>MU228376.1:44424-64605 GCA_018584345.1 Thuja plicata | reverse complement strand
TTTATCAATAGTGGGATTATAATATTGTGTTGGGAGAGCACACCCACATAACATCTCTAAGAGAAAATCAACAAGGCCTTGGGTGCCCTTGTTCAGCTCATCAGAGGTTATGGTGGAAGCCATTGTTGTTTTAGAGTATACTTTTTAGACATGTTAGTGTAGTTTAAATGATTTATATCTCTAATGTTTGCATGTCTGAGCGTGCTCCCAACAGGTAGGTTTCCAGCATACACAATGAGAAGGTCAAGTTTAGGTTTAGGTTAGGTTTGATCAATGAGGTTGACAACAATTGGATGAAAAAGGGTTGGTATAGATTTTCAAGTTTTGATTAGGAGGTTCTATAAAAAAAAATTCATGATCATTAACACCCTCAATAGATATAGCATTAGAATCAATGAGGTCTTGGATAACAAATCCCAAATGGAAACACTTTTCAATATCATGACTAGGTTGATGATGGTATTGGAAGATATCTTTGTGATCATTTTTTTTGGAAAAGGTTTGGATGTGTCAATTAGTTTGATAGGATGAAGTGTTAACACATTAGCATTAATCAAATTTAATATCACATTATGAGAAAATTCATAAAACTAGGTAAAATTACAAGCAGGTCTAAAGATAGATGACAAAGGAGCCACACCCTCAGATGTTACTACCACTTTGTCATCAACATTGTTGGATGAATTATTGATCTTGAAGAAGGTATTTTGTTTCTGAAACTTTCTAAAATTTTTGGATGCAACATCACTCTTATTAACTAGAGCCATTGGAGTGGTGCTCTCAAACTGACTCACTTGTAATTGATAATTATGAAGCACTGCACACAATTGAGTAAAAGAAGAGAATTCATAAAGAAGAATCTTATCTCTAATGTATCTTTGTAAATTAGAAATAAAAATGAATTGTAATCAATATCAGGCACATGATAAGAAATCTGAGCATGCAAATGCATAAATATACCAATGAAACCAGTCACTTTTTATTTAACACCTTATTTACAATGCATTAAATCAGTCAAAAAAAATCTTAGGAACAATGTTGTTTTGAAATTGTTGAATGAAATAATTAGAAATATTTTGGAAAGAGTCAATAGAATAAGGAGGCAAAGAACAATACCATTGTGAGGATTTTTCTTGAAAGGTTATAGTAAATAGTTTAGCCATGAACCTATGATCATGAGAGAAATCACTACATAATATTTGAAATTATAGGTCTCAAGATGAGGAATCCCCATGTATTGTGGGATAATGACATGAATGGTATCCAAAGACAAGGGACTAGAAATATTACAAGTAGGAATATTGAACTTGGATTAAGTCAATGAAGAAATTTTTTGTTATAAAGAAGATACAGTTTGAGCCAAGTTATTAATGGTAGGATCATTAGAAATAATGTTAGGAGGAGATATGTTTGAAATGTTTGGAGCATTATAAGAGATAGAAGGAAGAGTTGAATATGAAAAGTACACACTATGGTAAGTGGGCATTTATGTAGGAAATGAAACACATGAAACTTGAAGGGATAGAAGGGGAAATAGGATTAGGAATGCTCACATGTGTAGGATTGAGGTTTTGATTGGAAGTTGTTATGGTAGGAGGAGTATAAGTGGAGGCACTAGGAATTGAAGTACAAATAGGCATAGAGGTCTCAACACTAGTGGTAGGTGGAATGAAACCTAGCTCTTGAGAACAATATCTAAGAGGATTAATATTTTTATCAATGAGATGAGATATACTATGCAAGATGTTAACACTATGTTCATCATTATGGATTAATTTTCTTAATCCTTCTACAATAGAAATGACCTCAAGATTACAGTTTTCTTGTCCTAAGCATTGTTTAAATTTCTCAACGTCATTGGAAATATTTTGGAATTGCATATGAGGGACTCTTAAAGCCTCATCTTCATCACGAGAAGAATGGGAAGAGTTTTTCTCAATGATGGGATTGATGTCAATAGTATGCATGTTGATCTCATCAAGATTCCTACAAATGAGAGAAGGCTCATGATCAAAGGAACCCATAATTCTACAACTTCTAACTGGAATCCTATAAGTAGGACTCAAAGTTATATCACTCATGCACAAGAAAATGAAAGGAATGATATAGAGCTAATGCAATTGTAAGATTTAAAGAGATGTGCAATCAGGGCAAAGAAAATATTTTATGAAAGACACATCTAACTGTCAAATGTAAATATGTAATGTAAAGCATGCACAAGTAGATCTAGACACTAAATAAGATTTATATAGAAATAAACCTATAGATCTAGATGCATACAATAAAGATCATGCAAAGATGATCTACCTATCAATAAAAAGTGTGCAAGAGATTCAAGTTCACTAAAATATATGTTGTGAAATGGAGAGAAATGCTAAGGTGCAAATCACTCACCAAGTTCTTACATACATGGGAATACAAACCCACCCTTAAGAAAAATATAATTAGCACAACCAAAAGGATGAAGGGTGCTAATGCAAGATTTATGACCAAGGGAGTGTTGGATTCCTAAAGGGGATGAATGATAAATGTGATAGAGTATAAAGGATAGATATGATCTAATAAAGTTTGTTCAAAGGATAAGAAGGAAGAACAAGTGCACCTAGAAACAAGATGGATAATATCAAACTTTGGATCTGAATCTGACTGTCGCTAGAATATCAGATCTTGTTGTAACTATAGATCTGGAAAATAGGGTTCTAAATCTATCTGTCCTGGAATTTTCATTGAAAAATAGCAGGGACAAGTCAACTTTTTGGGAACAATTTTACTAGTCGACTTGTTCATGGAAAAATCTGATGAAACTTTCCTGAATCTTGCAACTATACTTGTATTGCCTAGATCCATAATTGTAGCTCTACAAATTGTTCCTTCACACAAAAAAATGGAGAAAAGGGTTGTGAAAAGGGGTTTGTCTTGGTCAAACTATAGACACCCAAAATTGGACACTCTTGCCAGTTTGAATTAATTACTAAATTTTCTTCTATTAATTAAATGGTTCTTTAATTATTTAATTAATCACCTTATTTCTTCCATAACCTAACCTTTTCATGATTTAATAATTCTCTTGATATTAATTAAACAATCAATGTTATTTAATTAATTAACCTTAATTAATTGATATTTATTGGTTAATTAAATTCAATTGAACTATAACCTATAGTTTAAATAAATATCTTTAATTATTTAAATTATCTAATTATTCCTCCTAATCAAATTAATTTCCCATATTAATTTAATTTCATCTCAATTTCTAACTAATTTAATTTCTAATTAATTTCATCCTAATTTCTAATTAATTTCATCCTAATTTCATTTAATTTCTAATTAATTTCATCTTTCTCTTAAATTAAATTTTTAATTCAAATTGAAGCTTTTTAAATCTTCAGAAAATTAAAAAATCTGGATAATTTTAAATTCTAAAATTCTGAAAATAAAAAATATGTATAAATAAAAAATGAATAATATCTTTGAATTTGGAAATTAATATTTTCTGAAAATATAAAAAATCCAAACAATAAAAATCATTCCCTTTTCTAATTTTGCATTTTTGGAAACTTTATCTTCTGAAAATTAGAATTATCTTCTAAATCTTTTCTTCTTCTTTATTTCCTAAATAACTCCTCTTTTGAGTTTTAATTAGAAATAAATCTTGAGTTTTGGAAGGTTACCCAAATTCTTCTTTTCTCTATTTATCATGTTCATCCAATCTGTTTTCCCAGAATTGATCTCAACTATTCAATCAGTCTTGAATATCTATATAAACCCCCTTCAAACCCATATGAAGGGATCCATAATTTTGAGAATCAAAGTAATTTATGCAACTTTTATCAGTTATTGCAATCAATCATTTTCAGTATTTTCTCGAATCTCTGAGTCCAGGTGCTGCCAAATTCAACTCTGGGCACCAACTAGAAACATCTCAACAGAGCGCAGAGAAGAAACAAAAGCACTTGGCATCATTCAGTTTTCTTTAAAAGTTTATTTCATTTTTTATTATGATGCATAATGTTTGTTGCTCTATATGGTTTTGGTTTAGTAGTTTAATTGGTTTATTTCTTGGATACTAATCTTTCTTAAGGCTTGCATATTTTTCCTACGTACATTTGGTGAACTTGACATGAATCAATAATCCACAGAGTGCTTGGAGATGACTTAAAGTTTATTTTCAATCTCGGTTGTATGACCCATATTAATAATTTTTCATCTTTTTTGAGTAATTCACAACTATTATTTTTATTACTGTAACTGAATGCACTATGTCGCAATCTCTGTTTTATTACCACAACCAATTGAGTTATTATCGCATCTAATTGTATTTTGTCGTAGTTGTATCTACATTTTTCTGCAACTATAGCTATAGTTTGTCACATTTAATTGTATATTTATGCAATTGCTTTTAAAAAGTTTTTACATCTTCTTTCTACTAATTTGTAAGTTTTTCTTGAGGTTTATGTGTTTCTATTCTTTGTCCTATGCAAGAAAACAGGTTTGATGATACATGCCAAGGAAAATTGTTAGACACACTCTTGGCTTCACATCTAGGAGATATTTGAAGAATCACATTAATCACGCAATCTATCAAGAGTGGGCTACCACAAAAATCCAAATTGAGGAAGAAGAAGCGGGTCTTGATAGGTTTGAAAGAATTGTTTAGGCTTATCAAGTGAATATAATTTTGTAGTTAACTAGATTTCTTTATGTAATACTCATCTTTAGATTAGAGATTTTGATAACCTTTAACCAGTGTCTCTTAGTTGGTATATTTTCAGATAAAAAAACAAGGAAAATATTGCATGACAAAGAACACATGTCAACGACCCCTTGCCCTTAATATTTTACATGTAGGTTGGGGAGGGATTTAAAACACCAAACAAAAAATTGCTTTTCATTTTTGTTCTTTCCTTTTTATCCACATTTTTAACTTAGGAACACTTCAGTTTGGGTTATCTAAAAAGAACATCTACTTGTCACACATTTCTTTTCAGATTAAAGAATATTAACCCAAGTGTTCTAATTTTTGGGCACACTTGTCCATCTATTGAACGGTACCACTATTAACACACACTATCCTCTCCCACTAGCTCTTGTGGTGATTGGTGCAAGAGAAAAGTGTTAACGACATTTTTTTTTCTTTTCTAGAAGATCTACCTCCCAAGTGCTTTAGCATAACCGGTGAGATGAGATTGATCCAAGCGGTAAAAATCTAAAGCCAAGCTACTCTCAGACGCTATATAAAATGAGTGGAACTAAAATGTTCCACTATGAGTACTAATCATCAACCTACACTGAATTCCCCAATATCTTAAGTTCTTCAAGAAGGAAGCCTCTATCATAAAGGAGATAGAGCATATATGGATTCTTGCATGAGATCCTTTACAAAAAATGGTTTTAGAAGCCGTAAAAAACCTCTACTTGCTAATACAGAAGGTTGGAGACCAACAAAGACACTACACATACTTGAAATTCATCATAGAAATAGAAATTCCTTGATAAGTGATGCCCTGTGGAATCCAAAGTCTAGTGTGTCTAAGAAGTGAGTGCACTGTAAGGAGGAGCCCATAAATCCAAAATTCTAAGATATCTACATTGAACAGTATAGCTAGATTTTATCCAAGTAGGAATTCAATGATATTATCCTTTCCATCCATAGGGTTGTAATTATGTCTGGTTACTCTAGCATACAAAACTATGTGTTTACTATTTTTTCTTGTGTGATATTTTATAATGTAAAACCCACATATTACAAGTTCAAACAAGTCAAACATGTTAGAGTTCTAGGAAGTCAACAACCTACTAAAAATAATCAAACAACTGTTGAAACTATTCTACCAAACTACAAACTGTTCCAAAAATCATGTTTCCAAACAGAAAATTGTTTCAATTGACCATTGCAATCTAAAAAATCAAGCCAATTTATGAGTTATGCTGTAAAAAAACTATCAAATAAAAAAATTCCCTTTTTACTATTTGTAACTGATTTATGCAATAAACAACACTTTTATGCAACTGTACCTCTTATTGTCGTAACTGTATCTCTTAACTCTACAACTGCCAGCATTATGCCGCAATTGCATCTTAACTTTATCATATTTGACTAGTTTATTACTGCAATTTCTTGAAGAATTTATGTTCCAAATTGCTTTGATTCCCATAATCCTCTTCTTTGCTTAATCAATATCCTCAATCTAGAACCTTCTGAATCTCTATGTACAAATCTACTATTGAACATATCCTAAATTATAACAGGGTTATAGTGAAATTTTAAACACTTAGGAAACCTTTACATTAAAATTTGAGTTTTTATTTAAGTCTGATAATTTGATAGGTCAAATTAGACTAGTCTTGATCTCTATATCTCATTTTATTATCAAATTATTTATAAGGACTAAACACCTCATCTAAGGTAAGAGTCTGATAATTTCTTTTCATTTTTCTTTTACTTGGAGATCAAGAAGATTTAATTTTTGTCCTTAGAATTACCATTCTTAAATAGGAACTAGGACTTGTTAGAAGAGGTTTTCCCTTGTTTTTGACTTAGATCAATTTCTTTTCATCTCAATTTATTAGTAAGATGTCTCTTCCAATGTATACCCTTGGTTGTAGAGCTGTCAAAAGATTGCAGACTATAAATCAACCAAAGGATCCATTTGATAATCCATTCCCTCCATGGGAAGAAGAACCTAAACCAAATCCTTATGAACATATAGATCCTTTCATATACCATGAAAACGTTCCTAAATCAACTCAAGTCCCACTTTAATCAATAATATTTTTACACATAACCGAAAAAGAACTAGAAGACATTGAACAAGATGAATATTTCTCCCTAGTAATAGACACTATAGTGGAACATAATCCCTAGAAGTACTTAGCTATGCTTATGGAAAAATGAGTCAAACTCCCTCCTAAATTTGATTTATCTACCATATGGCATGAAAATCCACTAGAAGGACCTTACACAACTAGACAATCTCAAATACACAGTGTAGTTGTAACCACCTAGATTTGGTCTACTCTGACTATAGACCCTATTTTCTCTAAGTGTGATCATACCCCCAATTATGTCCAGACAACTCTTTGATTGACTGACATAATTCATTTTAATCAGATTTAATCTCCTAAGTGATTTAATCACTAAATTTTATTAATCACCTTAGCCAATCAAATCAAATAAAAACAATTCAAAATAATACCTAGCTAAGGTAATTAATTTAAAAAGGAATTAAATAAATCCCCATTATATTCTAAAATCACTTGCAAATCCTATCTTCTAGCCAAAATTAATCTAATTAATTGGCTATAGTCCTAATTAATTATCTAAAGCAATAAAAAACTTAAATAATTAATATTCCTATTTTTGAATGAACATATTTAATATAATTTATTTCATTAATATTCCCCTAAACCCTAGCCTAACCTACCTCAACCACTTTGAGCCTGGGTTCAAACCCATCCCAACCTATTCCCCCAATGCTAAATCTAATCCTAATCTTAATCCTATCCTAACCCACTTCCTAATGATGTCACATTCCTAAATTTGTGATTAGGAACTCAACCCACTTGAGAGAGTCAATTTTCTCAAGCTTGACTCTCTCCAAGTCCACCTTCTCAAGCTTGCTTCTTACACCCTCACCATGCTTCTTAAATGTTCCTATAATGCATTATTAATGGAGATTCCTCAAGCCCATGCCTCGTGAATGCCTTTGGAATTTATTCCTCTTACACCTCATTAATGGGTTTTACAACTCCATTAATGAACCTTGTCCCCCTCTCTCTCCTCATTATCTTCTATAAATAGAATGAATTTTTGAGCTCAAATGGCCCTTAATTTTTAAATGTATTGTTGTAATGGCCCATAATTTTAGAGTAAAAATGTATTGTTATGTTGTTTATATCATTTTGTAAATTCACATTGCATCTTAGATTTAATATTATGCATTGTTATTATCATGCTTTTTAGAGCTAATATGCATGTTTAGTAAACATTTAGATTAGTTTTCATTAAAATCTTTCATTCTTAGGTTGTATATGTCACTGATTTGTGCATAATTTGAGGGAAATATTATGGCATTCTTCAAACTCCTCCTAGATAGGAAGCAATAGATCAGTTTTAGTGTTTATCTTGAAACCCTTTCTTTTTATGCTTTTCTACTAATATAATGATCTATTGAAATGTTGTGTCGTAGGGAACAAGTGCACTATTTCACACACACATTTCTGGTGCCCATCGTGGGGCTTGATTTTCAATTTTGCCTCATTTTAACTCCATTTTTCACTAATTTGTCATCCTAGATTTCAGGTACAGAGTCATTTCTGGTAGCGAAAGCTCACATCCGGGATACGCCCTCGCACCGTAGAAATTGAGGCTCACATATAGGATTTCTTGGGTCATTTTCAGTATAGGCTTGCATCTGGTAAAAATTTTTCACATCTAGTAGTAGAGGCTCACATTTGTTTGTTGCATCATATCCTGTATTTCTAGGATCACATCTGGTTGAAATTTTTGTGAACTTCATTGCCTAACCCCTAACACTTTAACCAATTGTTGATTTGATCTTTTGACAGCCTAACTAATGCTTGCAGGTTGCTGATAAGGAAGTAGGAAGAATTGGCTAATGTGTGTGTTCATAGGTGTTTTTAAACTGATTTTAGTACTAACCATTTATAAAGCTTTTTCAAAACTTAACACATTTTCTCAACACTTGTTAAAGTGACCAGATTACTATTCTTTTTTCCTTTAAGGAAAATCAAAAATTTAGATGTTGGTTTAACACTTGTAAAGGAATTTGGAGATAAATGGACAAACAAACTCACACTTTAATTCATTTTGGGAATCAGTAATTGGACAAGCAAATCATTAAATCTTGTGGGATAATTGAACAAGTTACATCATTTAATTCATTTTGGGATCTAAAATTGAACAAGAAAATCACTTAACATTGCAGGCAATTGAACAAAACAAATTTGCTTTCACACATCTTTTTTTCATTAACTTTGGAATATCTAAATTAGGCTTAACATAGCTTGAGGGAATGAATCTTTGATTGAAGTGTTTTTGGAGAAAATGGCATGGATTAGGAGAGTATGCTCTTCTTCTTTTGAAGAATCAGAAATCTAGACATCCTACGCTCGCCAATCCTTTGTATGCTTATTTAACAGTAGAGGGCCTACCGGTTGAGAAAAAATCTCCCGGGAATGACCCAAGTGATGACAAGTTTTATGTCAACCCTTCTGAATCACTATAAATAATTGCTTCCTCGTAGGCCAAAGCCTTAGAATATGGAATCAGTTTTGTTCTTAGAATTTGGACATCATTCCTTGAACATGCTTGGATATGTGTAGAGTAGAGCTACTTGAATCTTGCTTGTGAGACTACACATATTTGAGTACTCATAGGGATATACACCTCAATTTTTCCTTGTGTAATTCTATGGGAGATGGTTTTGAGTGGATTGCCCCATCATAAACAACAAAATTCATAGACAAAACTACCTGATTCATCTCTGAAAGGGTGATAATCCTTGTGCAAGGAAAAAAGTAATTTCCCTAAGACACTCATCATATCGCTCCCTCAGTTGCATTTGGATTCGGATAATACAATATCATGACTAGAGCCATTGCATGCTTGGTGATGGCTATATTTTGATTAGAATTTGAGTGTGTACCCAAGCCAACGAGCAAGGATTTTCATCCTCTACCTAGAAAATAGGGCATAAGGATGTGTTTGTTCTCCTAACAATGCAAATCTGCTTGATATATCTGAAAGATCACTAACACCTTCAAAACAAGCAACAAAATTAAATCCTTGATCTACATGTGTTTTTCACTCACCAGCAAGTCTCCGAACATGATCACAGATCAAACAAACTTCATGTACTTTCAAGACAGAATTTTCAAAACTGACAAAATCTGACAAAGACATCAGAAACTTGCATCCTAGATTTCCTGGCTTGTATCTAGTATCTTGGCTTGCATCTAGTGTACTTCATCACATCTAGTCCACACATCATCGTATCTAGGGTTAAAGCTCACATTTTAGGTCATCAAAAGCTCGTATCCTATATTTCATATCTCACATCTAGGAGCTTGCATCTAGGATAGTGGGCACTTGCAGAATAGTTTCTCAGAAAAACTCAGTAGATTTGGATACCCTTTTGGCTCTTTAGTTTATCCCTATTGTCTTTTTTGGTCTCCCTATTGTTGTGTCAAAACACTTTTTCAGACGTCTACCTTGCATGTCCTATCAGTCTTTCACAATCAGTCTCAATACGTGTGGTCTATCCACTTTTAAAAATAACTTGATTCCCATCTCACTATCAAGGCATTCTAACCCTCTGACACTGGAGTCATTTACTTCCACCAAAACATAAATGATACTTCCACCTAGACACACCCACTTGAACAATTTGGGACTCTACTTGACACTATCAGGAAACTTTGATGAAGTTGAGGTACAAACACATGGTTAACACAAGACACAACAAGTACACATCTAAAGGATCAGTAGTACTTCCTAAATCACTGCACTTTCAAGGAGAAACATCTCGCACTTCCCTACTTGATCTAGACTCTCCAGAAATGGATAGGTCCACTCACAGATGGAGTGAGACTTTTGAGGAATATGACAATAGAAAAAACCAAAAGCACAAAGATATCAATGAAGAAGAAGAACCCACATTTGACCATCCTATATTTGAATCAAGCAGTGAAGAAGACATCACTAAAGAAGAGTACAATAAACTCAAACAGAGCAGTAAATTCCACAAGATAATGGAAAAAATGATTGACGAAGATAAAGAGAAATACTTTCTCCATCTAGCATCCACTGGCGTAAAGTTACCCAAGGATTATGATGTGGAACAACTAAAGGAAAAGGAGGTGCCAACTCCTATATCTATTCTCATTAAACAACTCACCTTGATGCAAATAGAGCTTATGATTCTCAAACAGGAGAAGGCTAAACCCAAAACAAAATACTCTATGGACTCTATTTGTCCATTTCCTTTAGACAAAAGTGTTACTATGGTCTCATTTCCTCCTAACATGGCAAGGAAAAAATATGACAAATATACGAGAGAGACTGACCCACATGACCATGTAAGAGAATTTTGTGCTCTTAGCATAGAGTATATGCATGAACCTACATATCTCATGCGAATTTTTCCTGGAAGTCTAGGAGGCAACACCATGGAGTGGTTCTCAAAACTCACACCTAAGGTCAAAACTTTTGAGGATTTAATTCAACAATTTATCCAACATTACTCCTATAATATACAACATGATGTGACCATGATGGATATGTGCAACACTAAATAAAAAATTGGCAAATTCTTTACACACTTTCTACAAAGGTGGAGGAAAATCTTTGCACAGTATTCAAGAGCTATTCCCAAACCTAAGAAAATGGAAATCTTTTTCAATAGCTTGGTACCTTAGTTGAACTATGCATTGCAAATGCAAGACTCCCCTAGCTTCGATAGGATGATCAAAAATGCCATCTGTATCAAAGAAGTCATTGTTAAAAAGGGGGAGATCACTCTTCAAAGTGAAAACAAATCTAACAACTCCAACTCCAAACCTAAATGGTGGAAGCAAAACAAAAATTTTGTCAATGATGGAGTAGTAGACACATCCGATATTAACCCTAAACCTGAGGTGTTCAATTTGACTAACAACATGCAAGCAAGCAAAGATGCCAAGGTAACGACCCCCATACCCAAAGAAAACAATGATAATAGAAAAGGTCATCCATGGACCTCCAAACATCAAAGAAAATTCACTCCTTTGGGAGAGCCTCTTGAGACTATTTTGAAGACACTATTAGACAACAAAGTTCTCAAGATCCCATATTCTAAACCATGGGAACTAGCGATCAAACTTAAATGGTGGGATGACAATTCTTACCGTGTCTTTCACAAAAACAAAGGACACAAAACTAACAATTGTATTAAAATCAAACATGTTATCCAAGACCTTATTGAAGGAGGAAAAATCAAAGTGGAAGGACACACTACCAACAAAGATCATACAACATGTAACAAACTGTTACCTAATTATGAGAAAGGGGAAGCATCTAAAGGGAAAGGAAATGAAGTAAACTACACCCACTCCAATAATGATAATGTGATCAATATGCTAGACATTAAAACTGAATCAATTAATGTGGTCACAATCAAAGGTGTTAAAGACACATCTTTCTAATCAAATGCAGTGACTCGGAGCTAGGCTCAAGTCATGATCAAAGGACCCAATTCCTCACCAAAACTAGCATCAACATCCAAGGTTCCTATCGTTACTATCCCAAAACTAGCAGCAAAACACATAGTTACTATTCCTACAACAAAGTATGACTTGGTGGACCAATTGCAATGAATCTCTACTAAAATTTCCATTTTTGAGTTTCTTAAAATATCCATAGTGCATAGGGAAATCTTGGAACAAGCCCTACATGCCGCAAATGTCCCAAAAGACCTTGATATAAACAAATATTAAGCGATGGTTAATCACATTTCAACACCACATTATCTTTCCTTTTCTGAAGAGGATGATAAATCATTGACACATCCACATAATCAACCCCTTCATATTGAAGTCCTCATTCATAAATCCCATGTTAGACATGTATTGATAGATGGAGGCGTAGGATTGAATATTTTTACCCTTAATCTAATCAAGAAACTGGGTCTTTCAGAATAGACTATTGTTTCTAGAAGCAAAATCATTATCAAAGCTTATGATGAGGAAGAGAGATCCTCTAAAGGTTTTATTATTCTACCCATAAAAGTCAGGCCAATTGAAAGGAATGTCATATGTCAAGTTCTGGATCTACCCTTGGCTTACAACATCTGGTTGGGGAGACCTTGGATCCACAAAATGCAATTTGTATCATCTACTTACCACCAGTGTATCAAGTTCCCACATAATGGGGTGGAAGTGACAAATCTTGCAGATGCTAATTATACTTGCAACAATATCAAGGAAGGTAGTATGATTCCACATAACAAGGAAGCTGTCGATGAAATTTCTCCTGAGACTACCAAAGACATGGTGATGAAGAGTTTCAAAAAAACCTTAAAAGTTGAAGAAACAGGTATGGGGGAATACAAGCTAGACATGACTCCATCACTAACAAGATTACCAATATCACCAAGATCCTATGGAAGACCCTCCTCATCTTTCACACCTACCACATCTAAAGAGCTAGAAATCCACAAAGTAACTGGCATGGTTAAGGCATCCACAGCTTCTTTACATAACACAGAAGAACATGCAGTCTTGGACTAGCTTTACAAAGGAGAACCAAAGGAAGCTAAGGTCAAACATGTAAATATCCCCAGAGAAGTAATGTAAAGGGTAAAACCTCCTCGAACAAATGGGATACAAAGGAAAAGGACCTCAAAGAAACACAGGAATAGGACTTATTGAGCCTATACACATGGAGTTCAGGAATACCAGAGACAAAACAAGACTAAGTTTTAATAATGAATCTGACAAACCTGCTTTGAAAAATAGTCTAATCTCTGACAAAGGGAGTGATGAAATAGAAGAGATAGAACTAGAAAAATGGTCCTATGAAATATTATTACTTGTTGGCACAAAGAATCTTGACTATCAAGGAGAGTGCTATGTACTAAGCTTTGAGGTACCACAAGATATTCACGTACCTTTGTTAGCACAAGCTCCTATTCAAGAGGTAGGAGACACAATAGAAGATGATCCAGAGGTACTATTGATAGAAATGGCTACTAAGAGCACACCTGACAACAAGATTCACATCCTAACTGGGGGAAGTTGGTCACAATCACACTTGTCCTTGATTTACCACACTTTGATCCATAGGTGGCTAATTGGGTACATCAGATAACTATTGCTGAATTCTTAAACCAGTCTGATGACGAAGTAACTGACTCTCATGATTATGAGTGGGATGAGCTATCTGTCACCATAGAGGACATTGAAATAGACATGATTCACATGTTTGTAGCTCCATCAACACCCAACAAACATTCTAACACTACTCCTAACAATATTGATGTTCCTGAAGTAGAGGAGGAGTTCCTTCCTCCAATCATTGATGGAGAGACAAGTGTTTTCCTAAGTCTAGAAGAACTTCAGAGGTGACAAGCAATAAACCTCCTTTTACAGATAGATGATGATGATGAAAGTTCCACTAACAAGTCCCTAGAGTTTGGTCCACATATAACTAAAAATGACCCTTTTAATGATGATATAACTCTTATTGATCTAAACATCGAATAGCTTAACTTAATAGGACATGTCATGTCAGTTAATAGTCTTGATGCTAACGCGATGCTGTCCTTCCCAAAATCTGACTCCTTATCTTTGAAAAACTCAGATCTAATTGATTGGACTAATATGGATCCTACCCCTATCATGAACTTCCCCAATGATTACACCTTAGCTTTCTATCTAAATTCTTGTGAACCTTACCCCTCTTCCACCAATGCAAGGAGCGTGAACATGTCCCGAGAGGATATCAAATTTCTCAATCAAAAATTGAAAAATAAAAAGAAGAAAAGACTTGATGGTGAAAACCACGTTGTGGCAGTATCAGATTCTAAAAAATTAAAAATAAAAAACATATCTGATGGTGAAAACCTCTCCAAGGTACCAAAAGATGAGATTCTTGATATCCTCCCCGAGAACTTTCAAGCAAGGTCTTCAATTCTAATAGAACCAACAAAACCAGTTAACTTGGGCATAGTTGAAGATCGTTAAATAGTTCACCTAGCACAATATTTGTTAGAAGAGAAAAAGGTACAATTCACTAAGTTCCTGAAAGAGAATAAAATCAACTTTGCATGGTCTTATACAGATATGCCTAGACTAGATCCTAAATTAATAATGCACCATCTATCTATAGCTCCCAGGATCAAACCCGTGAAACAAAAACTTAGAAAGATGCATCCTCATGTTGCATTGCTAGAAAAGCAGAGCTAGAGAAATTATTGAAAGCTAGATTCATCAGGGTCATTGCTTACACAAGATGGATCTCTAATGTGGTCCCAATATCTAAATCTGATAAATCTATCACGATCTGTATGAGCTTCAAAGACTTAAAAAAGGCATGCCCTAAGGATGATTTTCCACTACCTAATATTGATATGATCATAGACTTCACAACATGCTACCAAATGTATTCACTAATGGATGGTTTCTCAAGCTATAATTAGATTAAAATTTCTCCTGAAGATCAAGAGAAGACTACATTTACATGTGTATGGGGAACCTTTTGCTGGAACATCATGCCATTTAGGTTAAAGAATGCCAGTTCTACTTATCAAAGATCAATGACGACTATATTCCATGATATGATCCATAAAAATATGGAGGATTATGTGGATGACACCTTAGCTAAATCCAAAGAAAGGAGCACTTGTGTTATTGACTTAAGGAACATATTGGATCGAATGGAGCAATTTCAACTCAGGCTCAATCTAAAGAAGTGTGCCTTTGGGCTCCAACCAGGAAAGCTCTTAGGATTTATTGTCTCAGCAAAAGGAATTGAAGTAGACCTGGGAAAATTCAAATTCATACTAGAGATGACTCCTCCATGCAACATCAGTCAAATGAGGACATTACAAGGGTGGCTCCAGTCAATCAGGAGGTTCATGTCCCAACTGGCAGATAGAGAAAAACCCTTTACCAAATTACTACATAAAGGTGTCACCTTCAAATGGAATGAACATTGTGAATCCAACTTTAGAGAACTAAAAGAGTACCTGGCTACTCCTCCTATTCTTATGGCACCCATTCACGGAAGGCCATTACTCTTTTATATTTCATCTGCAGCCACATCACTCAAAGTATTGCTAGCACAAGAGGATGAAACTAAGAAAGAAAGATAAATCTTCTATATCAGTAGAACACTAGTGGCCTATGAACTTAATTAAAACATTATTGAGAAAGAATGCTTAGCAGTTGTCTTTGCATCACAAAAATTGAGACATTACAAGCTATCACATATAGTAAGGCTCATTGCAAAGATAGATCCTTTGAAGTACCTCCTCAGAAAGATAGCATTAACTAGATGATTAGCAAAATGGGTACTAATTATGAGCGAATTTGACATTGAGTATATGGACTGAAGGGCTATTAAAGGACAAGTCCTCCTAGATCAATTAGCTGATTTACCACTCCAAGATGATGAACCTTTAAGAATTGAGTTCCCTAATGAGACAATCATGCATCTCACTGAGTATCCATAGAAGATGTACTTTGATGGTTCTTTCATGCAACAAGGCTCTAGAATAGGAGTTTTGTTCATAACTCCTCAAGGCTACAAAATACCAAAGTCCTACAAATTAATGTTTCCATGCATGAACAACATTTTTGAATATGAAGCATTGGTAAACGGTCTTAAACATGCCATGGAATGTAAGATTGTAGAGCTACACATGTATGGTGACTCCCAGCTCATTATCAATCAGGTCAATGGAGATTACCAAAAAAAATATGAGAAGTTGAAACCCTACAAGCAATTGGTAGATGACCTAAAGAAGTACTTTTTCTTCATCACATTCCAACAGGTACCCAGAATGGAGAATAAGGTTGCAGATGCTATGGCTACATTGGCGTTCATGTTACAATTGGAGGAAAATCAATTCTGCTATGAATTATTGGTGGAAGATTTATCCTACCCCACCTTTGATACCCTGAAATACCAAGTAATCTATGCTTTGAACACCCCAGACCAATCTCGGTATGCTAATATCATTGCTTACCTAACTGACCAAACCATTCCCAATAATCTATCAAGAAATGAAAAAAGAGCCTTGATTAGGGTAGCATTGTGTTATGTCCTCATAAATAATAACTTATATCAATGAGGTCTTGATGGTACACTTCTTAGATGTTTAGAACATGAAGAGTCAGATCACGCATTAAAATAAGTCCTCGAAGGTGTATGTGGATCACATTCAAACAGCTTCTCATTAGCTAAAAAACTGCTCAGAGTGGGTTATTACTCACCTACCATGGAAAAAGATGCTATTCAATTTTCCAAAACGTGTCATAAATTCTAAACACATGTAAATCTCATCCATGCTCCTGCCAGAGAACTTATACCTTTCATTACACATTGGCCATTTCAACAATGGGCCTTTGACTTGGCTGAAAAAATGTATCCCAATTCTTCAAATGGACACAAGTTCATCATTATGGCCACTGAGTATTTTACGAAGTGGGTTGAAGTCATGCCACTAATCAAAGCCACTGGCAAACAGGTGGCTATGTTCATTTTAAACTACATTATTTGTAGATATGGGATACCCTCATCAATTGTCACGAACAATGGGGGCCAATTTAAAAACCAAGACATTGATGACCTTTGTGAACAGTTCCACATCACTCAACACTGCTCCTCAATCTATTACCCTTAAGGCAATGGATAGGCTGAGGTATCTAATAATAATATTCTCAAGATCCTACATAGAACTATGAGTAAGTCTGGTAGAGACTGGCATTTACAAATAAATCTGGCATTATGGGTGTACAGAACAAGCACGAAAGTCCAAAGGATACAATAAAAAGGTCAAACCATGACAATTTCAAGTGGGGGATCTCATCCTAAAGGAGAATCCTAAGATCCATCCTAACAGAGAATAGAAGGAAAATTTTGAACCTAATTAGTTGGGACCTTATGTTTTCACTTCTACTTTTGGGACTGGAGCTTATCAACTAGCTACACTTGAGGGAGATGTTCTTCCAAATCCTATCAATACTCTATATTTGAAGTGGTTCTATGCTTGATGTTCAGCTAGCAGAGCCTGTATAGTGAAAGACTCAGAAAATACCAAAAACATCTAAAAATTGATCCTGAAGAAATCCAAAAATAGTGGAAAAAGTCCTGAAGAAAGGTATCCTTGGTGAAAACCTGGCAAACAGGCACCTTGATACTACAAAAACATTCAAAAAAGAAAAAATAGAAAAAAATTGAAAAAGAGAAAAGTGCCTTGATAGAAACCTGGTAAAATAGGCATCTTGG
This sequence comes from Thuja plicata, assembly GCA_018584345.1. Classification (NCBI taxonomy): domain Eukaryota; kingdom Viridiplantae; phylum Streptophyta; class Pinopsida; order Cupressales; family Cupressaceae; genus Thuja; species Thuja plicata. The sequence goes on along the minus strand of MU228376.1, from coordinate 46,595 downwards.
TAGCAAAAAGAATAAAAGTTTTTCCAAGTGGTGAAAACCTGATAATCAGGTGTCACTTGTTTTCTGCACTCTGTCTATCAATACAATTATGATACTAAACTTTCACAATTACACCTGTGCTAAAGGTTGACTTTGTTTCCTTACACATATCTTATCCTTTCTTGGGATTTGTCTCCATTTTTGTCTTAGGATCAAGTCATTTTGCACTGGGGGCATCTTTGCCAGTATGATAGGTTGTGTCTTCTAGGTCGTCATAGGATGGTTTGTCTCATGATATGATGCTTCTCAACGTTTTCACCAAACTGTCACTTTCAAGAAACAAGGTTGGCACAAACAGTGGACTAACATGAACGATGTTCCTAAGACCTATATTGAATTGCAAATAGGAAGAAGGTTATACACAGACAGGGAACACGTATTTTCTTGAATTCCAATTTTTTGATTGATGAATTTATACTGCGCTTGAAAAATGAATCAATAGTATTTCCTAATAATACTTAAACACAGTTTGATCTTGGTTTGATTATAACTCTTTTATGCATTGATGATGATTTAACTGGGGGCATCTAAGCAGTTATGAATTTTATTTGATTGATTCACAATTGATATTTTTTCATGTCTTCCAAGTTACTCCATGATGTATGTGCAAAGACAAAGAGTTTCAAGGATGGGGGCATAATGTTTTCTTGGTTTTCTGTGTATGGTGATTGTTCAAAATGATCCTATAAATTTTACCTAACTTGGATGTTTATGGTAAGAACTGCCATCCTAGGTGGATAGCTGCATATATCTCAATATTTTTTATGTGTAAACTACGGTGAGGTTGAAACAATTTCCTTGTCTATTTTCTAACTCAGATTCTCACAAAGGTATACAAAGCATAATGTACCCAAGGATATGAATTTTCAAGGTCATTGCGGGTTCAATATCTTACCTTACAAAAAATATGATATAATAAAAGGAAGGTGACTAACTTGTCATCCTGGCTTCTATGCCTTGATGCCTAAGTCTATTTCCAACATTACATCTAAATAAACATAGTATTCATACTTGCATAATATCAATGGGTATTAGTGATTGTTGTACTATCAGGTGGTATCCATTCCAAAAGAGCCCAATGATGATAAAAATGTTACAATATCTGCAAATTGGTGACAAGTCCTAAGAGTTCGCATATAGCTGCATTTAGGGATTACATGATTCATTTTTGAAAGAAACAACATAGGGATTTTGAGTTCAAAATGATTTTAATTTTCTTCTAACTCCAAGTTAATTACATAATCCATGATTCCCAAAATATTTGATCAATCTAGAATGAAATTGAACTCACCTTTTTAAACATGAATAACTTGGTCCTCGTGTGTTTACTCTTAAACACACTTTCTTTCTTAACTTCTTCTAATCCATTCTTTCTTTACCTAACCGAGCCCTACAAGTGATACATCATTTCCATAGAGGGATTTATTTCTTTTTCCTTTGATTTCATTCCTGAGGGGGCATGATCACACTATCATCAATCAAATTCTTGCTCGAAACAGCATTAAAAACAACTTCATTATCAAACAACTAGGGGCATGACAGTTTCCTTAACTAAGTCAGAACTATTGGATAGAAAGCTTTGGTTCTTATAAGATGGATATCTTGTGTTCCCTCATTTTAAAAAATATTCTTACTAAGATCCTGGTAGCTTCATACTGACTTTTGGATGACAACCAAGTTCAGAATCAGTATTATCAATCTTTGGACGACAACCAAGTTTAGAATTGGTATTTTCAAAAATCTTTTATTGACCTTTGGACAACAATCAAGTTCAAATTCAACTCTATTAGTTTAGTTCAATCAAGTGCGAGACTGATCTCATCAGGCATTTCGTTTGATCATGAGAAAAATTCTCAAAATTTTTGAAGTCAACATCAAAAAATTTCTTTGAATCAATGCACTACTCGCACATCAATTCAAAGAGGGGAAAATGCAACCACCTAGATTTGGTCTGCTCTGACTAGAGACCCTATTTTCCCTAAGTGTGATCATACCCCCAATTATGTCTACACAACTCTTCGATCGGCTGGTATAATTCATTTTAATCAGATTTAATCACTAAATTTTATTAATCACCTTAGCCAATCAAATCAAAATAATTCAAATCAATACCTGGCTAAGGTAATTAATTT
>MU228376.1:16415-44224 GCA_018584345.1 Thuja plicata | reverse complement strand
CCCCCCATGCTAAATCTAATCCTAATCTTAATCCTATCCTAACCCACTTCCTAATGATGTCACATTCCTAAATTTGTGATTAGGAACTCAACCCACTTGAGAAAGTCAATTTTCTCAAGCTTGACTCTCTCCAAGTCCACTTTCTCAAGCTTGCTTCTTACACCCTCACCATGCTTCTTAAATGCTCTCATTAATGCATTATTAATGGAGATTCCTCAAGCCCATGCCTCATGAATGCATTTGGCATTTATTCCTCTTACACCTCATTAATGGGTTTTACAACTCCATTAATGAACCTTGTCCCCCTCTCTCTCCTCATTTTCTTCTATAAATAGAATGAGTTTTTGAGCTCAAATGGCCCTTAATTTTTTAATGTATTGTTGTAATGGCCCATAATTTTAGAGTAAAAATGTATTGTTATGTTGTTTATATCATTTTGTGAATTCACATTGCATCTTAGATTTAATATTATGCATTGTTATTATCATGATTTTTAGAGATAACATGCATGTTTAGTAAACATTTAGATTAGTTTTCATTAAAATATTCCATTCTTAGGTTGTATATGTCACTAATTTGTGCATAATATGAGGGAAAGATTATGGCATTCTTCGAACTCCTCCTAGATAGGAAGTAATAGATCGGTTTAGTGTTTATCTTGAAACCCTTGTTTTTTATGATTTTCTACTAATATAATGATCTATTGAAGTGTTGTGTCACATGGAACAGGTGCACTATTTCACACACACAATAGTGTCCTAGATAACATCTATGCATGTGTCCTCACAAATAGTTTCATCCCAAACATCTATGCAAGCTAGTCCATCTTCTACACGGTGCAAAAATTCCATGACATCTCAAGGTATTCCAACCAATCAAAACATAGCTAGTTCCCAAATTGTTTCATCTACCATGGCTAGTTCATCTCAAACAGTGTCTTAAATTATGGTTAATTCAAGTGCCTAAGTCACAAAATCAGCACCGCAAACTCACTTCAACCCATTTGTTAGTACAAAAAAAATAGTCAATTCCAACTAGATTCAGATTTCAACCATCACAAAGAAAATTAGGATCATATTGTGTCATTTCTACATTTAGTCAACCTCCTCCAAGGGTAAGTTCTTTGTTCCAACAAAGACTTCAATATTAGCAACTCTTGAATCACAATCCACCTCAATTCCAACAGAATTTACTACCTAGTAATCAAATTCAAAACCATGGAAGGTCTTATATACCTACAACAAATTTTCAATATCCTAGACAAAGTCATCAACCATCTACCAGGAAACATTCAAACGTTGGAAAGTTTCCCCAATTAAAAACTAACATCTTAATGCAAAAGATGCAAGATATGTAAAGTCAACTATAGGACATCCAAAACCAAGGTCAAACTAAGTCTTATACTATAAAGGACCTATAACCTTATCCTTTTGATCATTCAATTCGCATGCCTCCATTTCTTCCACACTTTGTGGTATCAAAATTTGACAAGTATAGAGGTAAAACTAACCTTGTCGAACATATTAGAGAATTCTTTGCTAGTTGCATAGATGTTGTACATGATCAAACTTACCTCTTGCAATTATTTTTTCAAAGTGGACCAGCAATGGAATGGTTTTCTCACCTACTCCATGGCATTCAATCCTGGGGAGAACTAGCTGAAAAGTTTATCACACACTTCCACAACAACATAGAGTGCAAAGATAGTATCAAAGATCTATGTGATACTAAAAAAAAGGAAGGCAAGTCTTTCTCCAATTTTCTACAGAGGTGGAGAATAAAATCACATCCCATATGATGTTCCTGAACAAGACCTCATTGTCATTTTTGTGGATAACCTCATCACAGAAATGGCCTTTAGTATTGAGTTACAAATTGCTCCAAACTTTAAAAAATTAATAGAAAGAGGAATATGATGAGAGAGAAATAGGATCAAAAGAGGGATCCTTGTTGATCCTAACCAACCAAACACCAATAAGAATCTGACAGACAAAGCTAAGTGGTGGGGAAAAAGGAATGTTACTGGTGATGGTGTCGTTGATGTAAAGAATGTTAACTCATGTCCAACCCAAAATTTCTCTGAAAGGAGCACTAGTGAAGAATCAAACCCTAGTAATACATACACCACAAGAAAATACTCAAACATAAACACCCATGGAAAAAATTCAACCTACTAATGTTTCTCAATCTCAGCCCAATACTCAATGTCCACCAAGAACCCCATTTCAAAAACATGAATATAAACCATTAGGGGAATCTATTGAGTCAACACTTGAAAAATTAGTCCAGACCAACATGATCATTTTACTTGAAATATGAGAATTCAAGCATGGTGCTATAAAACCCAAGTGGTGGATGATAATGACTTTTGCAAGTACCATTGGGTTAAGGGTCACAATACATCAAACTATTATCAACAGAAGAACACCATACAAGATTTAATTAAATGAAAACTAATTGATATCAATAATGCTAAGCCAAGAGATAACATAGATCATACTGTTAGAGTAATAAGTTATTTCACTTATTAATTAAATAATTTTGATTTAATTATTAAGTCACTTATTATCTCTAGTTTACTTAAGCTAAACTTTAGGCATATAATAACTAATTCTTTTATTAATTATTATCATGCAACCTAGGTTTTTCCATTTTAGGGTTTTGATCACCTTTATAAGGTTTGATCTCTTTGTTATTATTAATTATTGAGGATTCTATTGCATTGAGAACTTTCTCTCCATTGTTTTGCACATGATGTTTCCTCTTTCTTCAATCTGTTATTTTTGGTCTCTATAGCTTTTGCTTCTCTCTTTATGTGACAGGTTTGCATGTAGGTAATTCTTGAGAGTCGTAGGGTTGAATTTTCATCAACTCCAATATGGTATCAGAGCTCTAGATCTTCATGCACCTGTTCCCTTCATGAGAGATTTAGACTTGTTCTTCAGATCTATGTTTTCAAGAGGTTTTTTGTTTCAATTTATTTTTGGATCTAGGGAAGTTTGTTTTTGGAGCACTTTGGGCTCAAATGAACCTCATGGTTGCACTCAAAAGGCCCCACAACCCCTATTCTCATAAGGCATGTCTAATTTGGACACAGTTGCATTCTAAGGCCAAAAAAAAAATTTCTACGACCCTTTTTCAGGGCACATTTTTCAAGGTGGCAGAAAAAAAATTCAAATTTTTTTCTCGGTATCTCTACCAATTTTTGCCAAAATTTTTGTAGTCCTGCCATATTTAGCAACATCACTAGATTTAGTTGAGATTCACCAACTTTATCCAAGATTTCTTGGTACTCTTCTTTTTTTGGAGAAGTCTTCGGTTTTTTGCTCATATCTTGAGCAAATGGAAGCGTTTTTGGGAAAAAAAAAGATATCGTCAAAAAGTTGGTTCCATACCCAAGATTTTTTTTAGGTTTGGTTTCCTGATTTTACTATTTTTTTGTGGTTTTTCTAGTCAAAGTCAGGGTTCCTTTTTGCACACTGGGAAGCATATCTTGCTCATCTGGGCTCCATTTTCCAAGTTACACATATCATTGGAAAGTTGGTTCTGTGCTCTTTTTTGGGTATGGGTCTCATTTCCAGAACCTATTCTAGATACATTTCATTTAGTTTTTTGCATTTTTTCAATCTGGTGTATATCTTGGATGTTTCAGGTCCTACGATCATTTTCCTTGCATGGGATGAATCCTTTTTAGCTGTTACTCATGTTCCTACATATTTTTTTCATTCGTGAGCATTGTAGACATCTATTTCTATAGCATTTCTTTTTTTCAAATGCACTGAGATAAAGTGCCATCTATTGCATACTTGAGATCTTGCACATTTTTTCTTATTTGTACTCGCACTATTTTATAAAGTGCCATGGGTGGGTTTGATATACCTTTTTCAAGTGAGTATTCCTTCCATGACATTAGCCTCGAGATGTGTTTCAAGAGAGTGATCCTTCCATGACACCATCCTTTATATTTTTTTGTACTTTCTTCTGCACTTTCCATGTTCCTATTTCTTTGACATGCAGTTGTTCTTGGTAGTTTGGTTTAGTTTACCTATCATGCCTCTCTCTTCTTAGCATTATGGGGGGTATCTCCTATTGATTCTAATGCTTCCTTGGTTAGATAGAGTGGGCTATGTATTCAGTATTTGTTTCTATGTACTAGGTAGATGCAGTGGCTGGGTACCTATGTTTTTTGGTGAGATTGATCATTCACCATATAGACACTCTTTCATCCCTATTTTGGTGGCATCCTTCCATCTTTTGATCATCTCTTCAGACTTTGATGTTTTTTTCCATCTTTATCTTTGAGTTTCGATGTTTGCCTATGTTTTCCATCTTGATTCGAGTAGTGTCATTTGAGGGCACTCATGCAGATTACAGTCTTCTCTACCTGATCATGTTCTTTTATAGTGGAGGTTCCAACAGTTATTCTTTGATAGTATTTTTAGATTCATGCTTCAGTAGTGTTCTTCATGTTCATCCTTTGTTCCTATTTTCTGGGACATTCTCTAGTTTGGAGGCTTGTTCAGTCCTTCACTAGGCTTCATCTTTTTTTGGAGAGGGGTTTTTCCCAATGAGTTTTCTCCTCTTTACAAAGAATTTTTGTACTTGGGTACCTAATTAGGCCATGTTGTCGAGACCCATTTTCTTCTTTCAGTAGTTGTTTCTAGGTTTTTATCTTCTCCCTAAGTTAATCTTAAGGGGGGGGTGTTAGAGTAAAAATTTATTTCACTTATTGATTTAATTATTAAGTCACTTATTATCTCTATTTTAATTAAGCTAAACTTTAGGCATATAATAATTAATTCTTTTATTAATTATTATCATGAAACTTAGGTTTTTCCCTTTTAGGGTTTTGATCACCTTTATAAGGTTTGATCTCATTGTAATTATTAATTAATGGAGATTCTATTGTATTGATAATTTTCTCTCCATTTTTTTGCACATGATTTTTCCTCTTTCTTTGATCTGTTATTTCTAGCTTCCATAGCTTTTGCTTCTCTCTTTCTGTGATAGGTTTGCATGCAAGTGATTCTTGGGAGCTGTAGGATTGAGTTTTCATCAACTCCAATCTATTTTAAAAGATCTTCTACAAAATCAAAATAAGGCTTTCTGTTATCCAGTCAAAAAAATTCAACTATACTCTTCATCTGATAACATGATAAATTATATTAACCCTAATTTGAGCCAAATTGCAACTATCACTATTAAAGACAATAACTCCAAATGTACATTAATTACTCGTCATTCCAAATTTTTCCTACAAGGGGAACCCTCTACTTTTGATGCACCATCAACTTCTTTCACACCTCCAAATCCATAACATAGTCTGGTGGATCAGCTCAAACACACACCTGCTCAAATATATATCTTAAAAATTTTGTGCATATTCCTACAACATAAGAAAGCCTTAGACCAAACACTCCAAAATGTAGTTGTCCCAAAGGACATATCTCCTGATAACTTATGAACCATGTTCAACTATATTTCTTCCAAAAAAATGCCACATTTATAGACCATGATGTACCTCCACATAAACTACTGCATAATGATGCCCTACACCTGCTAGTACAAGTTCACAAGCATACAATCAAATGTGTTCTCATTGAGGGCTGAGCTGGATTAAACATTTGTACTCTAAAAGTAATAAAGACCTTGGAATATTTAGATAGTAGTGTGGATGTCACCATAAGAATCAACATTAGAGAATATTATGAGGAGGAAAGATCATCCAAAGGCATTCTTATTTTTTCCATCAAGGTAGGACCAGTAGTAAAAAAACACTCCATTTCAAATCCTAGAATGAGAACTAGGACACAACATTCTACTAGGAAGACCTTAGATACATGAAATGCAAGATGTACCCTCCACATATCATCAGTGTATCAATTTTCCTTACCAAGGCACAAAAGTTATCATAGAAGGTGATGCAAACCCCTTTTAGTACTATAACAACTAAAGGGATATTCCATAAAATTAGGTACCATTAAATTAGGAAGCAAGTGTTCCTTCCACCTCTTCTTCAATTTCCCTAGACATACCAATGATGGGAATTAAAATATTAGTCCAAGATAGAGGATGTGATGAATATCATTATGAAGAATATTTTATCATCATTGATTTACCTCTATCTCCTAGGTCATATGGCCGACCTAGATCAATAGAAATACCAAAAGCTATAGAACTAGTTATAGACACTGGGGCATGATCTTCTATTTTTCTTTGAGCCAACGCTCATAATTACATTATCTCAAAGAGGGGAAACATGTAGACACCTAAAAATGGTTCATTTCCTATCCTTCCTTTTTAACATGTCTTCTATATTGTGTGTTTTATCTTTATCATTCACTAATATTGTGTCATTCTTCCATGTCATTAATTACTAACATTTCTCTCATTTTGGCCAAATTGATCATTTTCCTAATCAATTTTGATCAACCCTAAACTGATCTTATTCAATCCTAAACCATTCCAAATCTTCCTAAATAAATTCAAACTCATTCTATTCTATTCCTAATCACTTTCAAAATTGTTTGGACTCATTCCAACCATTCTGGGGCATTGTCCAAGATCATCGATGCCTAATTAACCCAATTTCCAAACCGATCAAAAACCTATTTCAATTTGGTCAATCTTGTCATCATTTCAGGAGCATTGTCCAAGTTCATCAATGCTTTGTATCCCCTTAATCGGCTATTTGATAACATTGTCAAAGTTCATCGGTGTTATCATTATCAGTCTATCAATATCAATTCAATAGTGTTGTCCATGTTCGTCAATACTATTTCTGATTATTATTATTTTAGGAACATTGTCCAAGATCATCAATGTTTCCCCATTTCTATTTCAATCCTATGATGCCATAAAATTTCATATGAACTCTTCAATCATTTCCAAACATCGTTATATAGGCGCATTGTCAAAGCTCATCGATGCCTCGTGATTTCCTAGACTATCACAGAACCCTCAAAATTGATCCTAATCCTTATCAATATTATCAAAATCATTTCAATTTGACATTAACACCTTCAATTCGATCAATAGTTCACTAATTTCCCCCTTGGGATGAATAACCTTTAGTTTATCCGTAGGTCCTAATTGAATAAATAAATTGACTTTATTTATTTCCTTTTCCCTAAATCTTCAACAATTAATTAATTTTTATTAATTAATTGTCTAATTTCAATTTATGAGATTTTCATAATTTCATAAATCTAATTATTGATTTTGTGAGGAATATTGAGAATATTGAGTTATTAATTGACTTAATGATTCCTAATCTTACCTAATTATCATATCCCTTCATGGAGATTGACATCCCTATTAAGGTTCTTCATGAATATCCTCAATATCTCCTTATTTGATCTCCCCCATATCATGCTTCCAAGTACCCTACCTACCAATATCTTCATTTATGCATTGATTCTATGCAATATTCACCTAATTGTCTCTCATTTTCTATAAATTGAGAGGCATTTCTCTCTTTCAAGGTTAGATCACTATCTCTTAGTATTCTCACTTGCAAACTTGGCTTTTGTATCTTTGTGCAATTGTGTTATTGTCAAAGAGCAACATTAAATCTAATTATGGAGAAGAAAGGAGGACATGGGAGCTGCATTTGAAGGGAGTTCTTAGTGTTTTTATGCTTTGTATTTGTGAACTCTTATTTTGAATGGCTTTCATGATAGGATTAGATAGGTTATCATATTGATTAGGGTTTGTGGTCTCCTAGATATGCTATTCCTGCCTTTTTTTGGTCTTACATTTGGTGAACCTGATGTGAAACATGCTTAACTAATAATTTTTTGTGTTTTTGTGTCTTTTGCAGGTTCTGCAAGAGATCTACGTAGGTGGTCACTGATTATGCGCAGGTGGTCACTGTTTCTACGTAGGTGGTCACTCTTCCTGCGTAGGTGGTCACTGTTTCTGTGCAGGTGGTTAAGTCCTATGTAGTTGGGACCCAGACTTGCGCACTTGGAGGCAAGATCTATGTAGTTGGCTGCTTAGCTACANACATAGTTGGTCAAATGAGATCTATGTTTAGGGTTTAGGATCATTATTTGCATGTTTAGGAAGCACTTATGCATTTTATGATTTCTCTTCTACTTTTTATCTACTATAAGGTTAAAATTAATCCTAAACTATGAAAATGAGCCCTAATTTGGTTCATGAACCTAACATTTCAATTTTCAAGCTTAAAATGAACTCTCACATCTGATTTGGGCTCTTAAAATGAACTTCACCTAGTTTAGGGTTCCATACAATCAAGCTTTTTCAAATTTCAATCAAATTTGCAACCTAGCCTAATTAGGGGTTCAAATGGAATACATTGTGAAAGATCAAGTTTTTTAAGTTGATAAGGAACCTAAAATGAACATGCACATCTGATTTGGACACCTAAAATGAACTTTGAACTAGTTTAGGATCAAATGCAAATTTCTTCCTTAAGGTGTTCCTAAATCAGTTTAATGCACATGCAAGCTAATTAGGATTTCAAATTGACTTCAATATTTTCAAATTAATCATAAATGGCATAAGGAATGAACCCTAGTTAGGTTTCTAATAGTCTCACTGTCTTAGATATGCAAAAGACCTCTGATTTTGCATGTTTTTACCACTTTTTAGGCCTCTGATCAGTTGCTTCGCACTTGGTTGTAGGTTCTGCACAGGTGGTTAGAAGTTGCATAGGTGGTAGCCTATTTATACATAGGTGGTACCCTAGTTCTGCGTAGGTGGTAGCATGTTCCTGTGCAGGTGGTAAATTTGATGTTTTTCATGCAAGTTTCTAATTTTCTGCATTCCTAAATCTGTTTCTGCACTTAGTATACTAGATTTCTGTGTTACTAATGATTTGTGCAACATTTTGGCAATCGTGGGATGAAGACTGAATCATAAAAAATACTAACAGTTTTAATGCAGGACATTTGTAGAAGACCTTGTATTTTTTGAAACTTTCATGTGTGTGTTTAGTAGTTAGAAAACACTTCAACTTGGTGCTTCAAAATGAATCATTTCAATCATGTGTTTGAAGTGTCTTTTAGTTTGTAAACCCTAGGAAATGTATGGACATATCCTCTCCCCTCACCTTTGTGGATCTTGGGTGTAAGAGAAATCCATGCAAGTCCTTTAGTGTGGCTACCTCCCAAGTGCTTTAGTAGAGCCAGTGAGAGTGGGTGCCCAACCAATAATAGGCTAAAGCCAAGCCCATCCAAAATAGTATATAAAAGATGTCATTGTGATTAATATCACAATGAATGGGTGTTGAATGCATTATACCATGAAGAAGATCTCCCTCAGTACCCTTGTGGTGCGTTAAAACCTACAGAATGTAACTTATGTAGGCTGGGAGGCCTCCATAATGGAGCTAATCTACCACATGTATAACTACCTGAATGGATGCCCTTACTAAATACCATGTTTTAGTATCCAAAAAACCTTCTATCTGTTGGCGTGGAAGGTCAAAGACCAACTAAGATGCCCCACACTTTTACAGCTATTATTCAAGACAACAATCCCTTGGGAAGTGATGACCCTTGGGATTTGAAGCTTGGTGTGCCTGAGAAGTGAGTGCACTGTAAGGAGGAGCCTATGCCTCCAAGCTTGTAGGTTGTCTTCTATTAGTAAGTGCTACTAAACTTTGGTTCAAGTGGGGATTCAATATATATTTTCCTTGCTATCCTTAGGATGTGGTGTGTTTGTTCCTTTTTACAACAGCCATTCTCAATGATGTGTCTTGCGTGAGTGTTTCAAACTTTAATAAAAATGGCAAAATTTTAAAAACACTCTTCTTAAAGAACTCTTTTTCCAAATAAGCTTCAAAAACAATCAAATGGTCCAAACACACCTTGTCTTTATGTAAAGATATGTAGCCTTGAACTTTTCACTTGGAACTTCTTGGCATGCTTGATAGTCTTCATCTTGCATATTCATGACCTAATATCCTTGCATTTGCATTTCAAAAAGTCCCTTGCATTTTAGGCCTTATCATAATCCTCATTATAGTCCCTCTTGCATAGGTCCTAATCATAGTCGTCTTGCATACATAGCTCATTTTATATCCTATTTAAATGCTTTGCAAACAATCCTAGAAAGTATCCAAATCATAGAACATTTCTTTATGGCATTGAAAATAGGATCTTGACTTGGTCCCTTTTGTCCCAAAAAATTCAAACCCCCCTATCAATTGGTAACATTCCACCTTTGTCATTATGGATTTGACCCAGTCCCTTTTATCAAAATTGTCCCTTGTCCCTCAATCCTTTTTTTTCAAGTCAAGATTCTTATTCAACCTCACGAGGTTATGCTCTTAGATTTATCTCCTTTTCAAAGATTTTTTGTCAATGTCCAAAAATCCAAAAAAAAAATTACATAAGCCTTAGATTACATTTTGTATAAGCTCCTTGCATTTCCAAAAGTCCAAAAAAATTAATTTCTTTAAGCCATAGGTTTCTTTGCATAAAATCATCCAAAGTCCAAATTTGCATTTACATAAAGTCTTTGCATATTTAGGTTGCATTTTCATCCTAAAAGTCCCTCAAAAAAAGTCAAAAATCTTACATTTTCATATAGTCATCATGTGAATCTTCACTAGGTTCCAAGCATCCAAAAGGAAACTAGAAACTTATCAACCCATGTTTCCATCACAAGGAAACTCACAATTACCTTTTGATCAAAGAAAAGATATGTTAGAATGAATTTAGAATAACTGAGAGGGGGGGTGAATAAGTTATCCTTAGGTCTAGATGTACCAAATTTAACTTTATACCACTTTGAACAACTCAGATTTGCTTGGCAGAAACAACATACATATGCAGTTTTACTGTTCAAATGTAATCAGCTTACAGAAACTTAACAGTAAAACACAACATAAACATTCACACAAGTTGAAACCAGTATTTAATGTGGAAACCCAATTTGGGAAAAACCACCAATAACATGCTATCAAGTTTTCACTCTTCTGAAGTGAGCTCTGTTAGGAGCCAACCCTATTAAAGGTTACAAAACACATTGCTAAATGTACCTAGTTAAAGGATTTAATCACCCTGTAAGGAGTCACCTTGTTAGAGGACTTAAAACATTCCACCTGACTGTCACCTTGCTCAAAGGATATATATAATAACTGTTAGGTCAACCTGGTTAAAGGATTTTGACTGATACAATGGTTAGAAAGTAATCAGCAGGTGTGATCTAATACATACAACTTACTTTGCAAATCCAGATCCAATTCAGCTCTAATGTTAATTCACTGAGTGGCCTCCATTCTCATTTAAATCTTCATATGTGCTTGGAAATCTGTCAAGAAATCACTCTCACAGCTCTCTGCTTCTCTGTTCAGACTTCTCTACTAGATCATGTCAATCATTCAATTAACTATGCAATCTTCTTGCATACACTTCTTACTTCTCCTTCATGAATAACCCCTTGAAGTTATCATATACCTCTTCATCTAGGTCAGATAAATCTTTTTCCACTTAATCAAGATTGTAGATCTTAGGTTAGGTCAGATCCAACAGATCTTTCCATTTTTACATTTAATTTTATTCTCCAAAGCAATCACTAATTAAATATTTGATCCATGCATTAATTATGGTTATCTATGCATTTAAATAGTGTGGACCAATCGTGCTTATCCTTAATTAAATTTACATATCCCAATAAAATCAACTATGTCGGTCAAAGATCTCAAATCTCAACAATTACCAAAATACTGTTGCTCAGCCAACATGGTATTCTTCTGCTCGGTCATCACTAGTTTCCTCAGCAATTTTATTGGCGCTCGGTCATCACTGACTTCACTCAGCATAAACTATTCTTAGTAAACTATCATCAAAAGATAAACAACATATTACTTTGCCACTGTGCCAACTGATCAAATACCCTTGTGATTTCCCATAACTCAACCATTCGACTTGGTCTTCTTGTTAAATCTCCTTTGTCAATCAATAGATATGGTACTCAAATAGATAGAAATAGTCTCACCAGTTAAGGTTTGACTTCAATGACAAAACAACAATTGTTTCCATTATAGCTTTCCAACAATCTCCCTCTTTCGAATTGATGGCAACACTAAACAATAAAACAATAATTTTCCAACCATAGTTACCATACAATCCAAAAATTCTTCCTATGTTCCTTGATATGAAAAAATCTTCATTAATGTCTTTAGCTTCATTCTAATTCTCATCTTGTAAAACATTTTTCCTTCTGTGTCTATAATCACACTGAAATCTTTCTGTGTATGTTCATCTATAGACTCCCCCTTTGAGTAAACTCTCCCTTTATCTCTAAGTATAGTAAACATCTCCCTCTTTCAGTAAACTTCTCCCTCTTTGACAACAATTCCAAAGATGTTGACATCTTCATCATGCAGATTATTTTGTTTTAAACTCTGTATCATGATGTTCATGTCATCTTGCTTATGATTAATCCTCTTTTCTATCCTTTTCTATTTTTCACAACTTTAGGCAGCATCCTAAAGTGTGACTGCCTGTGCATCAATGTGAAAAATATTCTAAATATAACATTTGATGCAACAATATAATTTGAACTAATTAGCCTCAGTTAGGGTAATCACCCCTAATTTACCTCATAGATACTCATGAGCATCCTTGGGTAGTGCCTTTGTAAATATGTCTGCCAACTGCTCCTTAGTATTCACATATTTCAGTCTCACATCCTTCTTCTGAACTAGCTCCCTCAAGTAATGATACTTGATATCTATATGCTTTGTTTTAGAGTGCATCACAAGGTTCTTAGAAATATTAATGGCACTTGTGTTATCACAATATATAACACTAGTTCTGTGATCTCTTCTTTCATACCTTTTAATAGTATCTTGAACCACATAATATTAGAACAATTAACTGTTGCTACTACATACTCAGCTTCAACTGTAGATTGTGAGGTGCAATTTTGTTTCTTGCTTTTCAATGAAACTAATATTTTTCCTAAAAGAAATGCTCTTCCTATGGTGCTTTTCCTGTCATCCACATTTCCAGCCCAATCAGAATCAGTATAGACTCTGGGTTCAAACTTGTCATTCTTTTTGTAATACAAACCATAGGCATCTGTTCCTTTCAAATATCTTAGAATTATTTTTACCACCATCATATGTGTTTCCTTGGGATTGGTAGAAAATCTCGCAACAATACCAACAACCAGTGCAAGATCAGGTCTGTTGTGCACAACATATTGTAGCTTTCCAATCATTGATTTGTAAAGGGTTTGATTCACTTCTTTTGTATCATCATTTTTTGTTAAGTTCTATCTAGTAGCCATGGGTGTACTCATTGGTTTTGAATCTTCCATTCCAAAAAAATTTAGTATCTCCTTCACATATTTTGATTGAGTGATATAGATACCATTCTTCATCTGATATATTTGTAAGCAAACAAATTTTTTTATCTCACCAAACATAGACATCTCAAATTTAGTTTGCATTTCCTTTGCAAATGCTTGGGATAACACATCTTTTCCACTAAATATAATGTCATCAAAAACAATTTCAGCCAATAAAGTACCTTTACATTGCTTTATCTTCAAATACATATTGTTGTTATCATTGGTTCTTGCAAATCCAATATTTATCAGATAAATTTGCGATCTCTCATACCATGCTCTTGGTGCTTACTTCAGTCCATATAGTGCTTTGTGTAATCTACAAACCATGTTCCTCTTTCTTGGGTCAACAAATCCATCAGCTTGTTGAATGTAAACTTCTTCTTCTAATATCCCATTTAGAAATGCCAAATTTACATCCATTTGATAGACTTTAAAACCTTTGTAGGCTGCATATGCAAGTAATGTTCTTACTCCTTCCAATCTTGCAACTGGGGTGAATGTTTCTCCATAATCATTTTCTTCCTCTTGTGCATAACCTTTGCATACCACTCTAGCTTTGTTTCTTGTTACCTCTCCATGTTCATTCAACTTATTTTTGAATACCCACTTAGTACCAATTACATTCTTGTCATTCAGCCTAGGTACAAGTGTCCAAGTCTTATTCTTCTCAATTTGTTCAATTTCTTCATTCATGGCTTGTATCCAATCTTCATTGTCTAAAGCATCTTTTACTGTTTTAGGCTCAAAATCACATAGCAAGCATGTATCGTCTCTCAACTTACTTGTTTTCATAACTATAGATTCCTTTGATGGTGCCTCCTTAAATACTTTTCTAGAGTAGGTTCTTTTTCTACTTCAGGTTGATCATTCATGTCCAATTCAGGTAGATTTTATGACTCGACATCTCCATCAGATAGCTTGGAAATTACCTCATGTTGCTTGACAGCTTTGTTCTATGACTCAAAAGGTGCTAGCTATTGCTTGACAAGCTCTTTCTCAGTTTTAGGTAATTCACTAGAATCTTCCTCATCCATATAGATGAATGATTTGTAACTTTTAGGTTCCTGTGTGCTTTCAACTTCATTTCTTTCTGCATATTCATCAATTCTAACATTTTCACTTTCCACAATTTTGTTAGTGTTAGAATTCAAACACTTGTATGACTTTCTTTTAGTTGAATAACCAAGAAATATTCCTTCTTCACCTTTAGCATCAATTTTTCCATTTCTATTATCCTTCAGTATGAAACATTTGCTTCCAAAAAATTTGAAGTATTTTACATTAGGTGTATACCCATACCATAGCTCATAATGTGTAGCATTAGTACCTTTCTTGACTTGTACTCTATTCAGGGTATAGACTATTGTACTTATAGCTTCTCTCCAATATTTAAGTGCAACATTTTTCTCCATCATTAGTGTTCTGGTACAATCCATGATAGATCTATTTATTCTCTTAGCAATACCATTCTGTAGTGGTGTCCTAGGTGTGGACATCTGTCTTTTTATCCCTCTATCATTACAGAACCTGTTAAACTCATTAGAAATAAACTCACCTCCTCTGTCAGATCTTAAACAGTTTAGGATTTTACCTATCTCCTTTTCAACTTTTTCCAAGTACCACTTAAATAACTGGAATGCATCAGATTTTTCTTTAAGAAACATAACAGTCATCATTCTTGAGTAATCATCTACAAATATAATAAAGTATCTATCTCCACAGTAAATTTTCTCACCAATGGGACCACAAAGGTGAGTATGAACTAATTCCACAATTCCGTCAGAAGTATGAGTCTTGCTTTTGAAACTAGATTTAGTCATTTTTCCTAATTGACATTGCTTACACATTGTATTTTTCAGGTTTCTTCAACTTAGGCAGCCCTCTAACCTTTTTCAATTTACTTATACTTACCAAGTTATCAAAATTTACTTGACACAACCTTTTATGCCATAACCAAACATCATTATATTGTGAAAACAACCATGTCTCATCAGCTAAGTCCAAATAGAACAAGTTACATTTTGTTTTCTCACCACTTCCAACTAATTCTCTAGTGGTATCATAGATTTTTGCCTTCTTGTGATGGAATTCAACTCTGTAACTAGAAGTATTCAGTTGTGAAACACTCAATAGATTATAGTTAAGGTCATCAACCCAATATACATTGTCACATCAGATCTTGTCAGTAAAGTTAATTGATCCTTTCCCTTTAACAAGATATGGTGCATCATTACCAAATTTAACATAACCACCTTTACACTGATTTAAGGTTTCAAATTTATCTTTATCACCAGTCATGTGATGTGAACAACCACTGTCAATAATCCAATGATCACCTTTACTCATATAAGAAATTAGTGCATTTTTCTAATCATCATCAGAATCATCTTTCATAGCAACATACACAACCTCTATATCATTTTCATCAGTATTGTCAGATTCACTGTCAGAAGCTTCTTCAACTATATAACCAGATTGCTTACCTTTGTCTTTGTAATCTTTATACTTTCTGAAGTCTCAGTCATCCTTTCTATCTTTGCACTTGATGTCCCTTCTTTCATCTTTGTCATTCTTATCAGGACATCTTGCAGCAATATGACCAACTTTGTTACATGAAAAATAAATGATAGCAAGTTTACCTTTGAAATTTCCTTTTCCTCTAGATAGTATTTTTTCCATGAGTGCTTCAAGTTCTTCCAGATCATCATCTGTAGTGTCACTATCACTATTCACACATTTCTTTCCTTTCTTTGACTTGTTAAGGACCAACTGGGATCTGAATGCAGATTCGATAGCTTGTAGAGTGTAGTTATCAAAATTTGACATCTTGAATGCAATAAGTCTGCCTACTAAACCTTCCAAAGTCAAATTATTATTAGGAGTTTATCTTAACTCTTGAATTGTAGAGACTCTAATAGAATATACAGGAAGAAGAGTTCTCAGTGTACCTTTCTCATAATGGTGTTATGATCAATGGCTCCCTTAGCTCCTTTGATAGCATTTACAACTTCCTTTATCCTACCAAAATATTGAACTATATTTTCTCCTTCTTGCATTTTCATTTCATCAAACTTACCTCTTAAACTTTCCAATTTGGCTCTCATCACATTTGTATCACCTCGATAGATGGTTGCAAGGACATCCCACATTTTCTTTGCATTTGTACAATTCTTTATGTCTTCAAACTCGTGATAGTTCAGAGATGATGCAAACTCCAGCATTGCTTGATTATGTTCCTACTTTTCTCTTAACTGTGCAGCTATGGTGGGTGCAGTGGGGGATACATAATCATGTTCAACATAGTGCTTAGCAGAATTGCCAATACCAGCCAGACGCAATTTCATCAAACTCTGCCATGCAGGGAAATTATCTTTGTTCAACTTTGGTACCTCCTTTTTATACATCTTGATCTTTTTCTCCAAGTGCCTTCAAACTATTTTCAAGAGACCTAAGATCTTATACCAATTGTTAGAATGAGTTTATAATAACTAAGAGGGGGTGAATCAATTATCCAAAGGTCTAGATGTACCAAATTAAACTTTATACCACTTTGAACAACTTAGATCTGCTTGGCAACAATATCATAAATCAACAACATACATATGCAGTTTTACTATTCAAATGTAATCAGCTTGTAGAAACTTAACAGTAAAACACAACATAAACATTCACACAAGTTGACACCAGTATTTAATGTGGGAACCCAATTTGGGAAAAACCACCAATAACATGCTATCAATTTTTCACTCTTCTGAAGTGAGCTCTGTTAGGAGCCAACCCTGTTAAAGGTTACAAACACATTGCTAAATGTGACCTGGTTAAAGGATTTAATCACCCTGTTAGGAGTGGCCTTGTTAGAGGACTTAAAACATTCCACCTGAATGGCACCTTTTCTCAAAGGATTTATACAATGACTAATAGGTCAACCTGGTTAAAGGATTTTGACTAATACAATGGCTAGAAAATAATCAACAGGTGTGATTTGATACATACAACTTACTTTGCAAATCCATATCCAATTCAGTTCTAATGCTAATTCACTTAGTGGCCTCCATTCTCATTTCAATCTTTAGATATTCTTGGAAATCCATCAAGCAATCACTCTCGCATCTCTCTGCTTCTTTGTTCAACCTTCTCTGCTAGATCATGTCAATCAGTCAATTAACTATGCAATCCTCTTGCATACACTTCTTACTTCTCCTTCATGAATAACCCCTTGAGGTTATCATATACCTCTTCATCTAGGTCAAATAAATATTTTGTCGCTTAATCAAGATTGTAGATCTTAGGTTAGGTCTGATCCAACGAATCTTTCCATCTTTACATTTAATCTTCTTCTCCAAAGCAATCACTAATTAAATATTTTATACATGCATTAATTACAGTTACCCATGTACTTAAATAGTGTGGACCAATCTTGCTTATCCTTAATTAACTTTACATATCCCAATAAAATCAACTATGTCGGCCATAGATCTCAAATCTCAACAATTACCAAAATATTGCTGCTCGGCCAACACTGTGTTCTTCCGCTTGGTCATCACTAGTTTCCTCGGCAATTTTACTAGCGCTCGGTCATCACTGACCTTTCTCAACATAAACTGGTCTCAGTAAACTATCATTAAAATATAAACAACACATTACTTTTCCAATGTGCCAATTGATAAAATACCCTTGTGATTTCCCATAACTCAACCATTCCACTTGGTCTTCTTGTTAAATATCCTTCATCAATCAATAGATATGGTACTCAAACAAATAGCAATAGTCTCATCAGTTAAGGTTTGACATCAATGACAAAACAATAATTGTTTCCATTGTAGATTTCCAATAAGATATACCTTTGCAACAACAAGCTTTTGAGCCAAGGAAAATGACATCAACACAACCAAACAATCAATTGCATCAAGTCCATGCAAAACATGATTCAAAAGTCACAAGAAAAATTAGATAAAGAAAAGAAAATCTTGGAAGAGAGTGTAGAAAAGATGATAAAGAGTAGAAAGGAGATGGCCAAACTCCTTGGATGTCCAAGTGAATCTTTTGGTGAAATTGACACATAATCTCTCATTGAGAAATCAAAGATACCAAAACTCATTTCACAACTCAATGAGGCAAATGAACAATTTAACAAAGCCCAATTCAATCATGTGCAAAAGCCAAAAAATTTCAACCAAGTTCCAGGTCATGCTCAATTCAATCAAGTTTCAAATCAGTCTCCATGTGCTTAGATTTCAAATAAATCAGTCAACCAAGTTCCAAATCAAACCTTTCAACCTGAATGTGGCATAATTCAAATGGGGCCACCACCAAATTACGAACCAATCTTCGTTCCAATACAACCAAGTGATCTTCGAACAATTTCACAACCTCTTGTGCCAATCATGCAAAGAAGACAATCAATACCAAGATCACAAACACTAACATTGCTTGAGGAACCTTTTGTGCCCTCCAATTCACCACCAATGTCTTGTCAAACAAAGAAAAATTTAAATGTGACATCTTTTGAAAATCAACCAAGCATAATCAATAATAAACCTTTTGTTGAACATGTTCTTTCCAAAAATTCTTTCCAACATGTAAATAATTATGAGGTATCAAAAATAAGACCCATCAAGAAACACAAGTTCAAATCCAAAATTTTAAAGAATTTGTTTCAAAAATTGGATCCAACAAATAATTTACCCGTGTCTAGAAATGGATCACCCCAAAACAATAACATGGATGACATACCTATTTCCCCTCAATACATTGACCTTCAAGAAACATCCATGTTTCCTTCCACCCCTTCATCTCCACATTCCTCCCAAGAGAAATTTCCTCCTTCCCCATCAAGTGATTCTTCCAACAATGCAACCTTCCAATGGCTATCCACAAAAGACATCCAAGCTAGTCCTATGTATATCCCAAGTTCCTTTGAACCAATTCCACCATGTCCTCCCATTTCAATAAAGCCTATTCATGAGATTCCTATCCAAATTCCATCTTCCTCATATCAAAATGTTGACCCCTTTCAAGAACCCCCTGCATGTCCAAAGTCATATCCCATGTCAAGAGGATGATAAAAAGCACAAAGAAACATGTTCTAAATCAAACCAAGATCAAGATCCCTTCAATGACCAATTCTATCCTATTTTTGACCAAGACCCCATTTCCCTTGAGCCCCATGATGATCCCACTATCTTTATCCCCCCTATCCAAAATGATCCTTTTCCACCTCAAGATAAAAATATCCTTCCCAGTCCCATTGACCTCCCACTTCCTAAGCAAGATCATGACCTCCCTTCCATTTCTTCCGAAGATCCCTTTCCAATTCAATATCAAGGTGTCCCTTCACCTCCAGATCCTCCTCAAGATCCCTCCATCCATTCTTCTCCTTGTCCTAATCCTTCAAATCCCCCTTGTGATCCAAGCACATATATGCAAGTTGTTCATGAACCCCATACATTTCAAATGGGTTTTCCTAGTCCTATTGAGTCTAGTCCACCTCATGGTCCTAAAAGTCCTTCCATATCATTCACACCTCATAAAAATAGACTCGTGTCCTGTAGAAAGTATCCTACTAGTCAAATAAATCATTATATATTCAAAGGGTTAGGTCCCTCCATGCAAAAGGTATATTGAAACCCTTACATGTCCAAGAAAATTCAAATGGCCATGGTCTTAATGAAAAATATACATCTCAAAGCATTGGTAACCCTTCAAAATCCAAATCCAGATGTATACCTCCCCCTTCAACCCTTCCATCCATCCTAGGTCCATATATTCCTCCCTCCACTAGCTCGCAACCCATTTACCCTTTCCCAAATACAAGTCAGCAAAGGCACACATGTTGGATAACCTTCCATCCATCCAAAATGCCTCCATACAATTCCTATACATCCATGAATTCCATTCCCTTTCAAAGCAATTTGGATGCCAAGAATAAAATCCATAAATCAAGCAATCCACATGCTATCAAGGATCAACATGTCCAGTATAATCGACATGTACAAAACAAAGAAAAATGTGATCCTAAAAGAAAGTTCCAAAAGGCCACAAAGGCCCATTGAGAAAAAAATAAAGTCAAAAGCCATATGGGTTCCTAAATCTCTTATGCAATCAATGCATTCTAAGGACCCACAAATTAATAAAAAATCAAAAATCATGTGGATTCCCAAGAGGCTTCTTGAAGCACAAAGTCCTAAACAAAATTCCAAATTGGAATCCTAAATTTCTATCCATCCAACTAAATGTTTTCCATCTTCCAAATCTATTTTGGGTCCTTTTGTCCCAAAATCCATATCCTTTTCTCCATTAAGCCTTCAAACTCCAAAATCTCATTTTCATCTATCACTGCATCACCCCTCAAGGTGTGTTCCAATGTTGTTCTTGCATCCATTCCCTTCCACTTCAAAGAAAGTTGGCGTACATTCCCTTCATTATCCAACACCTATTTTCCAACCTTTCATCCAACCTATCCAATCCTTCGCATAATGCTTTCCCCATACTTATCCAATCACCCACTTCATATCCCTTTGTCATTACCCTACCAACATCTTTGCGCAATATATTTCAAAAGAATATTTCAAAGAGTAAGGCGCTTGAATCCTCCGTCCATGTCATTTCATGCGTCCAATTTTTTTCCAAAAAGTCAAAATGTCAAAAAAAAAGGAAAAATAAAAAAAATAAAAAATAAAATGAAAAAGGAAAAAGTTGCCTTGATGAAAACCCAACAAACAGGCATCTTGGAAACACAAAAAAAATATTCAAGAGAAATAAATTTTGTTCAATAGTGAAAACCTGGCAAACAGGCACTTTGGGCAAGTACCATGATGAAAACAAGGAAAACATGCGTCATGTGTAATTTTATGAACTTCTTGTAGTCTATACTTGGGGGAAGATTTCATTGGCATTATCCTCCATTATCACCATCATATCCACAACATGTCCTCCATTATCCTATGCCTATCATATCTTTTATACTATCCCCTTTTCCCCAACTTTGATCTTGACACGATTACAAATCTTTCTTGAAGCATCACATGTCCTATCTGCTTTACATTGTCTTGATCCCTTTGGTCTATATTGCCTATCCTATCACAACCTTGCATCCATATTCCATATGCCTTCTCATTATCCCTGATTGATATTGCATATCCCATCCATATCCTATCATTTTTATGTTTATATCTTGTCCTTATCCTATTTAGGTACTAACATTGTCCTATCCAACTCCCTATCTTGTTCTTGATGTAAAATAATGACGTTTAATGAAAAAAGATGTTTTCAAAGAAAAGCCTCTTGACATGTCCATTTCTCACATTCTATCCACTGCACTATCTCATTACCTTATCATTGTCTTGTCCAGTCCCCCAGCTTGGTGAAAAAAGTCTTTTTATCACATTTCTTGGATAGTCCTTGGCACCTAACTAGATCCCATGCAAGTGACCCTTGGCCTTTGTCCATCTACCCATCCATTTTCCCTTTGAAAATGTCCCTGCCTTGCTAGACACTGGGGACAATCTCAAAAATCCAAAAAATTCAAAAAATCAAATATGATCCTGAAAAAATCTCTAAAAATCAAATACAATCCTAAAAAAATCCCTAAAAATCAAATATGATCCTGAAAAATTCCTAAAAATCATAAAAAGTCCTGAAGAAAAGGTTATCACAAAAAAATTCAAATATCTCAAAAAATCCTTAAAAATTGCAAAAATCTCTTCAAAAATCTGCAATAAACTTGTACATACTTGTCTTATTTTTGCGTATCAATCATCATGATTGCAGATATCCATGGCAAATTTAACATTATGTGCTTAATGAAATCATGTTCTCACAAACACAATCTGGATTATTGTGACTCAACATTCAATCTGTTTGGACTTGTTCGATCTTTTGATCTTTCCTATCAACCAATCAATCTATCCAATTTATCAATCAATTATCAAATTAGTCAATTTGCAATCTAAGATATCAATCAACGAACATTTAATGCAAGTAAAAAAAGATCAGAAAGGTTGTTGGCCCACATTGTTTCCGTGAGTGTTTTATCTTTTATTGATTTTCTTTTTTGATCATGTTCCTATGCTACTCGATGATATCATCTGAACTTATGAGAGTAGCCGGGATGGTTCATGGCCAATTTTTTCTTTACTTTTCTGCCTGCTTGATGATCTCACGAAGTTATGGGGCATGTTTGCTACATGTTTCAAGACAGAGAAGATCATCCTCTGTCTGCATCGTGCTTGTTTATGAAAAAGGATGACTTACTCACTCTGGCGTTTTGTGCCATGATGCGCTACATCCATTTTTACAATATCAAAATAAGCTCTTATGACATAATTGCACTTCTGAAATCCAAAATATTTCTATCTTACTAATATATCTTCGTCTAATTTCTTCTTTCTCCTAACATTTATTCTGTCAATCCTAGCAATCATCCTTCTTTTGAAAAATTGTCCTCATGTCAATTTCTGCCCAATTTTTTGAGGGGGCATCCTACCTCCATTCTGTTGATCCACTGGGGCATGATCTTCTATTTTTCTTTGAGCCAATGCTCATAATGACATTGTCTCAAAGAGGGGAAAAATGTAGACACATAAAACTGGTTCATTGCCTATGCCCCCTTTTTAACATATCTTCTATATTGTGTGTTTGATCTTTATCATTCATTAATATTATGTCATTCTTCCATGTCATTAATTACTAACATTTCTCTCATTTTGGCCAAATTGATCATTTTCCTAATCAATTTCGATCAACCCTAAACCAATCCTATTCAATCCTAAACCGATCCTATTCGATCCTAAACCATTCCAAATATTCCTAAATCAATTCAAATCCATTCTATTCTATTCCTAATCACTTTCAAAATTGTTTGGACTCATTCCAACCATTCTAGGGCATTGCCCAAGATCATCGATGCCTAATTAACCCAATTTCCAAACCAATCAAAACCCTATTTCAATTCGTTCAACATTGTCATCATTTCAGGACCATTGTCCAAGTTTATCAATGCTTTGTATCCCCTTAATCGGCTATTTGATAACATTGTCAAAGTTCATCAGTGTTATCATTATCCATCTATCAATATCAATTCAATAGTGTTGTCCATGTTCGTCAATACTATTTCTGATCATTATTATTTCAGGAACATTGTCCAAGATCATCAATGTTTCCCCATTTCTATTTCAATCCTATGATGCCATCAAAGTTCATTGGCACTTTTCAATCATTTCCAAACATCATTATGTGGGCGCATTGTCAAAGCTCATCGATGCCTCGTGATTTCCTAAACTATTCCAGAACCCTCAGAATTGATCCTAATCCTTATCAATATCATCAAAATCATTGCAATTCAACATTAACATCTTCAATTCAATCAATAATTCACTAATTTCCCCCTTGGCATAAATAACCCATAGTTTATCCCTTGGTCCTAATTGAATAAATAAATTGACTTTATTTATTCCCTTTTCCCTAAGTCTTCAACAATTAATTAATTTTTATTAATTAATTGGCTAATTTTAATTTATGATATTTTCATAATTTCATAAATCTAATTATTGATTTTGTGAGGAATATTGCAAATATTGAGTTATTAATTGACTTAATGATTCCTAATCTTACCTAATTATCATATCCCTTAATGGAGATTCACATCCCTATTAAGGTGCTTCATGAATATCCTCAATATCTCCTTATTTGATCTCCCCCATATCATGCTTCCAAGAACCCTACCTACCAATATCTTCATTTATGCATTGATTCTATGCAATCTTCACCTAATTGTCTCTCATTTTCTATAAATTAAGAGGCATTTCTCTCTTTCAAGGTTAGATCACTATCTCCTAGTATTCTCACTTGCAAATTAGGCTTTTGTATCTTTGTGCAATTGTGTTATTGTCAAAGAGAAACATTAAATATGATTATGGAGAAGAAAGGAGGACATGAGAGCTGCATTTGAAGGGAGTTCTTAGTGTTTTTATGCTTTGTATTTGTGAACTCTTATTTTGAATGGCTTTCATGATAGGATTAGATAGGTTAGCATATTGATTAGGGTTTGTGGTCTCCTAGATATGCTATTCATGCCTTTTTCTAGTCTTACACCAGTAATTTTCAATGTCCATATACAATATAAATTAGTTGGGGAGAATTGAGTGAATAAAATATTTTTGATTCGTATATCAATACCTATTTATATAGAGACCTAGAAGAAACACCACTAGTTCAATTACCCCTAACCCAATATGGATGTGGATTCACAATGATGCAATAGTTTGTGTATATTGGAACTACATGTCTAGGAGAACAACAAGGAATAATAGATATTTCTCTACCACCTACCCAAATTAATAAAAGAGGACTTGTGTATGGTCAATCTAGGACTAGTGTTGTCATCCAAGAAATTTAGAATGTTTTTGAAACAAATTGGGGACAAGATCATGAACATAACCAAATCATCAACATATTGCAAAAATTATTTCCACATAAAACATAAATTGTAACCACCCAATTGACCCTCAAGTAGGAAGACCTAGATTAGGTGGAAGATGAGATACCTTATAAGTATTCCAATGAAACCAATTCTCATTAGTATGAGTGGGATACTCCCCGTACCTCTAGTACCATGACCATAGCTGAAATGGTCGACTGCCTTAACCTAGAAGATGAACCTTGTGTATAAAATCATGTCGACGTCCAATCTCTAAATGATCCATCTACTTCTCGTTCCTGATTTTTTAGAACTATCATTGTAGTTCCCTTTTCCCAAACTGGGTACACAACCTAGTACTAACCTATGTCTAGTCCACCCTAAACTGATAGATTGGGACCAACAATGATGTCATGACATGGATTTATTCAAAACTAATGAAGCTATTGCTTAATTCATAGGGATTCAAGAAGGAATTTGATCATGGGATCATAAATCCAAATACTACATAGATCTAGATAGGTGCACATGCTTTGGGGAGGTGGCTCCTCATTCTAGTCAAAAAAGTAAAAATAAAAAACAAAGGTCACTTAGTGAAAACCGAAAGGTTCTTCTTGACCATGAAAAAGTAAAAACAAAAGAGGTATCTTTTGGTGAAAATCTCTCTGAGGCGCCAAAAGATAGAAATTTGAAACCCATTCCCATTGATTAGGAAAAATCAACACTACTAGTGGAAGAAACATTAGAAGATAACTTAGGGGATGAATTCCACCCTAAGAAAATTTATTAAGCCAAATCTCTCTCACCTCAAGAAATAGAGGAATTCATTATATTCTTTAAGGAGAGAAAAATCAAATTTTTCTGGTCATATGTAGACATGCTAGGTCAGCATCTAGAGCTAGTTTTGCATCATCTGCCATTGTTTCCAAACATGAAGTCAGTCAAATGGAAACTAAGAAAAGTCCATCCACATATTTCCTTTCTAGTAAAAGATAAGTTGAAGAAACTCTTGGATTCCAGATTCATAAGATCTATTACTTATACAGATTGGATTTCTAATATAGTACCACTCAGGTGACATTTTCATATGTACAGACTTTAGGGACCTGAAAAGGGTTTGTCCCAAAGATGACTTCCCATTACCAAATATAGACATAATAGCAGATCTAACAAAAGGACATCAAATGATATCTTTAATAGATGAATTATCATGCTATAACCAAATCAAGATAGCTCCTAAAGATCAACACAAATTCACTTGCGCATGGGGCACCTATTTCTGGAATGTGATGCATTTTGGTCTTAAAAACACAAGTGCTACTTATTAGAGAGAAATTATGACCATCTTCTATGAAATGATCCATAAAACTATGGAATATTATGTTGGTAATATTAGTAAAATCCAATTTTAGAGAAACTCATCTACAATTGTTGGGTCCTATATTTGATAGGTTGCAAGAATACAAGGTCAGGTTAAATCCAAAAAGTGTGCTTTCAGGGTTACTTATGGAAAATCCCTAGTTTTTGTAGTTTCACACCAAGGAATAGAAGTGGATCTAGAAAAGGTCAAGTTAATATTAGACATGCCTTCTCCCATAAAATTGAAACAACTCAAAGGATTATTGGGAAGGCTTCAATCAATCAGAAGGTTCATAGCACAACGGGCTAATAAATGTCATCTATTTCAACACCTCTTATACAAAGGAGTAACTTTTTTATGGATGGACCAATATCAAAAAGTATTAAAAGCCTTTAAGGATTATTTATTAAGTTCTCTAGGTTTGGTACCACCAACTCCAATAAAATCACTTTTATTATACATCTCAACAACTGAGTCAGCACTAGGAGCTCAGTTAACCCAACATGATGATCAAGGAAAAGAGAGAGCTATCTATTACATCAATATAACCTTAGTTAGATATGAGATAAATTATTCACCAATAGATAAATCATGCCTCGCACTTATGTTTTCTTCCTAGAAGATAAGCCATTACATGATAAGTCATCATACAAACTCATAGCTCATTTAGAACCATTAAATTTTTTTCTAAGCAAGGAAAATTAACTGGAAGAATCACCAATTGGGTCAAGATCTTGAGGAAATTTGACATAGAATATGTTAATTGAAAAGCTATCAAAGGTAAATTCATAGTCAATCAACTAGAAGAAGCACCTATACTTGATCATAAACCAATTGTATTTGAGTTCTTAGGTGAATTAATCTTCGCCATAGAAGCATCATAAATAGATGTATGGAAGCTATACTTTGATGGATCCTATACCAATCACAGTGTAGGGGAAGGAGTTGTCTTCATCACCCCAAAAGGTGATGCAATTCCCAAGTCCTATCGACTTAGTTTCTCATATACCATCAACATAGAAGAGTATGAATCTCTAGTCACTAGATTAAAGACAACCATACAATGGATAATACATACCGTTAAAGTCTATGGTGACTCCCAGTTGGTTATTAGCCAATTCAACAATGGCTATATGACTAAAGATGATAAATTGATCCCTTACAGATAACTTATGGATCAATTATAGACTTCTTTTTAGTACATCATATTTGAGCAAGCTCCTAGAGCTCAAAATAAAATTGCAGATGCGATGGCTACCATAGAATCCATTATAGACTTGTCGGGCAATGAAACCAAATTTGAATTCCTGGTAGAACAACTGATGATAGCATCCTATGATGTAGCCATGTCAGAATTTGTATGCATCCTTGTTGATCCTTAGTCACCCTACTACAAAGACATGTATACCTATCTCAAATAAAACTACCTTTCACCTAAATTGTCCCAAAACCAGAAAAATCCCTAATTAGATAAGCTTCTAGGTATACAATCCTTGTTGATACTCTATATAAAAAAGGTTTAGTTGGTATGCTTTTAAGGTGTCTTAATTCCATAGAATCCTAGAAAACCTTGCATGAGTTTCATGAAGGTGTTTGTGGTGCCCATTTGAGTGGTAATAACTTAGCAAAGAAACTCTTGATAATAGGATACTACTGGCCAACTATGTAGGCAAAGGCTCATATATATATATATATATA
>MU228376.1:2603-16184 GCA_018584345.1 Thuja plicata | reverse complement strand
AGATTATGCCCATTTCTTCTAGTGGTCATAAGTATATAATCATGGCCACTAATTACTTCACTAAGTGGGTGGAGGCTATTCCTTTGACATATATCACTAGTAAGAAGATTTCCATGTTTATCTTGAACTACATTATCTACCAGTATGAAATTCCTCAAACCATACTCATCGACAATGGATAACCTTTCTAGAATAAACAAGTTGAAGACCTGTGTGAAAATTTTAGGATTAAACAAAAAATTTCACCCCTCTATTATCCTCAAGGAAATGGTTAAGTTGGGGCAACAAAGAAGACTATACTCAAAATACTAAAGAAAGTTGTCAATGAAACTGGTCGAGACTAGCAGCTCCAGCTCATTCCTTCCTTGTGGGCATCGAGGTAGAATTTCCATCACTCAGAATATTTCTGAAAATTTTCATCATAGATGAGGACTATAGTGTGGTCAGATTATGTGAACTAGAATTATTAGATAAGAAGTGCCAAGTTCCATGAATCATTTGCAAGGTTATCAAAATTGTCTTAGAAGAAGCTATAAAAATATATTCATTCCAAAAAAATTTGATATAGGATACTTGGTTCTAAAATAAAACCACATGAATCTTGCAGATTGAGAATGACTAAGTAAATTTGAACCAAATTGGTTAGGACCATATGTCATTGTATCATATAAAATGGTGAGCAATGCTATAGAGGAAGATCACTCACCAAATCAAATGGATGGGGGTATGATACATTAGGAACACCCCTAAAGGCTCACCCTCAAACCCAAATTATATTATCATAGCTCAAAAGGATGAATGGGTACTAATGCAAGATCTAGATTTGAGGAAGGAGTGTGATTTGGGGATGGGTTCCTTTAATGTCAAAGTGTATATGATATGTAAAAATGATATGAAAATCTATGAAAGGAATTGATGCTATGATAAATGAAGTGACAACTGACAATCGATGATATTAGATCTTATGCATAAAAGCAAGTGCAAGATGAAAAGAGGAATAATGAACTCAACTTGAAGCTAGGAGAAGAGGAGTAAACTTCAAATCTACTTTTGACTGTCGTAGAGTTGTCATAATTATAAATGCTTATGGATCTGACATTCTAACACCTATAACTTCTGACTATGAAAATTTCATATCCAAAGGACTATGTCGAATAAATTTGACCTTGTCCAAGAAAGTCAACCTAGTCCTGGAGACTTTGAATCTGATGAAATATGTAAAGGATCTACCACATGTTTTGAAACTCCCAAAATATGGATCCAAAACTCTGAAAACCTATTCCTGCACACAAGGAAAGGGGGAAAAAGGTTGTGGGAAGGGGCTTGCATTGGTCAAACACCTGTATAGGAATACACCTTGAAATGAAATAGAAATTTTTAAAGGAAAGTAATGCAAACAAGAAAAATGTCAGATTTACCTTGCATTAAAAAAAACCTCATGGATGGATGTATAAATCAGTCAAATCCATGAAGATGCTTGAAATTTTTGTTTGTAATGTGTTGTATAATCGAGGACACCTTCACAAATGTAATGGATCTACACTTAACAATCCTAGATCTTGAAATGAATGTATGCTTGAAATCTTGAATGAAGAAGAGGAATGGATCTTCTTAATTTCTTGATAATTCCTGTACTTGGCCATCATGGGAGAGAAATTTGCATCAATGAGAGAATATTTCCCTTTCTTCGAGATCTTGAATTAGATTATTGCCTTCAAATCTTGAATCCAAATCCTTAATTAGCTTGATTGCACTTTCTCTTGAAATCACCAATGAATTGCTTGCACATAATAGTCTTGGATGATAATCGATAATGGATGTCAAAATGAGAGGAGAAGAACCCCTTTTATACTCATTTTGGGATTCACTATAGTCTAGCTAACCATAAATAAAGACCAAGAAGAAAAACCTCTACATTGGGCCTAGAGCCTACTTAAATGCAATGCCCTAGGACAAGGTCAAATTCGGTCAACCTAGTCTAGGACAAATCTGACTTAGTTTGACCTAGTCCTAACATTGTTAATTTCAAAGAATATTCGAGTCTTGGAAAGTGTGAAAAGTTTTGGGGAGAGAAAATAAAAGATGCAAGCAATCAAGCATAAAGGCATTCAGATCTTGAAATCACTAAAATGAGGTCTAATAGGTCTTATATTCATCAATAATGGGTGCTAACATTTTGGGACGGTACATTTAGCCCCCACATTAGCGAGAGTATGATACAAGCTCATGCTCACAGTAAAGTAGATCAAATGCATAAGATGATCTCATTAAGGTTAAGGAAACAAAGAAACAAAAATCCCCCAAGTGACTTAATTCCTCATCAAATACAAAACCAAAATGAGAGAGAGAGAGAGAGAGAGAGAGAGAGAGAGAGAGAGAGAGAGAGCCCAATAATATTTTGTCTTATTGTCTACCACACAAGGAAAATGTCGCAAATACTAATTCATTTAACATCAAAATATGATGAAATTTTCTAATGAAATATGGAATTTTTTTGTTTTGTCGGATGTTATGAGGTAAATGGGTCAAAATGTTCTTTTTTTAAAATACTTGACATTCGTCAGAATTCTGACTAATCAAAAATAAAAATAAAACCCTTAGGGTTAGACGAAAATATTTTTCATATATATATACTTGCGCGGACAGTGTATTTCATACTTGCAACAATATTTTTCTAGGTTTCTGAAGGTTATAAACTCAATTTTTGTAGTCCAATTTTGTTGGCTATGAATAAAAATCACGTTAGATAATATTAGTTAAGAAAAAAACAAAGAGACAATTTCTAGATTGTGGTCTACATTGAAAAGAAAAGGTGATGGAAAATGTTATTGTACCTGTAATAATTTCAAGGGCTTAAAGACGAGAAGACTTTTAATCACAACAGCTGAGAAACATTCTAGGAAACATGGTCACATTGAAGGGGGCATGATTATCTTTCATTGGTAGGTTTTTATCATATGTGTTTATATTGATTGTATTTGTAATGTTTATGTTTAGATCATGATCATGGTTTAATTTTGTTGATCATTATTATATAGGTGGGGTGGCCTAGGGAACGTGATATGGACTATCACGGTCCAAAGAATGTGTTTTTCCATGAAGTAGAGGAACATGGAGGTGTGAACATCGAGGATGAAGATAATGATCCTATGGAAGAAGATGATCATGCACCAGAAAATACAGTTGAAGATGATGGTACAAATACATTGGTCCATGACACATTTAGTATTGGCATAGCTAATCATGGTGATCAAGATGACTTTGATGATGTTCATGATTTACTTGTACTTAAGAAGGCATATGAGCCCCTTTATGAAGGCTCCCAAACAACTCTTCTCTCTCTCTTGCATTGTTGTTGGTGAACTTGAAGGTTATGAATGGTTTATCCAACATAACAATCTCATGTATGTTAAGGTATCTCATATATGCCATCTTTTTTCATCTATTTTTGTCGTTATTTCACCACTAGTAAATAAAGGGTGAAATATGTACCATTAATATTCTTTATATTAACAAATGTTTTTTTTTCTTTGTAGATTGATAGGTCAATTTTTGTTACCACCATCAAATATTCTACCTCTCTCATACTGAGAAATATCTGACATTATGAAAGATATTGGAATGGAGTATCAATCAATAGATGCATGTCCCAAAGATCATATTATATATCATAAACAAAATGAATTTGAAAAAGAATGCTCAGAATGTCATATCCGTAGATATCAAACAGATCAACTAACAAAAAAGGTGCCTTGCAAGGTTCTTTTTTATATTCCCATTATTCTATGTATGCAATTATTATTTAGGTGCAAAAGCTTAGAAAAATTTATGGATTACTATGCATGGAATAGAAGTGGAGATGACATTCTTCGAATGCCTATAGATGGTTCTGCATTTAGGAACATACAGGAAAAATGGCCATACTTTAAAGAAGAACCTCATAATCTTAGGCTTTCATTGGCATCAGACGGTATCAATCCATTTGGAGAGCTAAGATCTATTTACTTAGTGTGGCATATTTTTTTTATCAACAATTTCATTCCTCTATAGATGTCAATAAAGAGGGAGAACATAATGTTGGAAATGATTGTTTCAGGTATTTTTTCATTTAATAGTCATGTACATTAAATTATATGTATTGCAATGAAATGGTTATAATAACTACGTAATATTTTTGTTCATTCAACTAGGTAATTACCAAGTTAAAGATAAGAAAGTATATATCGAGCCTCTTATCGATGACTTACCAAAGTTATGAAATGGTGTCACTATGTATGACGTCTCTAGACCAAGAGGGAAAGGACAATTTCAATTCCATGTAATGCTTGTATGGACAATTGATGATGCCCCAATGCTAACACAATTTTGTGGTATGTTATAAAGTTCAACTTCTGCACTTTAACAATATTTAATTTTATAAAGTATATATCATGCATTTTTTGAAGTAATATATTTAATATATATAATTAAAAAATATACAAATTTAATCCAATTATACATAATTTTGTAAGTCTTCAAACAAAGGGAAAATTTGCATGTCCAATTAGTGGTCCAAAGATGAAATCTCGTCATTCAACAAGTTTAGGAAAGCAAGTGCTTGATGTGTATAGGCACTTCCTCCATAGAAATCATAAGTATCAAACTACTGAAAAACATATTTTCAATGGGAAAGAAGAGACTAGATCAAAACCACAAATAATGACACCTTGCCTATGGAAGTTGGAATATAATATAATTAATTGTCAAGGTAATGTCATTCAATCAAATTGTTTATCTATCATATATGATATGTTTGGAATTTCTATTTTTATGTTGTGTTTTTCTTACTCATGATGTAATTGACAATGATTAGCATTGTTAACTTTTTGACTTATATGCTTCACGAAGGTTGTCAAGGCATTAATGATCAACTTCCAAAGGGACTGAAAATTTATCCCAGAAAATTTTGAAGGTTTCCTTACTATGAGCAACTAAAAATTGTGCATTTGTTTGATACTATGCATATCGGAAAGAATATAACAGAGACATTATGGAAAATATTAGATGGAAGGCGTGAAAAATAAAAAATAGCCAAAATTTGTAGTGATATTTAGGAATCCAATCATGCAATGAAAAATGTCATTCGATTAAATGGAGATGGAGACCAAATTGATATAAGTGCCCTTGGTTATTAATGGAGTAGCAAAGCAATGCTATAAAAGAAGT
Source organism: Thuja plicata (assembly GCA_018584345.1). Classification (NCBI taxonomy): domain Eukaryota; kingdom Viridiplantae; phylum Streptophyta; class Pinopsida; order Cupressales; family Cupressaceae; genus Thuja; species Thuja plicata. The sequence continues at coordinate 10,979 of MU228376.1, read as the reverse complement.
CATACAAAAAATTTCAATTTCTCACAGGATTTGCTGCGAATATAAACAATATCATAACAAAGAAAGGTGAATCTAGGCCAGGGATGAAAATGCATGATTGACATACCATCATTAAGTTAATTTGCATTCTTGTATATTAACTATATATTTGTATACTACATGTACTTTTCATTGTATTATGTTCACTAGTTTTGGAAAATCAATGAAAAGATCATTTTATAATTGTTGCAATATGTTCTACCTCTATCTCTTCCAGACCACTTCAACAACAATGTCAATCAATTTATATATGATCTTGAAAAATACATGAGGTAAGTAGCAATATTTGTTCAATTTTTTGTATATATATTATATTTTCCATTTGTTTTACTTGTTATGTAATATATTGTATATTATTTCGTTAAATATCTTTAATGTATTTGCATCTTGAATCACTTGTATATGGTTGTCATCTAAAGAAATCCATAAAGAAGATATAAATTTTGGAAGATATAAATTTCTTGTCTAATGTGTGAAATGCAAAAGTACCCTTCTTTGACATTTTTCAATGCACAAGAACACTACCTCATACACCAAGTTGAGGAGATTGAATTGTGTGGACCTGTACACACAAGGTCAATGTGGATGGTTGAGAGGCACTTAAATTTTTTGAAGGCCTTAGTTCAACAAAGAGCACATCCTAAGGGTTCTATGCTAGAGGGATAAATGGTATACCAAAATATGGTGTACATTGTTGAATATCTTCCTAAGTTCACAACAAAGATCCATGTAGATCACATTTGGGATCCTAACTCCATTAACAAATTTGAAGGGGAGTACCTGATGGGGAAAGGTAGAATGAGGAAAGTGAGAGGTAATTATAAGTTGTTCATAGAAATTAATTAGAATACATTTTACATTTGGTTTTAATAATATTGTACAATTAATTATTAATCTCTAATATAAACCAATTATAAATCAAGGTCGTATACTGTGGTAATTAACTAATTATACTTCATTTGTAAATTTCTATTTATTTTTTATATAGTTGGTTGAGAGAAGGATGCACTACATTTGTATGTCGCAAACAAACTTGATTGGATGATGGTATGGATTGAACGACGTCAACAATCTGGTTGTGCATTAACATGGGAAGGTGTGGCTTCATTGGTTAAAGAAGCTCATCGTAATGGAGACTTCAATGTTACACCAAGGTAAATTTATTTAGCATATGGTTTAAGAGAGAAATAGGTACATATAAAAATATTAATCACCCATATTATTTAATTTTTTAGAATTATATTGATGTATATATATGTTTTTTTGCATACATTCGAACAAGAATACATATATTTATCAACTAGCGATGCAATAAGTTTTACATGTTTGACATATTTCATGTGAAACACCAAAAGGCTATGTGGTGCAATGGTCATAAATTTTGAATCAAAAAGTTAGATGACACTAATAAAACTTGCGATTCTGGGATAACTATAGTCTTTCAGGTGACTAATGTATCATCTAGAAGCGACATACATCCTAAAGTCTCAGAAAATTGATACTATGGGATTTTGGATGATATACTTGAGTGTAAAGATAAGTCCTTAAAATTAGTTATGGCCTTAGTCCAATGGTACATGCTACGATTGAATGAAAATGATCCCAAGAGAACTATTATTGAACATGATAATAGACTTATAATGGTTAATACAAGTTCGTTCAAGCGAGATGGAAATGAGCCCTATGTTCTTCCAAGCCAATGTGAGTAGGTATTTTACTCAGAGGTTCCACATAAACTAGGTTGGTCATTTGTTGTTAGACATGATCCAAGAGGAAGGTTGGTAAAGTATAATGTGATGGAAGAAGAAGATACTGAAGAACTAGAAGATGATGTACTAGATGATGATCAGGATCAACGGTTAGTTGATGATGTGCCTAACGAAGATGTCAAAGAAGAGGAACTAGATCATGATGATGTAGGAGTTAATGTTCATGAAGATGATATCTGTGTGGATGATGACACTATCGAAATAGATATCAATGATGATGATATGACCAATCCTTACAATGTCGAATCTAAATCAGATGATACAGATGAATATTTGGATGAAGAAGAAGATGAATGACATGATTGAAATGTATGAGGTATGTGATTAGTGTATTATCTATTAGACATTGATTTCTTGATAAAATTGTATTTGACTTATGTAGTGACATAATTAAATCATTATGTTTTAAATGTTAATGTCTATACATAAATAATTCATGATGTACCTTTTAATGGTTTTAATTCATGGTCCACCTCTAGCAGGTCCTGGTAGTAGCACCATGCCACCTCCAGGAGAGAGAGAGAGAGAGAGAGAGAGAGAGAGAGAGAGACCCACCCCTTATTTTGTGTGATATTTCTTGAACCTTTGAGGATTTTGTATTATCATTGATNAGAGAGAGAGAGAGAGAGAGAGAGAGAGAGAGAGAGAGAGAGACCCACCCCTTATTTTGTGTGATATTTCTTGAACCTTTGAGGATTTTGTATTATCATTGATACATTATTTTTTGATATTTATGATATGAGGCATGATATTTTGCAATAATACTAAAAGATATCTTATCTTTGTAATGATTTTTCCCTGAGGATATAAAGTACTAAAAATTGTAAGGGAATTATACCATTAACATAATTGTTAGTATTGAAAACTCTCCCATTTACAAACTGACATTCTACACCACTAATAAATTAAAATTTTATTAATTTAGGCAAATTATTTTACCAAATATTTATCCAATTTGTAGAACTCATTAAGTTCAAGAAAGTGGGTTCTAGAAAAAAATACTTTCATCTCGATGTTGTTTCATCGCTCACTATAGTCCATAACTAAGTGATCAAGTTAGTAAATACAAGTGTGCACAAGGATACTACATCTCTTGTTAAATTTTCTTAAAATCAATCTTTTTCACATTTAAATGTGTTTTCTATGCCAAATAAGATGGGGTTACTATGTGATTGCCTTTGTTTCTAGTGGTAATTAACCTCTTAATGAATTAAGTTTCAAAGAAAAAAATTTAGTTCCTTCCCTCTAAAACCAATATGGTGGAAATATTGAGTCAACGAAACAAATCTAAGATGTCAACATGGTATTGACAAAGTAGAAGAGTTTCACTCTCATTCAAATAAAATGATGGATAATATCAAGTTTGCAAAGGATCCTTCCTTAATATTCCTTTTTTTTTTTAACTTGATTGATTTATATTGCAATGTGTATAAAACCATGATGAAGAATACAGTGACCAAGACATATCACATTTGACTACAATTTTCAAGTTCAATGGATACAATAATAAGCACATCGTTACGGTGCTAAGACAAACTAAAAAGGTTAACAAGAAAGATAAATCCAATGATACATTTTTTGTGATTTTTCTTCCTTGTATAAAAGGAATCTCAAACAATGTCTCAAAAAGTTAAAGAAAAAGGAACTATGAATTCAATTAAACCATACAAGATTCAAGAAAAGTTGAGAATATGACCCTTCCACCAAAGGACCAATGAGAACTATTATTGATTTGAGATTTACAAAATTATGTTCTCACGATCCCCTTATATTAAAGTAAAAATTATCTATCTAATTTCATTATGATCAAAGAACATAGTGTCACATCATACAAAATCATGTGAGCCAATATGCATTTGTCAAGAATTAATTTAATACTAGGCACCATATCTACTTAGAATCCCTAAAGGTCCTAGTGAAATTAGAAATGTGATGGAAGCTAAAATGAAAGTAACAAACACACGTGTTATCTCAATAGAGATGATGGTTGATATTTAGGTCATTCATGGAAATCATCTTAAATACCCTCAAACATTGGGATCACCTCTTCTCCCCACCCTACCCCTTGTGTGACAATATATTAGATTCCAACTACTTATCCTATGTTTTTTGATTGTCTTATAGCTAAAACTTCATTTTACCTTTTTCTAGTCACATATTTCTCCTCTCTAGTTTTCTTGCAAGCCATCTCTCTTATTTCGAGCCTTCCTCTTATCCATCCCTATCAAACCTCTATCTCTCTCTTATTTTTTATAATTGCTTTACTAAGTCGAGTCTTATTTACATGTGATCGATTTGATACTTCACCTTGCTCCATGTTACTCTACTTTCTCCCTTTATGTACTATTCTAAATGGATCTTCTTTATAGCTATTTCTATCACTTTTCATTCATTTCTTATTACCACTTCCCCATCCTTCTCTCTTCAACTCCTCACCTTCCTCTTTCTTTTAGCTCTATTTCAATGCTTAATATCTTACTTTGACTTATTTCACCATTCATCATTGTGAACCACACACTATATTTTACTTTGACCATTTCCTCAAGGGTTAATGTTTTTATACCAAATAGTGAGATACTTAACCTTCATGCTTTCCTTAGATATTTTCAACAATTTCTCAACCATATCTCTTATCATATGTGTTAGTATCTTTTCCTCCTACTATGCATTCAAACACCTTTAGTTACCTACATTCTTAATTTAAATGCCTCAACCTTCATAATCCACATTTAAAAATTAACTTTTTAATATTTAACTAAATAATTTAGTTTTTATTACCACAATTATAGTAGTTTTTGTCACTATTAGCATCCCATGCAATTTTTATTTAATCCTACAATTTTTTGTTCTTATCTTAATGGTTGTTGACATAGTATAGTCCTATTTAATAAACAAACATTCTTTTTAACAACTCTTTCCGACCACAATACTATAACAAAGACACCTAGACAATATGATTTGACTAAAGAAGAATCAATATAATTAATTGTACAAAAATTTTGAAACTTTACAAACTCCTCTAAAATGACATTTTTGCTTGTCCAACCTTTACTCTCAAAAAAAATCCAAAAAAATCTTCCTACAAACTTTAAAAAAAAAATCTATCATCAAATCACATACTCCAAAAATACATATCTTAAAATTAATTCAACTACCAAAATCCTATACCTTTATATTATCTTAAAACAATACTCCTAAAAATGACATAATGCTATTCAATGACCAAAAAATACTCAAATCCTACGTTTTCTATGTACACATCTAAGCTCTTTATTTTTTGTCACTTACCATTCAATAATTGACATTTAAAACTTTCCCAATATCTTTTTTTTCTTAGCTAATGTGAGGAAAAGTGAAATACTATTAATCTTTGCCATCTCTATAGAAAGTGTTTCTTTCTAGTGCCACGCAAACACAAGGGGCTGTGATTTCCCCTTATCAACGACGTGATTTCACTGGGTCACGTGACAAAGAAATAATGCAAAACCTAATCTCATTTGCACGCTAAGCAAGAAAGATTATTATTATAATGCTATTTAAAGGCATTTATGTACCATAAGTTGTCGTAGATTAAATGTCGGTTTGAAGAAGAAGATAATTTTAACGTTTATGAGGCTAAATATACACTATGTAAAAAATGTCATTTATCAAGGGGGCACTCATCATTATCTTGCATAAAAAAATTGATGAAATTGTAAAAGTTGATTTGATTAGGCAGAGTGTCCCATAGACTATATTTAGTCTTGTGGATGTTAAAATTTTCTTCTCCTTCTTCAAGGTTAAAACATTTAGAAGCACATCCAAGTCAGATTGACATTGGGTAACTTTGATCAACATGTTCTCCTTGTGTGGTTGTTTAGTCAAATGATGACTTTTAGTTGAGAGGTACGTTTACTTTATTGTTGTAAACTGCTATACTAATGCAAAGATGTTGATGTCTAGCAATAAGATTATTTCCATTTAAAAAAAAGGAATGATTGCTTTTGATAGTAATATTCTATATATTTTTTATGCAAATTTTTTAATCCATAAAGTTATTTTAGCTACCCAATATGATTTGGCAAAGAGCCAAGGACCGAAGGGTATCCATTCCACCAAATTCTGTCGAGGCACGACCAAGATTCATCCCTAGTAAATTCTTTAAGAAACTTTCAACTTCACCAAGAACCAAAGACCTATTGACTACATTATTTATTTTTCTTATATCATAATTTTCCGAAATAGAATAATACGAATAATTTAACTCATTTAACTAAGAAATAATAACTGAAGAAAACAATCTCAACTATGAACCTTTCAAAATATCATAGATCTTACATTCTATAAGATTAGATCTTTAGTGAACTCTTTATAACTTATATGACTTTTTCAATAGATTAAAGACACTTTCATAATTTTTATAAAAAAATAAAATAATTGTAAACATTAAATATAATATGCATTTACAACTTTTAGAAGACAAGAAAATAACTCATTTGGCAAGTCAATTTCCTTACCATTTGGTAGTTGGGAACTCAAGACAAATGATAAAAAAGTATAAAGTTTTGTGGTCCAAATCTTTTTGGGAGCTTGCACCCATTAATTCGGAAGACTTTAGGTTTATATGAAGTTCCATTTGTCCATATCTATGCCCTACACTCATTATTAGTCTATCATGTGAGCATGGAGCAACCAAAATGCTTATGCAAGTAAAACAATTTTGCACTAGGAGACAAATGAATACAAAACCTAATGTAAAAGTTAGTGTCCAACACATCACTTTCCCTTGTACATCACACACTATTTTACTTTGAGATGTAATGTTGGTACATGCATCATTTCATGTTCTTGCATTGTTATTAAAGAAATTGTGCCTCAATTTGAAAGGGAAATATAATAATGTTGATTATTCCACCAATTTCACCATAGATTTACTCCACAATTTCAGCATAAATTTGAAAGGGAAAGATACTAATGTTGATTGTTGCATCGAATTTCCTCATATATTTTGTCCATAGTTTCTAGATAGCTTTAGAAAGTCAGGTCACAACAAAGCTAAGCTATCATGCCCAGAATCAACATGTGAGACTTCTAGTTTATTTAATTATTTATATTTGTCTTTGTTGATATCTATGTTCTTTGACTTGGGCTGGTTTGATTATATGTATTGTATGAGTATAGTCCATAATTCTTCCAGGATAAACAAATATTAGTTTATGTTGGTTTTGATTTTTTTGGGGGGTTTTTAAATGATTTGTTTATGTATCATAAACATATGGTTTATTGGTTTAATATATTAATATTAGTAGAATAAAGATTTGATAGTGAGGATATTTTTTGTAACTATAGTGATGACTCGTAGAAATGTGGATTTAATTCTTTTGTACAGATAGGAATTATAATTATGAATGAGTATTTGTTTATGTTTCACATCTAAAACCCATTCTTCTCTATTTTTAGATATTGCATACAAAATGTTTGTGTAGATAAGAAGCTTTCCTGGTGTACCAAGAATATTCTTCCCTTCTATCACATTTTTAGGATATTGATTCAATGACCTTGTATCAATATTGAAAAAATAAAACAACCATTATAATATATTTGAGAATATTGATGCATATGCCAATGCCATATAAAATAATTTCAATGCTCCTTAATATACATGCAAGAGGTCTTCTTTAATTTATTTTATATTCTAGATGTCCAAAAGAATTAAGGTTAGACCTTAAATACCATAGAAAGGTTATAAATAAAAAGTTTCATTCTCCACATTAACAAATAATGAAGCCTTGAGGGTGAAATGGAAGGAAAATCTCAAGCAAGAGGAAATCTATTGGAAGTAGAGATCTAGAGTGCAATGACTGAAAGAGGGAGACAAAAATTCAACTTTCTTTTACAGGATTGCTAGCAAGCACAGGAGAAGGAACACTATTCAAAGCCTCAGGGATGAAATGAATCAGGCTCGGTTAAGGATGAAACCCTATTGGGGATGATGACCTCTAGTTATTTATGTCATGTCTTTAGTGAAGTTAAGAGAAGTTTGAACACATTTTTGGAAGAATAGTTATTACATTATCTTCATGTAGCTTTGTCCCTAGCTAGCAATGCCCAGTTACCATCCCCAATTACTAAGGAAGAAGTAAATAGTGTTTTGTTTTTTATGGGGGCCTCCAAGTCACCAAGACCAAATAGTTTTCGCCTGGTCTTCTTTCATCATTTTTTGGATATTGTGGGGTTTGTTATTACCATCGTGACTAAGGATTTCATCTATAGTGGAAAGTTGTCAAGGAATTCTCTTATATTTACCATATTCCTAAGATTCAAGAACCTCAAAGACTCACAAAATTTTGGCCCATTAACTTATACAACAATTTACAATATCTTCTCCAAAGTCTTGGTTAATAGAATCAAACCCTTTTTTAGATGGATTCATTAACAATAATTAGAAGGGGTTTGTTCCAAGAAGATAGATTCTTGATGTTGTTACTACCACAAATGAATTCATCCACTCTATGGATAAGTGTTGCCTCCCAAGGATGGTTCTTCAACTTGATATCTCGAAGGCCTATGAAAAGGTGAAGTGGGACTT
>MU228375.1:529443-546675 GCA_018584345.1 Thuja plicata | reverse complement strand
CCTGAGTATATGTGGAGCTCAAAAATGAAGAAGGACCTTATCCAGTCCTTAGCAATTAGGCTTTTCTTGTCTCTAAATCAGTATTAGAAGACATAGTGTTCAAGTAGTTATTTCAAGCACTGTGATTCATACAATAAAAATCCCTAACAAAGTGGCGACACTATTGGGGACAGAGATTATAAATTTTTCAAGAAGTATTCAGAAATCTCTAATGTGTTAAGATTTAAAATTTTTACAGAATCCCAGTTGTTGTTGTTATACTAACCCTGGATAGTTATTCATTTATCCCAGTTTATTGGGTGGCGACTCTAAAAGGTTTCTAAGATTAGTGCAAAAGATTATTAAATGTCTTACAAAATGAATACTAGGTCAAAAACAAGAGCTGACCCAGAAAGGGTATTGAATGAGGGAATCCCATCATCCTCAAGAGTTGGTGCTTCTTGGAGGAAAAAGAGAAATTAGGATAATATTGATGAAACTCCTTTAAAAGGTGAAGAAACAAATATCAGAAATGATAAAAATACTGTTCAACACTCTCATGATGGAAATACTTTAGACTATGACGAGGCTGCTGAAAGGGTACTGGATACTCCCACAGTCACTTCTACTGAAAGAGAAGAGATTACGACACCTAGTTCAGATTCAGAAGATAACCCTTCTAACATGCTAGACAATGAAGAGAAGTTTATTTTAAAGCAACTCGCCCTAGTTCAACAGATGAAAAAAGAAAGAGAAATAAGAAAGAAAAATAATGATCATAAAACTTTTGATAACAATATAAAAAGACTTCCTAAACACCAAACTGAGAAAGAGATAGAGAAGTCTCAGAAAAGTAAAGAAATACCACTCACCCATAAAGATTCTATTTTGAAAATAAATAAGGGTAAACAAAAGATGGGTGAACATGCAGATCAAGGGCCTAAATTTTACAAGCCTCTGGTGGAACAAATGTCTAAATTAGAAATTGATTTGGAGAAGTTAAGACTTGAAAAATAAACTATGGAAAAAATGTTAGAAAAGGCTCAAATGGAAGTTGCTACAATTGAAATGAAGAAGAAGATTGATTTTTTACAGTCTTCAAAATATTCTTTTTCAGGACCAGAGAATAATACATCTTCTAGAGGAAAAGCTACTATGGCTAAAAAAGATGACAGTTTTCAAAGGAAACCACTACATAATGAGAGGTACAAATAGTTTGATTTTGTGGGAATTTGAGGATACCCTAATTCCTTTCCTAAAGATGTTGGTGATATAGGCGAAAAGCTCCCAAAGTTTGCTGGTAATAATGTGATTTCCTGTGAAGCACACTTAAGAAAATTTATTGACTTTGTTGATGATTTAAATATCACCCATGAAGATGTATTAATGAAACTCTTTGTTCAGTCCCTTGTTGAAGATGCAAGAGAGTGGTTCAGGAGCCTTGCAAATGGCTTTGTTGTTTCTATGGATGAGCTAATTGAGTTGTTCAAAGATCAGTATGGAGATAAGACAAACAAAGGCTTTTTATTGAATGAGTTCAATAATATTAAGAAAAATTATAATGAAGAGGTTAGAGAATTTAACACAAGATTCCAAAGAGCTATGCATAAACTCTTTCAAAACATAAAGCTAGATGAAGAAGTTTGTTTTGCAACTTATTTAAATGCATATGATTCTAAAATGGGATATGCTCTTAGAGATAAGAATCCTAGGATGCTTACTGATGCTTACAAGATAGCAGTCAATATTGAAATAAATAGAAGAGTATCAGGTAAGTTGAATAGGAGAGATGATCCTAGGTTTAGTAAGAGTAATCTGAAAGAACCGGAGTACAAGGAATATAGAGCTCCCCAAAATAATAAACCTCTTTACAACAATAATTACAATCCTCAGAACAGAATGCAAAATCACCCATATGGAACTCAGTTCAAAGATGGAAAGCCTATTGGTGCACAAAAGAAAGAAAGAATAGATAATAAGACTCCAGACCCCCTCAATAGAAATTCAGTCCATTTTTGCAATGAGGAGACCTGGTGTGAAGCTTGTGATGCCCCTCACAATCCTGATTTTTGTGTCATTTCCCTAGATCTAAAAGCAACTGAGGAACAAGAAAATGATGAAGGGGAACAGTATGATCATAGTATGACTAACACTTATTCATGCCATGATACTGATTCAAACAGTGAAGAGGAGAATCATGATTCCTATGTCTCACAAAGAAGGGTTGACAATCACCATCAACAGGTCCTATCTGACAGTGAAGTGGATGAAACTGATGATAATAATAGATGCTATGCTCAAGATAGCCAAGAAGTTCCACTCATAAGAAAAGCTTCAGATGAAGAAAAGGCTAGAATCACTGCTAAGTTAGTGAACAAAGCTAGAAGCAATTACCATTTAAGAAACAGGGTGATAGGTGGATCTAGTGGCCAGCCCTCAGGTGTTTTCATAAAGGACAATAAAACAGGCCCTTAGTATGTTCAGAAGAAAGAAGAACCTAAAGAAAATGGAAATAAACATAAGGTCAAGGTTCTCACAAAAGTTGTAGAGCCAAATGCTACACAAGATAAAAAGGGTCAAGAAAAAATTGTTCCTGTGCAAAAAACAGACAACAAAAGGTTGAAAGAGTCATATAAAAAGAAACATAATGAGGATAATGAGATTATTATTGACAAGTCAAAACATGCTGATGTTAGTTATACTCCGGTTGACATGGGTCAATATCTGTCTCAGATGACAGTTAAGGTACCATTCTTGGAAATGATGAGGATCAAGGAACATCAGGAAAAGGTGATGTCATTACTAGACAGTGTACCTGTAATAAAGGTTCAAGACCCAGTGGATGTATCTAAGATGGCACCTGTCAAGGGATATGAGGATGAGATGTTAACATCTGAGATTACTCAAATATTATTGAATGCAAATTCTTCCCCAAAGGTGGTGGACCCATTCTTTTTGTCATTGATAATAAATGATAAAATGCTCAAGAATTGCATGATTGATTCAGGAGCTTCTAATATAGTTATGCCAGTTGAGATCATGAAGGTAATGGGCCTACAAGTTGACACACCTCATGGCAGGTGTAGAGCTATGGATTCCAGAGAAGTCCCTGTAATTGGTACTATTGAAGCCATGCCTTACAGACTGGCCCTTTTCCCTGATGTAGTAATGACTATGAATGTTCTTGTGGTTGATATACCACCTCATTATGGCATGTTATTATCAAGAAAGTGGAGTGCTTCAATGGGGGGGAGTATATAAAATGATTTATCATTTGCTACTTTCAATATTGCAGGAGAAAATGTCAATGTTTTAAGAGAGAGCTGAACTCCCAATATGATAGAAAAATATGAGGATACTCATGTGAACTGTTGCATTGACATAGACATGGAGAACTTCAGAATGCAAAAGGAAGAACCTCATTCTCAAGAGCAAGGAGCTGATTCTTTAAGTAAAGAATTAATTTTACAAGAGGATGGGATATGGAAAATGTATTTTGATGGTGTTTTCTTTAAAGAAGGATCAGGAGCAGGAGTATTATTGATATCCCCATCAGGTACAACTTTCAAATACTCATTTCGGCTGGCTTTTCAGTGTACTAATAATACTGCAGAATATGAGGCCTTATTTTTAGGACTTGAAATTGCTGTCAAACATGGTATAAAATGTTTAAAAGTTTATGCTGACTCTGAGTTAGTGGTAGCACAATTCAAATCCAAATATGTTGTGAAGAATGACAGATTAAAAATGTACAAGCACGCTATTTGGGATCAGCTCGAGATGTTTGATGCTTTTAATATAACTTGGTTAGAAAGGTCAAAGAATATTATGGCTGATTTTCTAGCAAATGTGGCTTTGAAAAATGATGATTTGACCTTACATGGAGTATCAATACTTGAAGTTAAAACAAGACCAGTTGTTCCAGATAACATATACAACTAGCGAGTGTTCCAAGATGATCAAGATATTCTAAGGTTCATGCAATGTTTAGATCAATATGAAAATTAGAGTATAGATTGCAGTTCCTTATTAGAATTAGATAATGGAAAAGATTACATCTTTGGAAATGAAGTGGTTCAATTGAGTTCTAATCAGATTCCTAGGGGTTTGGTTGAGCTTGAAGCATTGTTTGTTAGTAAACAAAATGATTCAGCCAAGATAAGCAATGCTAATGTTGAGGATTTGGAGGAAGTCAATTTAGGATCAGAAAATAGTCCTCAGCTAGTTTATGTTGGAAAAGGTTTGGACTCTCATGTAAGGATAAACCTAATTAGGTTACTGAGAAAATACAAGCATGTTTTTGCTTGGTCATATGAGGATTTGAAGGCATATAGAGAGGACCTCTTCCAACATGAAATTCCTCTAAAATCAGATGTCAAACCATTTAGACAGAAACAAAGACCCATTAACCCCTTGTTAGCTCCCAAAATGCAGCAGGAGTTGATGAAACTCAAGGATGCTGGGATAATCCAACCAATTAGACATTCAACATGGGTATCAAATCTGGTGCCAGTTAGAAAGAAGAATGGTGATATCAGATTGTGTGTTGATTTTAGAAACCTCAATATTTCTTCTTTGAAGGATAATTACTCATTGCCAAATATGGAAGCAATGTTACACAAGGTGACTGGTTGTGAATTACTGTCAATGATGGATGGTTTTTCAGGTTACAACCAAGTTCTAGTCAAGGAGTTAGAACAATATAAGGCTGCATTTACTACTCCTTGGGGAACATATGTGTATATCAGAATGCCTTTTGGCTTGATAAACGCAGGTGCAACTTTTCAGAGAGCCATGGATGTTGCTTTCAAAGAATTTATTGATTTGTTCATGGTAATATACCAAGATGACTTAACTGCATATTCTAAGATGGCTAATGATCATTGTGATCATTTGGGTAAAATTTTCAATAAAGCATTGGAGTATGGTGTTTCATTAAACCCTGAGAAGTGCCACTTTGCAGTTAAGGAAGGAAAATTTCTTGGGCATATAGTATCCAGAGAAGGGGTAAGAATAGACACTGAAAGAGTAGAGGCAATTTAGAATGTTGTTGCTCCAAAAAATTTAAAAGGTGTACAATCTTTCTTAGGAAAGATTAATTTTGTCAGAAGATTTGTAGCTAATTTTGCTGAAATTGTCAAGCCTATTGTAAAATTGCTAAAAAAAGATACTAAGTTTGTTTGGAATGATGAGGCTCAACAAGATTTTGAGAGGATAAAGAAGGAAGTATAGGAAACTCCAGTGTTGAAATCTCTGGATTACACTAAGCCTTTCCCTCTATTTTCATTTGCATCATTTTATACAATTGCTGCAATTTTGCTTCAAAAAGATGAGCAAGGATTTGAACACCCCATAGCTTTTTATAGTAAATCCTTGCAGGATGCAGAGCTTAATTATGATTTAATGGAAAAGCAGGCTTATGCATTGGTAAAGGTTGTGAAGTCTTTTAGGCCTTACTTGGTGTGTGCCAAGGTGTAGGCCTATGTTCCACATTCAGCAGTGAAAGATATTCTTACCCAGTCAGAGGTTACTGGTAAGAGGTGCAAGTGGATTACAAGGATTCAAGAGTTCAATCTAGAACTCAACATCACCAAATTGGTAAGAGGCCAAGGTTTGGCAAAACTAATGACAGAGGAGAACCTAGACCTAGTGTAATCAAATCAAATAGAGGCACATGATCAAGCCATTACCAGTATAGAGAGACAACCCTATTACACTGATGTTGTCTTCTTCCTCAAAAATGCCAAATGTCCTGATTATTTGTCTGATAATCAGAAAAGAAGTTTGAAATTGCAGGCTCAAAGATATGTGTTGATTCAAGGAGAATTGTTCTAGAAAGATAAAAATGGTGTGCTATTGCTATGTCTTGACAAATATCAAGCTGAGAAAGTCCTGATTGAGATGCATGAAGGACAGTGTGGAGGTCACTTTTCTGCTAAGACCACTGCCCATAAGATTTTAAGGGCAGGATATTATTGGCCTACTCTGTTCAAAGATACCTATACACATGTTAGGAAATGTGAACCATGTCAAAGGTTCTCCAATAAGTTTAAATTTGCAGGTGCTCTGTTACTCAACCCAGTGAGTACTGAGGCTCCTTTTGCTGTATGGGGAATTGATTTTATTGGTGAATTTCAAGAAAAGTCCAATGCAGGACATAGTTGGATTTTAGTTGCCACAGATTACTTTACTAAATGGATTGAGGCTATCCCTACAAGGAAAGCAACTAGTAAGGTGGTTACTGAATTTTTGCTGGAAAATATTTTGACCAGATTTGGTGTGCCTAGTAAATTAATAATGGACAATGCTATGAGTTTCAGATCAGAAGAAATGACAAGTTTCTGTGAGCAGTATGGGATTACAATATCATATTCATCCCCATATCATCCACAAGCCAATGGACAAGCTGAGTCTAGCAATAAGAGCATATTGAAAATATTAAAGAGGACTCTGGAACAAAACAAGAGGACATGACATACAAAATTGAGATTAGCTCTTTGGGCTGACAGAATAATGCTAAAGAAGGCAACTGGTCAGTCACCTTTTGAGTTAGTGTATGGTTTACAAGCAAGATTGCCCATTAACAATTTGTTGCCCATCTACCAATTCATTCAAGTGGAACATTTAGATGTCTCTGACAATATGCAAAATAGAATGATGCAGCTGAATGAATTGGATGAGATAAGGAGAAATAGTCAGAGAGAAAATGTAAAGCTACAAAAAAAAATGAAATATCTTTTTGACAGGAGGGCTACTGAGAGAAAGTTCCAAATTGATGATCTAGTTCTCCAATGGAATGCAAGGGCAAAGGATAAAGGAAAGCATAAGAAGTTTGAGTCTTTGTGGTTAGGGCCATTCATTATTGCAAAAACATTTGGTAAAGATTCATACTTGTTGAAGAATATGGAAGGAAATCTCTTTGAGTTGCCTGTGCATGGGTACTTTTTGAAGCCTTTCTTTGACTAAAGGTTCAAGGTGCACAAGTAAGTTTGTATTATACTCTCCTTTCCTTGTCCCTTGTTTGTAAATTCTGTACATATTTCCCTTCCTGCTTTAGGTTTTTACTCCGTTAGGGAGGTGGTCTGCAACTAGAGATTCTATGGTTCTCAGTGTAAACTTGCATTTAACCATCCTCAGTTAGAGCCACTGTTGGTTGTATTTCCTATTTTTGCTGGTTCTCCTCATTCCTTGTCCTGCTCTCTACCATTGTTTCAGGTTTTCAAGTCTAAACTTCTCCAAATTTGTAAAAACCTTGAAAAACCCTAGTTATCCAAGTGTTAAAATGATGAATTTCAAACCCTAAGCCATACCTTATGTTTCAGCGTTACCTTTTTCATTCATTAAAGGCATGTGTTTTAAGTTGAGTCACCTCGTCGCATTACCCCGAGCGAATATTCCATTTGTCTTCCTGACTTCACTTTTTCTTTGTGTCGCATAGTGTCATTTAAAATCAAAATATTCCTTCAGCATCTTGAGACTTAGCAATTTCTTTCAGTCGGGTAGTCGTAAGATACTCATGTTATAAGCTTTGTAAAGGATGGGACCCACTGTTCAGTCAGGTGATCGTGGAAAGTTCTTAACAGTTAGTGAAATGTCTACAGACTCCGCGATTACTTCATGTCCCATCATCGCCAGATCAAGCCAAGGCTAACAGTTAAGTTATCCTTCAGTCACGTGGTCTCAGAATAGAACAGCGGTTAAGAGATATCAGCTCAGACTACGCGACTAACTGTTTGAAGTTTGCAGTATTTCTTAGTCAGGATGTCGCTAGGGAAAGACGATGACTCAGCTTTTCAGTGTGTAGCAAGAGGACAAATGATCAGGTGACATGTGTCATAAGCCAGGTGGATGCTGAAGGTTATCACATGGCTGTCAGAAAGAAGAAATGGATTCAGCGACTTTGAGACTAAGGTATGTTGCCTTCAGTCATAGAGTCTGAGAATGATTTAAGGGAAGGCATGACCGTCTGGAAATTATGTGATGGCTGTTGGATGAAGGAATGAAAGGATCTAACGGTGGTCGCAAAGTCTGGAAATAAAAGTGTCCCAGGAGAAAAGTCCTCCCGACTTGGTGATTAGGACGTGTCGCGCAGTCGCTATAAGTAAAGAAAAGGCACATATAACATGTTAAGGTAAAGTTGAATATATCTCCCGACTGAGGGACTAAAGGTTGTCGCGTGGTCTTGAAATAAAAAGTAAGCATCCAGCAACAAGGAGACAACCGTGAAGGTTAAAAGCAATGGCTAGTCGCCAGGTCTCAGAAAGAAAGATGAGTTAAGGTTAACTACGCGCGACTTTGATTTTAGTTATGTCGCGAGATTGCCAAAAGATCACTTGGGTCAGCCGAGGTTAAGAAAGCACATTGTCGCCAAGTCTTGAGACGGAACCATCATTAATAACTGAAGCCCATGACAAAGAGAATTAATGCAGTCGCGTGGTCGCCTGATCACAAGATCTAAAAAATGGCGGCAGTTTTGTGACATGACAGAGTAAATCTCTAGGCAACCAATCAGAGGCTCAAATTTTGATTACTGTGCATTAAGGGTAGCTGAGATGTGAAACAGACAGTGAATTAGAATATGACATGTTAGCTTTCTTAAACGTTAATGACTGCTCCGAGGATCCATTTTTGAATATTTGATTTCCTATAAACTTCATGCAACTACGGCTAGGTTTTTCAAAATTCACAGCATGCCGAATTAATGGTGGAACTGATGTTTCTGAATTATGAGCTGTGTACTCTGAATGATGTACTCTGAATGATGGCTATAAGGAGTTGATAGTGCATTCATTCTCGCTCACCGTGCTTTCAATTTTTAGAGCCAGGTTGTTAACTTTTAGGAGAGAGATATTTTGTGTAGTTTGCAGTGTATTCAAGGTTGATCAGAGAAGTTCTAAATTGCAGAAAATTGTGCACGGAATAAACAACTGATATTGGAGATTAGATTTGTTTCAATATCGGTTAGAGAAAAGAGATTCAGATATTGCAGATATGAGTGGAGCTGGGAGTGTAGCTTCAACAAGTGGTGGAAGTGGAGAGGAATAGAAAGGAAAGTCGAGTTTCTCTGATGAGTTTTTGCGTCTCTTGCCTGGTTCAATGCAAAATAAAAAGGCTGATGCAGGTGTTTTCAAAGATGAGTACAAGAACATTTGAGATGCTATGACCCTGGGCACAACAAGTTACCCTCTTTTCACATACTTCTATAAAAATTCTGATAAGCCCATACTAGTGTCAAACCCTTGGACCTGTGGTCTAGCTAGGTTTCTTGTCCCTGATGTTTTCTTAGATGTAGACCTATTTCTTGACCTAGCTAGTCACTTTGATGCCCTAAAAAAGACCATCAAAAGGGATGATGGTACTGCCCTGTTAATTCTAAATAGGAACTCATTCATGCAAGCCTTTGGCTTGTATAGTACCATGTCTACTAAAATTGACATGAAAAGGAAGGAGAAAAGATATAGTTCCAAGCCTAGTATTGCAAAGAGTTTATTGCAGAAACATATGCCAAAAGAATTGAGAGATTATTTAGGTCCTATGGTTGAGCCATATCCATATTATTATAAGGACCTACATTTCTACATCAAGTACAATGCCTATGCCCTATGTAGAGTACTAAGGATAGATGGAGATGCTGAGAGAATCAGTCATGGCATCTTAATGATGGTTTTAGACTTGCAAGAGGTGCATTCAAGCACCAGTTATGATTACATACAGCACATAATTGATGAAATGCACGAGGGTTTTGTTGCAACTCAAAAGAAACTAAAGAACCCCAAGAAGGAGGAGCCAAAATTATTGCATTATTTAGTCCTAATGCACCTTCTCTTATATTTCAATTTTGTAATCATGAATGTGCATAATTTATCCCCTCAGAGATTCTATCAAGCACAACCAAATCCTATCAAGTTTTGGGTCAGGGTTTGGAATTATACTTCTAGGGATTGTGATTATTGTGCCCTCTAGAATTGGATTGTATATCCAAATGTTCAAAGTTTGGGAACAAAAAGGACTAGAGTCCCATTGAAGATCATGCAGTTGCTCAGGCCCTGTGAGTATTTAGACAACTGGCCTGGAAACCATAATTGGGGTGACTTTTTCTTGGAGGAGAATTTCACTATTATTAGGGTATATGGGTGTGTTCACCCACCTCACATATTACCATACCATGTGCCTGCAAGAGTAGCTACTATGGAATTCATTTGGCAGCTGATGCTAACAGATAATGAGCACTTTGCACCGCACAAAAAGGGGACTATAACCCCTAGACAGATTAAAATTCTCAATTTTACGATTGGCAAGAATGCCATAGATGAAGTGGGTCAGTGGTTGGAAAAGTACAGAATGGGGGTAGCCCCTTATAGGTATATTGACCCAGACGGTTTCATGGCAGGGGTTAGGAAATTGTATACTCCTACTATCCCTAATACCAATGTGCACTGTGAATGCATTGAAGAAGATTCAACAAGAAATATCCTAGATGAAGATGATATTCACATGAGGAGATTGAGAATCTAGGAGTTGCTGAAGCTGCAGACACAAATAAAAAGGAATGGGTTGTCTTTTGGAGGTTTTTACCCTGACCTCCCATATTTTGATAAGATTAAGGCAATGATTGATAATTACTATGTGCTTGTCAAGCAATTGGATACAGTCCTGGACAAGAAAGGTGCTCAATCACCTGAACACTCAGAATCAGAATGTGGGAGTGGTGATGATAGTGATTATGCATGTCCTCCCATGTCTCCTCCACCACAACAAGCTGCAGAGCAAAAAATGGCTGAGATCCCACAGTTAGAGGGAGCAGAACAACATGTTATAGATCTCACAGTTACCACTCAGCCTGATGATATAGAGGAGCCTGCTGCAAAGAGGTAGAAGATGGAATTAGGTTAGCCTTCAGTGGAAGGGCAAGGAAAGAAAAAGGATAAGGTTAAGGCCTTAGTACCTGGCACGAGGTTATATGATCATAACCTGAGGAAAGCAATCAGAGAAGGAAAGAAGCAAAGGCTTGATCCAGAAGATGAAGTTGAGATACCACTTCGGGCATGTGTAGATGAAAGGTTTCTTAACCAGCAAAAGTTCTTACATGATGATAGTTTCATAAAAATAGATGAATTTAAAGATTTCCTCAGATGGCACAAAATAGAGTAGCTCAAGTCCCAATTAACTATGGATGGGAAAGAAACAATTACCAATGAAGCCCTAGTAGCCTTACAGAATTATGATCATGAGATTGAAGAAATTTCCCCTGAGGATCCTAGGAAGATGGTACTAGGAAGTGGTATATTGTTGGCTGAAGGATGGGACTTGGCATCTTCTTTCATTATAGATCAAATCAGAAAGAAGCCAGACCTTAAAATGTCTAGTGAAGTCCAAGTAGGAGAAATGATCAAAGGATTTGGGTATAGACCAAAGTCTCAGGCCTTTGCAATGTGGAGCCTCAGCCTGAAAGATTAGAAGCTCCAATTAGTGAACATTCAAGAGAATATGGTGGGGAATCAGATGGTGTGGTCAGTCTAGAATATAGGGGACTTAGAGATATCTCAAATTATGACACACTGGGCTCAACTCAAAGCAGACAAGACAAAACAATTGTCTGAAAGGTATACTACTTTGTTGGAAGAAACAAGTGCACTTTCTAAAGATAGAGACATGTGCCACATACAGCTATACCAGCAGAATGTGTTGATAAAGAAATTATTGGAGGAGTTCAAGGCAAAGCCTGAAGTAGCGTATGTGCCTGCACAACCACCACCAATGTAGATTGAAGACAAGCCTAGGTCAGAAGAGGCTGTGGAACAGAAGGTGGATGAAGAAAAAGGAAATGCAATAGCTGTGAGAGCATTAAAAGGCATACTACAATATAGAATAGAAATTCTAAAAGACAAAGTTGATGTTGTAGTTAATACTTATAATAAGTTGCCAGCATTGCATGCTGAGGTAATGAGGTACCTTCTTGTTCTAAACCCTTACTTCACAAAGTAGTCTGCTAGGGCAAGTTTATTTGAGAAATTGTCATCTCTACAAGGAATCAGACCAGATTTTCCTCCAATTGTCATAGAGGTTGAAGATGAGATCAAAAGGGTTAACATTTCTCTCTCATTGTTCAAAGGGAAATTGAACCAGATAGAGGCAAAATTAAACCTCTTTTCAAGTGATTTCAATAGGTTTATTCCTACCTTAAAAGGAGAAGATGACCAAGTGAAGGCTATAGATGCATGGAGAAGTGAGTTTGACACCAAGATGCCTAGCGAAGATACATTTCTATTGGGAACAGATGTTGATGTAGAAGGATTCAATAAATTATTGGATGAGGCTTTTAAAGCAGAGACAGATATCAACAAATTCCTACTTGATGTCAAAAACATCACCGATGTAAGATGGGACAGGCAAAAAGTGCAGGTACAGAGTACTCAAGACTTCAATTGGCCAAAAGATGACAAAGTAAAGGCTTGGGAAATCATGACTACACTAAAGAAAAAGAAGCCTGTGGTAGAGGAAGAAATTTTGGACGATGAGTGAGGTGAACACTTGGCACTGCACTGTTCAAAGACAAGATGGACAGTTATTACAAAAGGAGAATATAGGTGAGCAGGTGAGAACAACTATCTGGACTCGGCATAAAGACTACCAGCTACCATCTACAAATCAGATTGTAGTCGCCTGATCAGGAGAAGAAAAGGATATATCTGTTTATACCTTTTTGACTCAGTCCTTTCACCGCTTCTTCTCTCTCCTTCTTTTGTCTCTCTTGTAACTTTAGGTTTAGGGTTTTAATACTATTTAAAGCTTGTTGCATCCTTAGGGATTCCAAGATACTATAAAACTTATATATAGCGGGAGAGTTGTAATAGTTAAGGGTCTTTGATGTTGGAACAATTTTTGGAAAAGAGATAATATACTACAGAATTCAGATATTCTGGTTTATGTCTATCTTTTGAAGCTGTGTAATCTTCCATTGTATAAAAAGCTAGATCATATAAATAATATACGGTGCAATTTTACTCTCCTCTATTGCTATCTTTTACTCTTTGTGTATGCTTTTCTATGCTAAGTTTACAAGGTATTCTGTAGCATTCTGGTTATAAGGTAACCATTTGATTACTTGCGAGTTTCTTTCAAGGAAAGAACTAAGTTTTGTAAGTAATTTTAAGGAGCATACTGCTTTGATTAAGGATTTGATACAATATATTTGAGGTGACAGGGTAATTTCTAAGGAAATTTACCTGAATTGCATGTGAACTGTAAGGCAGTTTACTGTGTTTTGTTTCTATGATATCTTTTCTTATTTTGACTCTATATCCCAAAGGATAGGCACTGGTCATAAAACAGTCTGATAATCTATCTGTGTCTGAGTTATTCCAAGTTACCAAAACATAATCAATTAAAATACTTTGTTACTAAGAACAGATAAACTAAACTTGTTAAGGACCTATGTCAGCAGGACAGTGTCCATTATTGTGATTCCTTGGAGAGTGAATCAATTAGGTTATCCCTCCTATAAGAAAAGGAAGAAGGATGAAAAGAATCCTTATATCACTGATTCTTGTTATGCTTATTACTATGGTTTGTATGGTTATATCTTGCATCTGGTTATGTTTGATTATTTGCAAGGTGCTTCATAAGTTGATTCAATAAAGATATATAGAAAATCAGTGTCCACATCAATATATACTGTGTAAACAGCAATTATACAAGGTAAAACCTGCCTGAGTATATGTGGAGCTCAAAAACGGAGAAGGACCTTATTCAGTCCTTAGCAATTAGGCTTTTCTTGTCTCTGAAATAGTATTAGAAGACATAGTGTTCAAGTAGTTATATCAAGCACTATGATTCATACAATAAAAATCCCTAACAGGATGTTAGTCAGAGTTGGCTACTCCACTATGGCTTGAATTTTGGCAGGATCAACAACGATGTCATTTCGTAAAATGACGTATCTAAGATATTTAACCTCTGTTTGAAAGAATTCACACTTTTCTGTATTGGCATAAATTTGATTTTCTCTAAGGCACTATAATACTTGGCAAAGATGAACCTCGTGTTCTTCAAGAGTTTTGGAGAACACTAAGATATCATTTAAGAATACTATCACAAATTTATCCAAGTAGGTTCTGAAAACCCCATTCATTAAGCTCATGAATACATAAGGAGCGTTCGTTAACCCAAATGGTACCACAGTGAACTCATAGTGACCATACCTGGTACAGAAAGCTGTTTGATGAATATCGGCTTCCTAAATTCTAAGTTGATGGTATCTTGACTTGAGATCAATTTTCAAAAATATTTTTGCCCCTTTCATTTGATCAAATAGATTGTCAATGTGGGGTAAAGGATATTGGTTCTTGATTGTGACTTTGTTGAGTTGACGATAGTCGACGCACAATCAAAGAGAGCCATCTTTCTTCTTCACAAATATTACTGGTGCACCCCATGGTGACACACAAGGTCTGATAAATCCTTTTTCCAAGAGCCCTTCCAGCTAAAGCTTAAGTTCCTATGTGGTCATACAATACATGGCTTTGGAGATTGGTTCTGCTCCTGGAACCAACTCAACTTGGAATTCAATGTCCCTTTTGGGTAGCATTCTTAGAATTTCCTTGGGAAAACCATCCAAGTACTCCTATAATAGGGGATGATCTAGTGATACATCTCTACTTTCTCCTTGGTCCAAGTCCTCTACTGAGACTACAAATAATTGGCATCCTTTACGCATGCACTTCTTGAGCTGCATCACAAAAATCATGCGGAGAGAGATGGGTTGTTGCACCCCAACAATATTTTTAGGTTCTCCTAAGTCATATGAACACTAAATGGTTTTGTTTCTACAATCCAAAGTGGCTTTATGAGCTTCAAACCAATCCATATCCAAAACTACTCCATACAAACCTAGAGGAATTAGTCAGAGATCTACTAAGGTGGATAAAGGTCCAAGCCCTAACTTGCAACCCTAGACACAAGAGTCAGAGGTTATTCTTTCCCCAGAGGCTAGCTCTACCTATCACTTATCTTCTTGCGTTACTTCCTTCAGCCCACATTTCTCTACTAAAGATGGTGAAATAAAAGAATCTGTTGCTCCTGAATGAAATAGTATGGTGGTAGAGATACCCCTTAACAAACCTGGGGTTTTGATGATTGATCCCTGATGATTGGCTTGTCCATGGTCTAAGGTGGAAAATACTCAGTGAGCCCTACCTGCATTACCTACTGTTGGTTCTGAAGAAACCTGTCTATAGCTAGCTACTGGGGAATATTTCAGAGGGAAATTAACTACAATGTGACCATGTTGGCCA
Source organism: Thuja plicata (assembly GCA_018584345.1). Lineage (NCBI taxonomy): Eukaryota > Viridiplantae > Streptophyta > Pinopsida > Cupressales > Cupressaceae > Thuja > Thuja plicata. Next base: position 531,403 of record MU228375.1, on the reverse strand, counting down.
CAAGAGTAACATCCGGTGTTCTTAACAAAATTCCTTCCTGCAGAAGGTGCGCTAGACTGCTGATAGCTACCCTAAATAGAATTTCAAGGCATAATCTAAGATGGCTAAGGGTTCAGGTATCGCTTTGCATGCTACCAATTATGAGAATTATTAGATTGAGAACCCCCATTTTTATTGTTGTTGCCATTATAATTGTTGTTGTTGTTGCTATGAAATTTTCTTTTCTGGTGGTTCTGACTTCCTTTGGGATGATATTTTTTAGGTCCAGGTGCTCCTTGAGATGGATTCCCTTTGAAACCTATCCCATCCTGAAAGGAATTACCCCCTTAGCCACCTATCTAACATCCTAACCCCAAGGCTACATTTTTTCCTCAAGATGAGCCTTGATGACCGCATCATTAACTGTCTGGGGTTCAAGCATTCGTATGCTGCTGGCCAAGTGACCGTTGAGTCCTCTAAGGAAGTGTTGAGTTAGCATGGGTTCATCATCCTTATATCTTGAGTATGGCTTGAGTTCCAATAACCTCCTCTCATAGTCATCAATTGAAATAGTTAGCTGCCTTAGGTTGTGAAACTCTTCAGCTCTTTCCCGTCTCCAGTGGTCAGAAAGAAATTTGGCTCAAAAGACTTCTAGGAATAGTTCCCATGAAAGAGTGGTAATATCTATGTGAAGTTTCTCTCTCTCTCTGATTCCCACCAAGTGGATGCAGAGTCTCTAAGGTGAATAACTGTGAACCAGGCTTTGGTGTTTCTACTGTAAGGATGCATGGAGAAAATCCTTTCCAAGTCTAGCAACCAAGTTTCAGCAGTAGATCCACCTTGAACTCCCCTAAAGGGGTTATTCTTAGGCCTAAGGAGGTCTTACATGTGAGAAGCATGCAAAGCATCTTCTTCCATTTCTTGATCTCTCCTCCTAGGACTCCTTTCCCTTCCCTCACGGTGAGTGTTAGTCTCCCCATGGTGACCTCTATCCTACCCTGCATCTAACCTCTGAAGAATCTGTTGTAGAATTTCTTGTACTTGAGCCCCCTGAAAACCTCCTGATTGATTATCAGATTGATCCCCCCTACCCTTGTATTGTTCTTCTTCATCAGAACTATCTTGTTGAGATCTAGGAGGGGTATTTTGGGCACCTCCCCTTATATTGTGGGTCATACGAGGCATCCTGCCATGAGTAAGAAGAATGATAAGTTTAAGGGTCCTAGTCTAATTCTATGTTTAAGTGTTTCCTTAAATGAATAAAAAGTTATAAGAAGCATGGGCCAAAATCCCAGGGCCCCAGTGTAGCAACTTAGTGCTTTGATACCAAATCTATCATGCCTCGCAAGGGAACTGGGGAAGAGAACAAAGATTCTCTTTATAAAAGAAAACCTAAGTAATGATTTATGATAATTTTTGAATTTTTTTTAAAGAATTACATGAAAAAAACATAGTTTAACTTAGATTCCTCCAAGGTTCCCTTCTTAATAAATGCACAATTTATTTAAGTCCATTTAGTGTACTAGCAACTTGATTTACTTCTTAAGCAAACTACATCTCAACATTTGTAGATTCTTTATAAAGAAATATAAAGTACTTTCATTTCAATTTGCCATTTAAATCCATTTTTATTCCTAAGTATCCTTTATGAATGAGATAACTTTTAAAGCAAATAGAATCATCTAAACCATTTGATACATTACAAATATTACATTTTTTTTCAATAGCTTTTCACTTAATCAATAATAATGAGAAACATACTACTTTACTTGGAATGATACAAAATCCTTTTCTTTTCCAACATCATATACATAAATTTCATGCTCTCCCTTTTCTTTTTTCCTAAGTCTACCAATTCCAAATACATCATTTTGAAGTACATTTATGATTACATTACATTCATCTCCTCTTGGGAGGTAACAATAATTTTACATCATGAAAGATAAAGTCTTCATTCTTCAAAACTGGAACATTAAGAAAG
>MU228375.1:512375-527165 GCA_018584345.1 Thuja plicata | reverse complement strand
TCATAATAATTTCCTTCACATAATTAGTTTATTATATAATAATATATAATTATATATGTATTCATAGGCATATGTGTGCACCCATATGCTTATGGTACATATACCATAAGTAAGACACATTATTATTGATATTATAAATATTAAATATTATGAAGGTTATTATTATAAAATATATTATTTATTCATACACTAATCCATATTCTTTACAAAACACAATAGTGATACATATAAGGTGAAATATACCACTATTATTAAAACATTTATTATTATTATTTCCATAGGCATTTTATTATTATGAATATTATAGAATTATTTAGTATTATTGATATTAAAATCACATGATTTAATCACATACTAACTCGTTCCTAACAAGATATGCTAGTACATAAGTATCTACTAATAAAGATAAATTACTAAATCATACAATAATTCACATCATTAATCTACTAACAAAATTGAACATACCATGAAGACAATTAGAGCTACCATACTCAAAACCTCATTCCCAAAGAATGCAAAAGACAAGAAACCAACTACAAGATCCAAAAAACCAACAAACTAAGAGGACACAGAAATACATCATCCACACAAGGGACTGACTCAGGAACACACCACCTAAAGGTAAAAGGATCAGAGGCATAGTTCCTTCCTGTGGAACCTGGTGATATCTCTGTAACAACAACAACGATCAAAGATTTTGAGGGATCACTCAGCCCTATGAAGCCAGGTGGAGATGATACCTGGTACCTGCACTCCTGCATCACCAAGAAGAGATACATGGATACATATGGATATACATACAAATCAGATATATGCAAGTAGATGACCAGGATTGATACATTGTGTGGACCTCACTAAGTGAATAACTACGACTTTGTCCTGAGTCATGAAAACACATCAGACACATATTCATGAAACATAAAATATCATGATAATGGTTAAATTCAAATCCTTGAGTTAGATCCATAAAATGTATAAAAATAGATGGTTTTCTAATCTCATAAACATATAAATGATAACCATAAATGAGCATATCAATCATCTGATAAACATATCATCAGCCACAAAACATAAAAGTAAATGTATAGTTCTAACCATCATAATAGAATGTCCAAATTAGAAAGTCCAAGTATCACCATAGGAGAGGGTATTACATCTAGCATGACACTCAGTTAGTTGGAGAGGATGGATTAGTGCCTGTCCCACCACCATCTTCATCAAATGTGCCATTAGGATCATCTCATGTAGTGCCATCTCCACTGTCATAAGATGCACTATTTAGATCATCTCATCCTATGTGAGCTCCATTATCATTAGATATACTTGCAGGGTTAGCCCAGTCCGTTGAACATATCTGCATTAGTTGTAATGGTATATGTGATTAGGTAGATAGTTAGGCAAGTGCGGATGGTTCAACATCCCATTCATGTGTACATTGTGGGAGAGTATGTCATGCATCCACTAAAAATATGACACTCACAGATGATCTTTTGTCAATGGTGTATGGTACAGAGCCGTGACAGGTTTGTTTAAATTTGTGTTTTGACATGTTATTTTAATTGATTACCTAAATCTATTAAAAGGAAATAAATTTTTATGTATAGAAGAATCTAAATTGATACATGAATAATATGCATTGCAGGGTGTAACTAGTGGTATAAGAGCACCAAGGATTTCTCATTCTAGTAGACATAGACGGGTAGCTCAAAAACCTAAGGTAATGTTTTATAAATATTCATAAAATAGAATAGTACGTTGTTTTCAAAATATCATATCTTAATAATTTTTATGGTGGTAACTTAGTGTATGTTTTTTTTCTATTCTTTTATGGTCAAATATTTTTTTCTAATGTAATTCAACTCAAGGAATTGACTTCCTTGTCCAGCCATCATGACTCAAATTGTTTTGAACTCCTGCCCTCCATCCTTGGACTCAATTCAACTAATGTTGAACTCATACATAGACTCATACCCCAACCAATCACTTATTGGATTCTAAATCAATCTTGAACATCATTTAGAACATCCAACCATCATTCTTTTACTGTTATTTCTTATTCAAAAACATGAATACAATCTCTGATTGTTCACTGATTGTGAATATCCTTAATCCCTCAATACACCTCCATGGCCTTCTGAAGAATCCTAACATATAACTTCTAAGACACCCCAAGAACCCCTCATCTTATCACAAGGTCCTTATCATATCGCTCAAAGCACATTCACTTGATAGTTCAGTAAACTTTACTCTCTCGCATTTCACTCTCATACTAGGAAAATCCCCATATACTAGTCTATATCTTCACCATAGACAAGAACCCATCTACACCCTAGGTTCATAAGCACCCCAAATATTTTCATCACTACCCATACCACCTACTCTGATGCAAGTGCTAGAAAATGGGAGTGTTTCCTTCTAAAACCAATTGGGACACTTAGGTATCCACAAAACAACATCAAATCCATAATTAGGGCCCTTGGTGCCTGTTTCTCTAGAAGTTATACACTACTGTGTATATTCAAATTTGGTGCATACATTGATATATACACCTAGGGCTCAATCATATGGCCATCTCCATGCATCAACACAAAAACAACTTGTAGAATATTTGAAATCATATTACAAACAAGTTTTCCACTAGATATTATCCAATTCCCATGTTGGAAATGCTTCAAACTTGAAAAACAATGTGAAACTCTTAGAAATGAAGAAAAACCAGAGTTGCAGAGACAAAAATCATGATAACTGGAGTTATAGGAAAGAGCTCTTCACCAAACTGGTTGCATTTGAAGGCTAAGACATAGGGTAATTTGGCCAAGTAAGTTTTATGTAGAGTTGAATCCCATGACCATAGTACATATCCCATGACCATAGTGTACCAAGTGGCTTATATGTGCCAAAACTTGGAACTAGGTCTCACAATTGGATCTCAATGATAGACTAATTCTAAGGTCTTGAACTACAATATGTCTTGGGTCCCTTTAGGCTAGGAGGGCACTGAGAACATCAAGGGTCTGCAATCTTCATGAGATTCCATGTGCTAGGAGGTGCTCCTGAAGACATTATATTTTTCCATTAGTATATGCATGGAAAAACATGATAAACACCGTCGGTTTATACTACACCAACAGACAGGGCACAACACTACCCAACGACAAGGTTACCAATATTGATAAGTACAAAGCATCCCGACACAACACTATTTAGTATTACACAATGACAAAAAAGATAATGGAACCTGACAAGTAACAAACAATGCAACCTGATGAAACAATCAAGAGTGGAACCTAATAGATGAAGGGAATGTGGTGATTAGTTCAAAGAAGGAACGCCGATAAATTTTTAGTTCACACCAACGATCAAGAATCGAGAGTTAGTTACATCCCGCAAAAAGAGGATCTGACTTTTCACGTCAGATAAATCACTGAAGTTTTATATTTAGCTTTTTGATTTGTTTTAAATCCATTACGCGAGGAAAAAGCAATGTAATTATTATATTTTTTATCAGTTTAACTGATTTAAAACATGCAAACTAAAGGATCAAGGTCAAGTTGTATACCTTGGATCTAGAGTTAACATTGTAATGTGTGATTTTAATATAGGTCAAATAAATTGTATAAATAGATGCTCAATCAATTGTGAACATGTTGTTCAATGATGATTGTAGCCACTAAGAGCATCTAAGGATCAGAAAACAAAATTCATGTAGTAGCACAGACAAAGATCAAATCAGTTTTCAAGAACAAGAACCAAGGCTACCGATGAGTAGGAAAAGGTATTAATCAATCACTATAGGTGATATTCATATACTATAAGCTTTAATGGATCTATAATCAGCAATTATAGATTGCATACAGTCAGGTCATACATATTGTACACATTCTAACAAGTGTAGTACACTTAAGAAATCCTTTGAAGGAAGGTGGATTTAACAATCCTATTGTAAATATCTTAACTGAGTGCACACTACATTAGTGTTGCTAAAGCTCTTAACAGAGTAGATCCTAACATGTCTCCACATTAATACTCTTAATAGGGTAGATCATTAGAAGTGATCAAATTGTAAGCCTTAACCGACTCCCTTCCATTCTGCAGATAGTGAAGTTTTGTGGGTGTCATCCCCACCACAGTTTTTACTTCCTAACAAGAGTTTTTCTAGATATCATATCTTGTGTTATGTGTCTATTACTTTCATGAATATTTCTATGAATTTTGCATACAATTAAGTCTATGAATTAATAATGCATACATAAGAAAGAACATCATATTTGGTTGGTAATACAGTAAAGATTGATTTCTAATGAAGAAAGGTGAAAAGTGTTAAAAATTTTAGAGGTACTGATTCGCCCCTCCCCTCTCAATACTACTTCCCATTAATCTCAACAATTGGTATCAGAGCCAAGTCTCTTCTTGAAAAGCTTAAAGGCTTAAGAGAAAACATCATACAATGGAAAAGTACAGACTTGATAAAAATATTGAGAACAAAAAGCTTGAAATTTAGATGTTCTATGAATAGTATAAAGAGGCTAGAATCAATATGAGATAGTTGCTGGATGAGAGAAAAAGGTATGGCAACTCGGAGAAATGAAAAAGGTTATCAATAAGAAGAGATTCCAGATTTATTTGAGTCTTTAGGATCAAATACAAGAAAAGCATCAGATACATCAAAAGAAAACAATAAAAATCTAAAGGAGATCAATCAACATCTAATATAGCAAATAAAGATGCTACAAATTGGTCAAGAGACCCAAATGGTAAGAATGATTGATGTGATGAGTTCTGCAAGACAGGCTGAAATAGAAAGAACACTAGCTATTGATGAAAGGAGGAAGATTATAGAGAAGCTACAAGAAAATGAGTCAAAAATTCAAAGACATGCTGAGCATCACCATGAAATTACAAATCAAATTATTCTTATGACTCAAGAAGCAAATAGAATTAATATGGAACTCATTGAAAGAATACAGACTATTGGTGAACTAAGAGAATAAAATGAAAAATTAAAGCATGAGGTTAGAGTTTAGAAACTACATAATGAAATTGTCAGAAAGGATGAAGAAAGTAATAAAAGAATGAATTATTTTCTTGAAGGAAAATGAAGAGTCAACAAAAACAACGGTCTAGGTTTTACCAAAAATGGAGAATCATCAAATCAATCCAATCCAAAGAATGTCTATGAAAATCCAAGACCAAGAAAGCTTACATGCAATCACTGTGGAAAGAAATGCCATACATCAAATGTATGTAGAGGCAAAATGAAAGGTATTCCTAAAAATTCATCTTCATTCATAAGATTTTAATATAAATGCAACAAGAAAGGACATAAAGAACATGAATGTAATTCTAAGATGGAACAACCAAAGAAGGAAACTTACATGGACAAATACTGTCCTACATGAAAAATGAGTGGGCACACAACTCTTGAATGCTGGAAAAAGAAAAGGCAAGAATGGAAGCCTAAAGGTCAAGAAACTCCTTATCAACCAAAGAGAATCAGTAATCAGTATGTATGGGACCACAGTACTTGAAAAAATTCTACAACATGTGGTAGATATGGTCACATTGCTACAAATTGCATGAGAACATGGACCAAAAGATCTAGAGGCTAGAAAAACCTTGGAATGGCATGCTTACACTGTCATAAAGTTGGTCATCTCAATAAAGACTACAAAGACCAAATGATAGAGTCAAGCATATATCCCAATGGAAACACTATTGAATATATCTAGAGGGCTAGAGACAAAATGTGGAGAAAATATTCAAGCAATGATGAAGCTGGACCGAGAAATGAAAATGATGACACCCCATCCAATGGATCAGGTGACATTACCACCCCCACTTAAGCAGAACAAGTAAGTATGGAACTGCACTACACCAAGTTATATTTTTACATCAGTTTCATTATACAAATTGATAGATAGTCAAAATCTACATGAATAAAGATGCATATTATGTTACTTGTTACAATTCTGAGAATACAACCCTATCAGTAAACACATACTAGAAATCCTCGGTGAATATAAAAGGATGAGCTATATACACTTGTCAAGAATCATTAGTCAACACATAAAAAGGCTAAGTTGCTAATGTAAACTGACACCCGTCGGTAAGGAAGCAAAGTTACAATGTTGTCTTGACACTACACTGAGATCGATCGATAAAAGAAACAATCTTAACAACTATCTTGAGCATCTTGTCAACACCAAGAATGTTATTTGAGAGTCTTCTTGATGAACTCCATCTTCATGACCTGATGAGTTGTTGAGCATTTATGACAGACTTAGGGAAAAAGTCTATAAATACTCGATGGAAGCACTTTATTTTTCACACGTAAATTGAGAAAATAAAGCAGAGCAAAAATAGAGCAAAAAGAGAGAAGTTAGTAGAGTGTCCTTGAATCGGTCCAAGACACTCCAAACCATTCACTCATAAAGCTACATAGATTGAAGTAAGTACCAAACGTACCGAGAAATTTGTTACTATTTTTGAAAAGCCCTAAATTCAAAACAATGGCAACAACTTCAAGAAAAATCAAATTGAAGAGTGATATGAAGAATGTCATTAAGTTGATTAAGAATGGAACTTGTGTGGAACCTAAATACAAGATATGCCTAGAGATTGACCCAATGATTCTGGTGCATTTTCAAAAATTCCACCTAGGGTTTGTTGATAGAAGACGTAAGATCATATATTCATTGCAAGATCTCTAAGATTGGTGATCTAGAGATAGATCAGGCTTATAAGAAGCTATGTGATGATCAAGGGAACCTAAAGGAAGAACACAAGCACTTACAAGTAAAAGGGATAAAAATGCCCTATATTTCCTGAGGGATTTCAAAACTGACTAGATTAGGTTGGTACTAAGCATAATGCACGATCAAAAACTATGGTTGGATGAACCCAAGAAGATTACAAAGGATGTGTTACATGTTGTAACAAGTTACCCTATAACCAACAAGCCAAAAGCTCACAAGCATCCCTCTAGACCAAAAGTTGAAAAAATCACAAATGTTGTATGGGATAATAGAGGACTTAAGGTGAACACCATCACCAATGAGGATCTAAGGTTCAGTGCATGTGCCATAGGGTACAAGATCTTTCAAGCTAGTAGGCTAAACAACATAGCATCAACAGTAGTAAGCACAACTTACAAGATTGTCATGAAGGGAATACAAATGGATCTATGTGAGATCCTACTAAAGCAACTTGATCAAAATATGACAATAATCAGGTCTGCCAAGACAAACACATGTAAGGTCAGCTCACTTATAATGTGTATATTCTTTTATTTTAAAGAATACTTTCCTTCAATTGGAAAAGTGAAGTGGGACACCACCAAGCCAGTTACATTACAAATAAATGATTACATCAAGTCACTAGGTGACAACTTTTATTCAGTGATGACTAAATACTTCCTTGATTTGAAGGAAAAGATGATGGAAAGAGTAAGAATCCCTGAACAAATAATTGAAAATCATAGGGAAGAGATATGTTTTATGGTCAATACAAATCTTACTCACATTAAGCCAGTTGAACCAAGAATAGCCTAGTTACCACCTCTTGACTATGATATTAACATAGATCAAGCAACAAATGCAATTGATGCACTATTGAAAGAACCACTTGAAAGTAAGCAATCATGATTTATCACATATGAAGAGGAAAATTCTAAGATTAAAATAGGCCAATTCATAAACAAGACTGTCAATAAGAAAAACAAGATGGTAAAGAATCTTGAGAAGATGATGTTGGTAAATGAGGAGGAAGAACAAAAAATAGAGGACATTGAGGAACAAGGTGTCATCAGTGAAGAAGAAGATAAAAAAGAATAAGATTTTGAAGCCACTGAGTCTAATGTACCTCCACCTCCAACCAAGAAACCAACGACCACAACAGCTCAGAGGAAAAGGAGCCAAACTGCAAAGAAAGATACTACACCTCTCAAGAAAGGTCAAGTGAGGACCTATAAGAGGAAGCATCAAACAAAGAAGAAAAAACCTACCAAAAGGAGGAAAAGACTGGTTAGTACTAAAGATGACATTGAAGATTCAAAATAGGATGAGCCTGAAGCAGAAAAGAAAAGCTTAAACCCTGCAACAATTGATGAGGTTGTTGATTCAATTGCTACAACAAGTACAATGACTAAGATGAAAATCAGACAATGGGCAAAACTGGATCTAGAGGACCAACATGAAATATAAGATGCAATAATCAGGGCTATGGTCAAGTTCAAATATGTACCAGTTGATTTTTTTGACAAAATACCCAAGGAACTGGGTGACAAAATTGTATGCAATGAAAATACCTGCAGTTGCACAACAAGTCAAAACATGCATATACAAGATATAACAAATATTAAGAGCATGCAAAGAACTTGAAATACAACCTAATCTTCACTACAACCTCCGATGAGCTAAAACAAGTGCACCCAAGACTCATTTGATTTTCTCTTAGAGATTTTGTGGGTGTGCTCTCCCAACATAATGCAATAAATCCCACTATTGATGAATGCAAAATGATGAAGATTTGAGCACAAGTATGTGGAACTTGCCCCAAATCTTTCAAATGATGAATGCAAAATGCAAAGTCTATGCTAAGAATGCAAATGCAAGATATTAATAACTAGATTGTGATGAAAGCTAAACTAATGATGAACATGTAAGATTTTAAACTAAACTATGAAAATGAACCTAGATTATCATGCAAAGGATGAGATCTAAACTAAGTGCTCAAATGTGCTTAAGTGCTCAAGAATACAAGAATACTCAAATTACTCATTAGTTTCTAGTTAACTCTCATTAGTTGCAAATGAGGAGTGAGGCCTCCTTTTATGGATTTGCTTATGAAAATGGAGGGCTAGGATTAAGAGGTGGAAAATGAGTGGCTAGAATTAAGTGGTTAAAAAAGGAAAAATCAACCCTCAACTTGGAAAAGATGATTGTGCACATGATTATAGGTAATCTACCTTTAATCAAGATTAGAGAAATAATTAGCAAGAGGTGAATTTAGATAAGGTAAATAGAAATTAAATTAAAATAATTTTAATTTAATCAAAGTTTAGAAGAATATTAGTTAGTGGAGGAATAAAATAAATCAAATTTATTTTATAAAGGGAAATGGAGGGATAATATATTAAATTGAATTTAATATATTATAGTATTTAAATAAAATTTAAATACAAAGAAAAAATAAATTTATTTAATTAAAATAAATTTAATTAAATAAATAGAAGAATATAACGATTATAGTAAATTAATAAAATTAACCATAATGTTAAGGGAAAATATTAATAAAAATTAATATTAGTGTGAATGGACAATTTTAGGTGTCTACATTTTGCCCCTCTTTGATGCGATGTCAAAATTTGACATTGCGTCAAAGAAAAGAAAATAATGGAAGAGGAATTAGGGAAAAAAAGAAAGGTAGAAAAGGAGCCCATTAAAAGACCCCTTATAAAAGGGCAAAAAGAGACCACAAAAGGTCATTTGCACCAAGAAAAAGAGGGAAATGGCCAATTTGAGAAACAAGCAGCAATTGGGGGAGTGAGTTCAAACCTACCGACGTCCAGCGAAAATGGGGGAACCAGTGAGTTTGAAAACCCACTAAATTTATTTAGTATTTTAATTAGTTTTTTAATTTTTTCAAAAATTTTAACACATGTTAAAAAAATCTAGCCGCCTGTTCTTGAATAGGTGGCTCTCTCACGTAGCCGCCCGCTTGTAGATGGACAGCTCCGCCATGCGAAAGCGGCAAGCGCAGCCACCTGTGCACGGGCGACGGGTGCAGCCGCCTGTCCGCCGCATGGGCGGCGGGCGCCGCTACCCGTCCATGGACGGGCGGCCCCGCTGCCTATGCGGCGGGAGCAGCCGCCCATGTGCGGGCGGTGGCGCGGTCGCCCGTCTAGGGACGGGCAGCCCCGCCGTGCAACGGGCGGTCACATCCGCCCATCCGGCGGACACAGCCGCCCATCTATGGACGAGTGGCCCCGCCGTGCGGCGGTCGTAGCCGCCCATCGATGGATGAGCAGCTCCACCGCACAGCGGGTGGGCACAGCCGCCCGTCTGGGGGCGGGCGACGGGTGCAGCCGCCCGTTGACAGACAGGCGGCTCCGCCCCGTGGAAGTGCCAAAGCGTGATTCTGCCCTATGAAGGGCGAGCACAGCTACCCATTTGTGGATGGACAACTCCGCCATATGGGTGGCAGGCGCAGACGCATCTACATATGAGAGATGGGCAGTTTTACTATGGATGGCGGGGGATGTGACCATTTGTCAAAAGACAAGTGGCCAGATGACACGGGAAGAAGATAAGGCATGCTACTAACAAGCAGATGCCTATAACAGGGTTAATGGGAAATAAAATGTCCCAAGAGTTAAAAATCAGGCTTTATGTTAGATCAATAATTGACCAAAGTTTATTGGTTGCAGGAGCTTGACCCTGTGATCAAGTCGAAGGAGCGGTGGCCTGACACTATGGAGCTGATAAAGGAGCTGACAGCGGCTGAGTGGGGACATGTCACATTGTGCGGACTACATCATGTTCATGAGTGGCCCCGACTGAGAGTGCATAATGCTCTCCTAACAGCACTGATTAAGAGATGGCACTCAGATACATCAAATTTTTATCTACCATCGGGGGAGGCGACAGTGACATTGCTGGACGTCTGGAGGATACTGCGAGTGTCTATTAGGGGACATATCCCTAAGTACCAGGTGGAGGGGGAAGAGGCCTACCTAGAGGCAAGCTTCAGGAGACCGATGGATCATCTACCGATATCACGTCAGTGGCTGACATGGCGAGGGGGATTACAAGCAGGACTACCCTGACTGGCGCTGTACTTGGCATGACTGATAGGGGGAGAGTGATGCCAGATCACTCAGGACACGGTTTTCCAATTGGATGGGCTAGAGTGCTGAGTCGGATGCTGGAGGAGGAGGAGGGCATAGTGTATTGCTGGGGATACACGATCTTGGCATAGGTATACTACGATTTGCACATGTGTGCTTATCATAATCAGAGGACTATAGGACCATATATGACACTGCTGCTAGTCTGGGCATGGGAGCACATTGCAATAGTCAGACCACTGCGAGGAGGGGGAGAGCGGCAGCGATATGAGCCATATGCATGTCGGTATAGGGCACCATTGACTTATGGAGATGTGAGATCAATGGAGCTATGGCGGAGGCATTTGGATGAGATGATATTATTTGAGTGGATGCCATACAGGGGCTGCGAGGCTTGGGGATATTGGGATGAGCAGCGTGGAGTAGAGGATGGGAGTCTAGATGAGGAGTTTTTAGGCTATGTGTAGACAGATTATTGGTTGATTGGTAGGACAACATTTCAGATATCCCAGTACATGCCATCTCGAGTTTGTCGATAGTTTGGGATCATACAGGATGTAGTACCAGACAGCTATCCTCATCCTCTTGTTTCCAGAGAGGTAGGATCATTATGGGGGATAGGGGTATATATACAGCTGGCCAGAGCGAGCTGGAGAGGGATGCAGGTAGTACCATGGATAGTGGCACAGGGACAGGTAGCAAATGCAGGTAGTACTATGGAGTACGGTCAGTGGTGGGATAGGCATAGGCCAGTGATATTGACTGAGCCAGGAGATGGAGAGGAGTCATAGTCAGGTGATGGAGGTGCAGAGGGAGATGGGGATGAGGAGGGAGATGATGACAGTGATGGTGGAGAGGATAGAGGAGCACCGATTCCAGCAGTAAAGAGGATCAAGTTATTCCAGTCCATAAAGCGGAGGAGAGGAGTGGTCTAGAGGCCAGCTGAGGGAGGCCCACCACAGGTACAGAGAGGATCAGGATCGAGAGCACCAGAGAGGGGACAGGGACAGGGATAGGGAGATGAGCCAGCACAGGAGGGACCTCCAGATTATATGCAGGAGGATGAGGGTAGGGGACCAAAGGATGATCAGATGACCATCCTTCAGGCAGAGATGACATGGTTATGGATACTAGTAGCATCAGAGAGAGAGCGAGCAGGTAGTGCACAGAGAGCCTTAGAGATATTATAGGCCCGAGTGGATTCAGGAGAGTTCACCCTAGTTGAGACTCATATGGGGGGAGCAGCTCAGTAGGAGACAGATGAGTTGAGACAGCAGGTACAGGTTTTGACAAGTGACAGGGATCATTGGCGGAGGATGGCAGACAGGTACAGGGGGGAGAGAGAGATCGCCCTATAGGCGGCCTCAGGACAGGGGACCTTACAGCTAGCATAGGAGGTCATTGCAGCCAGCAGACAAGAGGTCAGACTGGTAGAGGAGAGGGAGTACTACATATGACTATAATGGGAGGCGGTCCCAGCAGATCAGAGGGCTCCTGAGTATAATGGGAGGGCTGCAAGTCGCAGCCAGACGATAGGGGGAGGTGCATCACAGGCATCAGTAGCGATGCGACCACCACGGGACAGAGGGGATGATAGCGCCAGGAGGGGAGGGGGCCCAGCTACATGAGGGTTTACCCCTGGGTACACATTAATACAGTTTTTATAGTTTTTGATGACATGAGATGATATGTATAGCGAGACTTAGGTGCTTATGCATTCTAGATGTATACTTTATGATGTACTTATTCGATGAACTTGATGTACTTTGTCTATGTTGATGACACTACATGTATGACACTTTATGCATATTTATATGATGATGCAGTACTTATCTTGATGATGGCTATATGATGTACTATGTGATGTGTGTGATTATGTTTTATGTAGATGTTTTTATATTATGAATGTATGTGATGATGATGTTATTATGAAATTGACACTTTTTATGCAGTGACTAAATGATGCAATACTAATGATTTATGCATGTACTTAAATGTTTAATGTTTAATGTTGTGAATGTATATGTGTGTGTGAAAATTGTGTAGTGGACAATGTAATGATATGCTAAGATGATTATGAAATGTAGACTAAATGAATTATGCAAGGTAAATTATTTTTTGTGTATCAAAGTGACCCAGAGGAACATATAGCTAGGCAAGGACAAGGGGATAAAAGAAGGCCTCACAATGCAAAATAAATGCCCCTAACTAAAATTCAATCTAAACTATATGAAAACTAACTAAAAGGGATTTACATTGTGTCAAAATTTGAAGAGCACATCCTAATTTGATGTAGCATTGAAATAATGCATCACATGCTAGAAAGCATGAATGACATAATTTCTTTGCATGGACCAGACTCAAAAATAGACAAGGTGAGTTAATGATATAGATGTAGATAGGTAGTCATGATGGGATAAGTGTCATAATCCTCATAGGAAATTCCTAGTACACCCAAGTCATGATAAGTGGTCTTGGTAGGAACGTGCAAAAGGACTCTGCCCCTAGTAAGGTATGCATAATCATAACCATCTATCGAACAAAAATATGCATCAAATCACCACAAATAGATCATACCACACAAAGACATGTGCAGAGGTTTATGTCATCTCAAACAAACCAAGATATAGGAGATCAAGGCTATTCAAGGGAGATGCCACCTTGCATAAAAGATAAAATAAAAAAGAAGGCATCCTGACCAAGTGGTCATTCAGTCCAACATTCTTTCCCAAGATAGATAGAGATGCAAAATACATGATTGATTGGTTGTCTTAGGATATGTTGGAAAGGTCGATTGATTGGATTGATTGTATATCGTAAGGCAATAGCGATGAATAGAATAACCCATGAGATCAAAGAGGTCTTGAGATCGATTTGATGAAGCGCAACATGGTCACTATGTCTGTCAAAGAATCATGATGATGATAAGGCTCATTTTTAAATGGATCATCTATACATGTGGATCCTTATTCCAACTATTTAACACTGAAGCATCGCGTGAGTGTGTGCAAAGTGAGCGAATTTAGCAAAGCCAGGTATGATTCCCGCATAGATATGGGAAAAATAGAGGGGGAAATCCTGATAGATGGTGGATCTATGCTAACTACACATGGTGCCCCTAAGGGGTTTTCACCATGGTACCTATCCAAGGCGCTTGTTTACCAATTTTTCACCATTGGATGTTTATTGCAATTTTTTTTTTTTTTTCAGGATCATTTTCTGATTTTTAGAATTTTTTCAGGATCATTTTCTGATTTTTTAGGATTTTTTCAGGATCATAAATTACTGTACACCATGCTGCTAAGCTCATGTGTAAAACTACTTGAGATGAAGAATGTTGATTGGATCAGGAATAGGAACTCCTTCAGGTGTTGCGATTTGATAGGCACCAGAACCATATTTATGAGTGATCACAAACGGGCCCAACCAATTAGGCTCAAACTTTCCTTTCTTTTCACGATTTTGAAGATTCCTCATATTGTGCTGAAGAACAAGGTCACCAACATTGAACTCATGAGGCTTGATCCTCTTATTGAACTGAAGCCGCAGGAGATTTTGATACACACGGAGGTGGTTTAGGGCATTAAGACGTCTCTCATCAAGGAGCTACAACTCTTGCAAGCGAGCAACTCGGTATTCTTCTTCAGACATTAGATTTTTGAGAGATATTCTGAGGGAAGGGAGCTCAATTTCGATGGGGACAACAGCCTCGGTACAATATACAAGGGAGAATGGAGTGGTGACAGTTGGAGTATGGATGGAAGTATGGTAGGCCCATAAGGTGGGGTTGAGTTGGAGATGCCAATTACGGCCAGATTCATCAACGGTTTTCTTAAGGATTTTCAGGAGGGTCTTATTGGTAGCTTCAGCCTGGCCGTTCCCTTGTGGGAAATATCTAGAGGAACAATGTTGTGTGATCCCAAATTTATTACAAAGGTCTGTAA
>MU228375.1:479625-502802 GCA_018584345.1 Thuja plicata | reverse complement strand
ACTAATGATGAACATGTAAGATTTTAAACTAAACTATGAAAATGAACCTAGATTATCATGCAAAAGATGAGATCTAAACTAAGTGCTCAAATGTGCTTAAGTGCTCAAGAATGCAAGAATACTCAAATTACTCACTAGTTTCTAGTTAACTCTCATTAGTTGCAAATGAGGAGTGAGGCCTCCTTTTATGGATTTGCTTATGAAAATGGAGGGCTAGGATTAAGAGGTGGAAAATGAGTGGCTGGGATTAAGTGGTTAAAAAAGGAAAAGTCAACCCTCACCTTGGAAAAGGTGATTGTGCACATGATTAGAGGTAATCTACCTTTAATCAAGATTAGAGGAATAATTAGCAAGAGGTGAATTTAGATAAGGTAAATAGAGATTAAATTAAAATAATTTTAATTTAATCAAAGTTTAGAAGAATATTAGTTAGTGGAGGAATAAAATAAATCAAATTTATTTTATAAAGGGAAATGGAGGGATAATATATTAAATTGAATTTAATATATTATTGTATTTAAATAATATTTAAATACAAAGGGAAAATGAATTTATTTAATTAAAATAAATTTAATTAAATAAATAGAAGAATATAAGGATTATAGTAAATTAATAAAATTAACCATAATGTTAAGGGAAAATATTAATAAAAATTAATATTAGTGTGAATGGACAATTTTAGGTGTCTACAAAAATTTCACAAAAATGGTCTTATGCTTTACACACAAAAAAAGAAGTAAGGGAGAGGATACTTGTCATACTCATGCCTCCTGAATCCAAAATGGAAGAGATAAAAGAAATAGTGAAAAATCATTCCAATAAATTTGTGGCAAAGATAAGAGCCTACAAGGTGCTAAAAGATAAAGTTTTAGAGCTGGGAAACATGAAAGATGCTAAATGGAGACAAATTCTTAATCTACATACAAAATCAACAAGTTGTGAGAATCAATTACTTCTCATCGTGACACCTCATACAAAGGATAAGAAAGATAAAGCAAGTCTGGAGCACACTGCTTTGGATAATATTGAAGATATCGAGCCCATTGAATTAGATAAAGTCATGGATGATCTTGACATTCAAGATATCACTCACTATGATTCTGATAAAGATCCACAAAAGGATGATGATGTTATATTCATATCTCTTAAGGATAAAGAAAAGAAACAAGCATTGGAGACACAAGGAAATAAGGACATGGATCATGCTGATGAGACAAGGATAGACACTTCAATCATTGACATAACAAGACTGGACCCTGCAGACCAAATTCAAAAGGATGAATATGTCACTTCTCAACAAGCTCAAACTGACGAGCATAACACAACTCTAGAAGCAGCACATGTGGGCACATAGAATAATATGCCAGTATTAATAAAGGCCATCAATCTACTAGAAGGAAATGAAGAATCTGATGCTGTAGATACAAGCATACCCAAAGACAAGGGTGATGTAGAAACAAAGAATACAATAGATAAACCCAAAGACACAATTTCTGAACAAGCTGCTATCAATGATCAGCAAGACAAGTCTACTGATCAGAACAAAGAAGGATAAAAACAAGTAGAAGAGGATAATAAGAAGGAAAAGAGTGAAGAAGAAAAGACAGATGAACCACACAAGAAAAATGAAGAAAAATCTGCTAAAACACCCAAGGTTGATGGAGAGATGTCTTCACCTAACCGATGGGTGAACCCCGAGAAGAAGACACAAGAGGTTTCATCTACAAAGCCTTCACAAAGAGACTCAAAGAAAAAAAATGAACTAGCAATGGTAGTTCATACATATGCTTCTACACAAATCTCAAAGAAAAAGAAGAGCAAGAACAAAAATCTAATCACTCTAGATGAAATAATTGAGATTCCAGTATGTGATCCTAGAACATTGGATCCTACTAAGTTGACAAAGTATGCTAGACTTTGTGAGAGGAAATCTATCCAGGATAAAGTAAGAAAAGAAACAAAGGAAGAAAAGGTACTTGATGTTGCAAGAGGAATCCTTCAACAAATTATACCTGATACAAATGTTGATCAAACAACTCCCATGCTTGATCAATTAGTGATTCTCACTGACGCTATCACATCTGAAAATATAGATGCTGAGAAGGCAATGGAAGATAGACTTGAGAAGAAATATGAATTCAAGTTAGCAGAGAAGATAAGACAAGAAGTGACACTAAAATAGGTGAAGCTATATGAACTGGTAAGCACATTGGAACCTATAATTTTAGAAGCAATAACCTTAATAAATAAATTATGCACATTGGATCAATTCACAATGGAGTATACTGATAAGATAGTAAAAATTGATGTTTATCTTCAAGCCAGTGCACAAGATCTCACAAACAATGAAGATGCAATCAAATTGCACCAATACCAACTCAAGAAAGTTAGGAAAGTAAGACAGGATATACAGATTGTAGAAACAAAGTTTAGAGATGAGGTGAATGTGCTTCATGCTCAACTCTTACAAACTCTCACATTACTGCAACACCATATGACAGAGGCAAGAACACTTATTGCCACCCCAAAAATGTCTTTCCTAGACATCATTTATGATATGCATGACAAGATTGAACTCGAGCACATGGTTCTAGAAATCCTCAAAGAAAAATGGGAGAAAATGATAGAAGATATCAATAACAATCATTCTCACATTCTTGACTCTGTAAGTTATACATTTTTGTCATGATTATCAAAAAAGGGGGAAATGATATGTATAGTCAGTAAGTCAGTAAAAGGGGGAAATGATATGTACAATCAATATTTAAAAAGAGGAAATAAAAAAATGGTAATGTATATTACAAAGGAAAGTATACATGTACATATACTTATACTATACCGATGCATATAGTTAGGGGGAATCATATAATGACAAGGATATATACATCATGTACATACTAAACACTTTAGTATTGTGTACATATAAGTTTTTGATACTAATGTCAAAGTGGGAGATTGAAGATATTATTATTTTCCATTAGTATGTGCAAGAAAAAACATGATAAACACCGTCGGTTTATACTACACTGACAGATAGGGCACAACACTACCTGATGACAAGGTTACCAATATTGCTAAGTACAAAGAATCCTAACACAACACTATTCAGTATTACCTAATGACAGAAAAGACAAAGGAACCCAACGAGTAACCAACATTGCAACTTGAAAAAATAGTCAAGAGTGTAACCCAACAGATGAAGGGAACCCAATGATCAGTTCAAAGAAGGAACACCAAAATACTTTCAGTTCACACCGACAATCAGTTACATCCTGCAAAAAGTGGATCTGACTTTCCATGTTAGATAAATCACTGATGTTTTATATTTAGCTTCTTGATTTGTTTTAAATATATTACATGAGTAAAAAGCAATGTAATTTTTTTTTTATATTAGTTTAACTGATTTAAAACATGCAAACTAAAGGATCAAGATCAAGTTGTATACCTTGGATCTAGAATTAACATTGTAATGCGTGATTCTAATATAGGTCAAAGAACTTGTATAAATAGATGCTCAATCAATTGTAAACATGTTGTTCGATGATGATTGTAGCCACTAAGAGCATCTAAGGATCATACAAGAGAATTCATGCAGAAGCATAAACAAATATCAAATCAGTTTTCAAGAACAAGAAGCAAGGCTACCGACAAGCAGGAAAAGGTATTAATCAATCACTATAGTTGATATTCATATACTGTAAGATTTAATGGATTTGTAATCAGAAATTATAGATTGCATATAGTCATGTCATACATATTATACACATTCTAACAAGTGTAGCACACTTAAGAAATTCTTTCAAGGAAGGTGGATTTAACAATCCTATTGTAAATCTCTTAATCGAGTGCACACTACATCAGTGTTGCTAAAGCTCTTAATAGAGTAGATCCTCACAGGTGTCCACATTAATACTCGTAATAGGCTATATCATCAGAAGTGATCAAATTGTAAGCCTTAACCAGCTCACTTCCATTCTACAGATAGTGAAGTTTTGTGGGTGCAATCCCCACCGTAGTTTTTACCTCCTAACAAGAGTTTTCTGTGATATCATATCTTGTATTATGTGTCTATTACTTTCATGAATATTTCTATGAATGTTGCATACAATTAAGTTTATGAATTAATGTTGCATACATAAGAAAGAACATAATATTTGGTCAGTAATACAATAGAGATTGATTGCTAATGAAGAAAGGTGAAAGGTGTTAAACATTTTAATGGTACTGATTCACCCCTCCCCTCTCAGTACTACTTCCCATTAATCCCAATAGCTCCTGCACCATACTCTCAACCTAAAAGCACTCTAAATCGCTCCATGCTAAGGGTAAACACACTAAAACATACTCAGTGCCAAGCTACAATAGTCCTATTACCTGCTGCAAAAGTGGTCCTAACCTTTGACCCCCATGAATACAATCCAAACCATTCTTCTCTAACTGTGACTAATTTTTTTTTAAAGAATAGTCTTGTGTGTGAAAGAAGAGAAATTTTTTATATTATAATAATGGTTCATAAAATTTGTTTATAAACTTGTGATATAATAGAGTTGTGGAGCATAATCATTTGTGGAATTCAAGTGAATCATAATATTCATTGTAAACTATTGCTTATATATTTATTTGGTGTTTTATAGGTCTTGTCAGGGGCTCAAATTTCTGAGATTGAGGATGTCACCCTTTCTGCCATTGACTTTGGCTTATAGAGCTATGTGGTATCATATTTTGCACACTTCTTGTTTATTGTTTTAATTGAACCCATGTTGTATCATTTTATTTCTCTTTTGTTAATTTTGTTTTTGTTAGCCTAGCCCACCAAGATTGAGGTTATTAGGAAAGAGGAAGAAATCATCGAGGACATGGAGACAAAAAAGGTAATTAAGTCCAATTTAAGTATATTTGTTGAAATGTATTATGAACATTTCAATGTAGTCTATATTGATGAATGCACTTTAATTGTTTATTGTATACATGTAGAATCAATTGGGTTTCACTAAACTAATGAATGCCTCAGATACTACTAATGTTCAAGAGAGGGAGGAGGTAACATGTTATCATATTTACTTTCAATTGCATTCTTGTTTGTTCAAAATATTTTAGAAATCATGTTCCTCTATTAGTATATCATTTTCTATGACTTTTCATACAGGAATTGGTCATAGCTGCCTCAGATGAGGCGAACCCTTCTCCACTTCCTAGGGATCCCTTGCCTAGCATAGGAGATCTAGCTGTGGTATGCATTTTATTTTTAGTCCATGTATTTTTTATTTTTTAATATTTCTTGTTTATAACATGTATTTTGTATTATTTTTTCTGTTATAGGACCCTTCACCACTGTTTGTCCTTCCTCTGCCTTTCCATTTATCTAGGAGTCCCTCTCACCCATGACAGAGCCCATTTTGTTTATCATTTAGCCCAAGCATAAGAGATCCAGCTGAGGCTTCAATATGCAAATTTGTATTATCTAGTGTATACATTTTTTGCATTATCTAGTATTTCTCGATCCTAGAACATCTTTTCTATTTTACCATACAGGAAAAGTGCCAAACTGATTCACCAATGGTTTTGGCTCCCTCCAACACAGGAGTTCCAACTCATGTTGTGGTATGCATTTTATTTTTAGTCCATGCATTTTTTATTTTTTGGTATTTCTTGTTTATAACATGTATTTCTGTATTATTTATTTCTCCTGTTATAGGATCCTTCACCACTTCTCATCCTTCCTCTACCTCTCCATTTTTCTAGGAGTCCCTCTCACCCATGATGGAGTCCATTTTTTTATCATTCGGCCCAAGCATAGGAGAGAGAGATGAGGTAATCAATAATTCAACTGTCAGCAAATTACGACCCAATATTTATTTATTTTGATATTATTTTGAGATAATATATAGCTTAGCATTTGAATTGTTCTTGTGCAGAGACTTAGTGACCCAAGTGCTGCTATGAAGAAGCTCAATTTTGATGTGTGTGTGTGTGTGTGTGTGTGTGTGTGTGTGTGTGTGTGTGTGTGTGTGTGTGACATTTGTATATTATATATATCGATATGGACATAGTTGATGTCATTTTTTGTAACTCTATTATGGATTTGGCATGTACACCATGTATTGATATGTATGCTATTATTGTTCATTTTTTTATATATGAAACTTCAAATTTGATCCTTGAATTTGTTGGTTGGATGTTTATGCCTTAAGTGTATTCTTGTTTCATATGAATTGCGTATATGCATGTGTGTTTTGATAAATTATTGTACTTGTGTGTGTACTTCATGTATATTCATATTTATGACTCATAACCTAAATTCATGTGTACGACCTACGTGAATGACTTAAGTGAATTCATGTTTATGCTTCATAATGTATCTACTACATGTTTTCTCCAGGATATAAGCAATTTTATGATTTAAGTGAATTAATGCTTGATGTGCTACATTGTATTTAGGTGTATCTTTCATGATCTATATGTATGCACTCCATGAATTAAGTGAATTTATGTTTGTAGGTGTATCTTTCATGCTCTATATAATGTTCCTTGGGTACACCTAGGAAGTTATAGGGATCTTTGGTGCAAGGCCCCCAAGAAACACCATACATGGATATGAGTCTGATGCAGAGGTTCTAGAGTTCTAGTGTTTACCCTTCTCCAAGTTACTAATCAACTTCTTTAAACCATCCAAAATTTTCCAACACCTATGTCTCCTTCACCAAGAATGACCTCCTAGACCCTGAATTCAACTTTCCTCCTAGGTATAGTTGAGATGATTAAGAAACAATGCACAATCAACTCCAACTAATTCAACTAGTCCTCCATTTACCTTGTTTTCTCAGTAGATTTCCCTTCTAGAACCCTAAAAAATTTCTTAGGATCTTCCCAAACACCTCTCAGGCTCTATCCTCTATCCAAAGGACCTTACATGTCCATTATAGGTGTTTCAGAAACTTCTTTCCACTATAACCATGTCTTTATTATCACTACTTAAAGATAGGCCTAATTAGGCCTAATTGTATTAGGTCTATTTTCACTATTTTTGACCAAACTCTATAAATTATTCCACACAACCCTTTGGAAGACTATATGATCATGAAATCTATCACCTAGCCCTTCTAGAATCCAAAGTTATAGATCTTCAAGACACCCACAACCCTAATTGCTTCCAGGCCCTAGTTTCTAGGCTATCTTTTAGGCCTCTAGAGCAGTCACTGAAATATGCATCCAGTTGGTCTTCAATCTTCATACCAACTCCTGAAACCTTTTGATCCTTCAAGGAGACACTCTAGGGCTTCCACATATGCCACTAAGATGTCCATACAAGATCATGGGTGTGTTGTTTCAATTTAATCTCCACTCTGTCCTGACTTACCTACTCCAAGTAGTCAGCCTAGGGCATCACTCCAAGCCTAGGAGTTCAGTTACAAGAGAAAAAAGGAAAAAAAAAAAATTATGTATAGACCCTAACCTATCATTCCACAAGGTTTCATTCATTTTCAACCCTTCATGCTTAGGTTAGAGCCTTTTTTATTCATGCAACTCTGCAAATGGAAATTGCAGACACATTCACCTAAATCTATATGTAACTTTACAATGCCTTAATTTGAAAACAAAATTGATATGGAAAAGAAACCTAAAAGAAAACTCTACACTCCCATAGAGTGAGATTATTCAATCCAATCTGTACATAGTCGTACAAGGCTATAGAAACACTGCAAATGCAAGTAAAACTCAAGGAATCATCCATACAGAATGCTCACACATGTGGCCTATAACTAAAAATCCATTAACCTTCCAAAATAATCAATCCATGCTCAAATACCCAAGCCTGGGTGGTTACAACCGTCTATTTCTTCATTGAACAACTTTTTGCAAAAGTTGCAAAAGTTGCTAGCAACTTTTGAGAATTTCTTTCTCTTTGATAAATTTGGTCAACTCAATGCTCTTTGAACCATCCTAGGACCCTAGAGGATACCATATCTCCTAGTTTCTCAATATTAGCAACTTTTACAATTTTAGATCATTGTGACAACATTTGCACCTAGGCGCAACTTGTGCTCTTACAAAAATAAATGAACAATATTGGATCCAAAACTTATGGATCTTATTACCATCAGCTCCATTAGCTCTATTTGGATAGGTAAATTCTAGGGAAGACCTTTTTTTCCTTGCAAACCATCAAAAATGTTCTGGCCCAAGTTGGACCGAAGTGTTCCCAAGGTGCACTAAGCCAAATTGGGCAGCGATTTTTGGAGAGCCATATATTGGACCTCATGAGAGATATAAGAGATATGTGAAGTGAAAAAGGACCATCTTGGGAAGGTGTACACACATGTGGATCATTTTTGGGAGATTCCACTCAGATTCCATTTGTCGACCGAATCTCAGTTGGTGCAAAAAGTTGCATTGTTGGTCAGTTGAAAGTTGCTCATTGGTGCATCTTTCAAACCGTTCATTGTGAGACCAAATCGTCAGCTCCATCAGCTCCATTTGGCTGGGTAAACACTAGGGGAGACCCTTTTTCTCTTGCGAACCATCAAAAATGTTCCAGCGCAAGTCAGACCGAAGTGTTCCCAAGGTGCACTAAGACAAATTGGGCAGCGATTTTTGGAGAGCCATATCTCGGACCTCATGAGAGATATAAGAGATTTGTGAAGTGAAAAAGGACCATCTTGGGAAGGCATAAAATTATGTGTCTCAATTCTGGGAGATTACACTCGGATTCCATTTTCTGACCCGATCTGGGTTGGTGCAAAAAGTTGCATTGTTGGTCAAGTGAAAGTTCCTTATTGGTGCATCTTTCAAATCGTTCATTGTGGGACCAAACCATTAGTTACATCAGCTCTAGTTGGATGGGTAAACACTAAGGGAGACCCCTTTTCTCTTGCAAACCATCAAAAACATTTTGGCACAAGTCAGGTTGAAGTGTTCCCAAGGTGCACTAAGCCAAATTGGGCAGCAATTTTTGGAAGGCATATCTCGAACCTCATGAGAGATATCAGAGATTTGTGAAGTGCACAAGGAATGTATTGAGAAGGCCTATAAGCATGTGGATCATTTCTAGGAGGTTCCACTCAGATTTATTTTTCTAACCCGATCTCAGTTGGTGCAAAAAGTTGCATTGTTGGTTAGTTGAAAGTTGCTCAATGGTACATCGTTCAAACCGTTTGTCGTGGGACCAAACTGTCAGATCCATCAACTCTAGTGGGCCAGGTAAATGCTAGGGGAGACACTTTTTTTCTTGAAAACCATCAATAATGTTCCAGCGCAAGTCAGATTGAAGTTTTCCCAAGGTGCACTAAGCCAAATTGGGCAGCAATAGAAGTAAAACAATTCAAATGTCCACAAAGCATAACATATAACACCATAATTTTGATTGTAGATTATGCCTATTACTTTGGTTTGATAGAATATTTCCAAGGTAGTTTCTTTGGAAGAGAGAGAGAGAGAGAGAGAGAGAGAGAGAGAGAGAGAGAGAGAGAGAGAGAGAGAGAGTATGAAAATGAACATACAAACATAAATACAATGCATGGCAAAGATGCATACAAAGACATAGTAAAATATACAAAATGTGGACCCTTGGTATATACAAATCAACCCATGGCCACTTTTATATTAAATTTGATCTTCTTTCAATATACAAAATGTGGTCTCCAAATATGCATGTAGACCACTTCATAGTAATTTATATTTACAAAAAAGTGAAGTTAGATTGTTTCGCAAAATTTATATACAAAATTGTCAAAATAATTCTACCATTTGTAGAATGATTGTTCATGATGGCCCAAAACTAATTGAGTGAACCTTCTAGGTCAGATCTAACCCTTATTGTGTCATGTATTGCCTCATTTTTAGATTCACGAAGTTTCCATAAATTCTTCTTATGAGGTCTACTAGTATACTTTATCAATTCAATATTTGTTGCAACAAGAAGGTTCGAGTAATGCAAAATATGTCTATGTGTCTCATAGTCCTCAAACAACCATTTCTTAGATTTTTTGATAGGGTACCTGCATCTCATAGAAGCATAAATGATCACAAAATTCAACATATAAAGTGTAATAGAATGATGAGACTTCAAACATAATGAGGTCTCAAAGTCGTCAAACAAGAACACATTATATTTTGATAGTGTACCTTCTAAGCCATGTCCCTATCACAAAAATCAATCCTATTGGGTACTCAATAACCTCTCCATCAATGATTGTAGTTGTCAATTTATTTTTTCCCTCAATACAATGACACAAAAAGTAATCAGTCCCTTCCTCATTGTTCTCATCTGCAATAACTGCATATACATGACCTGCAATTTATAGAGGGATAAGTTAACACCCTAAAAGCTTAACCACCCAATAAAATGAGTTCAATTAGGTTCAACAAAGTTCATCTCAAAATGAAGAATAACTTAAGAAATTACTTGGTTCAACTAGGTCAAATATGTGATCAAAATCCATTGATGTTTCAAACTGACTCAATTGTAGTGCTCTATGAAGTTGATATGTATCAAGTGGTTGCAAAGGTGTATAAGACCATTCATCAATCCACTCTTTTGATTTGCATTAATCCCATGCAAAATTCATACAAGATAAGCAAAAACATGCCATTAATTTAGTATAAATACCCAGTGATGCTACATTTGAACTTCTAAATGAGTGCATGTCACTTGATCCTTTAAGTGTACAACAATCTAGATAGTTTTCAATGTTAGACTCTTTTATCAACCAAAAAAACCTATTAACCATAGACTTACCTTCATTACCTATTCCCATCATAGATTTTCACCATCGCACAATTGTTTGTGCATTTATTAACTCTGCAACACCTTCATACTTCATTTCCTCTCTGGAAAGAGATCTTTGTACACTTGCACCCGCACCATCATGCTAAGATTTTCCACGCCCTGCCTTTGTGAAATTTCAGAAATGTTGAATACCACTTGTCATGTGCATCCTACTCAACCAATAGAACATCCTTTCATTCTTGAATTGTGAGGTGAAATTGTCTGACCATATTATGTACATTGGTTGTACTCAATACCTCTTTCCCTTAAATTCTCATAGAAAACTTTGAATCAACCTTGCACAAACTCTGATGAATGTGTGAAATCATCACTAATGTAGAGGTGACACTCTCTTAAAACCTTTCTATCTGGGTTTGTTCTATCATGTGCATGCAAGAATTCTATATGTACAAAGATCATCACTTGTATAGAATGGTAATATAATTCTTTCACTTCATTACGAGGTTTAAGTGTATAATTCTCAGCAAAATCAACAATGGAGACAATAGTACCAAGGGGAAAAGTGTCCTTACATATCTTGAATTTCTCATCCAACCACCTAGCTCTATGTGAATGACATATGTACTCATAAACTAGTTTCTCTTGAAAAATATTCTTAAAAGAAGCTACACATATATCATTTTTCACTAACTCACACCTCTTAAGTTCTTTCCATCTTTTAGATCATAAGTTACTGTCTTGTATTTTCCAAAAGAAACTAGTGTATTTCCAATCTCATTTGTGCTCTCTAGATGGTGACATATCCGCAACTTTCTCATGGAACCACATGTACTATAAGATCCATTCAAATACATCATCTTATAATAAATGCAACCATCATCTTGATTGCATAATACACTTGACATAAAATCTCTTGATGACGTAGGAGGTTCTTGAAGACCACATTCCTAAAAAATAGTGTTAGTGTGCAAAGTACAACAAACATGATGATATATATCATAATGCATGGAAAATTCAATATGTACCCTACAAGAACATTTGGTGCATGCATGATTAATCTTGACGTAAAAGGGTTTTGTCATTTCAAAAAATCTTTGACTAATTTTAATTTGAGGAAATCTTTGGAGGAATCTTTCATAAAGTTGTGTTTATGTCATATCCAAAAATTGTTTTGGATATGGCATATGATTTTTAGATCTGATTCTCCTCATAAAAAATTTCTCTTCGGTTGGGTGAAACCCTTGTGATTTCATGCCAAAACTTTTCAATTAATGTTCTTAATGCATCAACAACAACCTTGTCCTTGCATGGGAGTCTACCCGAGAATGACCAAAGATAATTAGTGTTTGGATCCTCAATTTTGTCTCACCTATGTAAGGCTCTCTGTAATGTTGATTTACCTATCCTAAATGACTTACTTTTTTTTCTTACTATACGATATTTTTTCATTTCGTTTCCCATTATAGTCAATGTGAGGACATGTCGAGTAAAATTAGCATCTTTACTGTGTGATTGTGAACCAATGGCTTGGTAGATGGTGCAGGAGCACACCTAGGCTAACCTCAATAGTTTCATGTTTTTTCTTGTACTTGAAATTGGCCAAGTGAAGATAGTTTTTTTTTAATTTTGGACCTTAGAAGGTATTTGCAATGTGGGCTAGGTGAGTTAGTCATTAGGACTAAGGTCACCAAATTAGCCATTGTTAGTAGTTTTTACTTCTTTGTGTTAGGAGTTTGAGTTAGAGTCTTCAATGTGTCTTAAACTCATAAATGATGTCATAGAGATGCCATAAGGTCTTGAATGATCTTGGATCCTTGAGATAGAGAGGTTAGAGGTTCTAAAACTTAGGAAGTTGGCATAATGGAAAAGATGCCAAAAGTTGCTAAAAAGTTGCTATGACAACATTTGCAATAATTGCAAATATTCCATGTAACTCAGTTACATAGGATTCCCTTGAAGATAGGAGTGGGGAATCAACCAACATACCCTAGAAACATGGGAGATGGCATCTAATGTAGAAGGAGGCTCGAATCTAAAAGTTAGTTTTTGATTGTAACAAGTTTTGAATATTGAATACAGCTCTGCAACTCTGTATTTAGAGAATCCAAGCATTTCATTGTGTATGTAATGGATTGAATGCCTTAGTTTAGTTGTTGATTTGTGTTCATAGGATATTTTTAAGAATCTTTCATTTAGTAAGCTAGTTTTTTTGAGGTAGACTAAGGTCTTAGATAAATTATTTTGTTCTTTGAGTGTTCACTGGTCCTATCCTGACTAGTCAGCCGATTTATGGCTCCCCCATGAAAAATAACCATGGGATCTTCCTAAGGGTGGTTGGATATGTTAGTGGAGTAATTAGTATATAAATATCTAGGAGTAGGAGTCTGGTGGAGTCGATTTTCTATTTTTAGTACAAGGCCCTAGACAAGCATACACTATCTGGTTAGAGGTTTGGAGATGAAACAGTGAGCATATCTTGCAGGGTAGTGAAGCACTGTACATACTAGGTATAGTTTCAGATAGGGAATGGCCATATATTGACATGCTAGGTGGATTGAGTTCATACCAATCCATTTGACCAAGTTTTGAGAAAGTTTTGCACTGTGTTGCAGATAGTCCTAGAAATTAGGCCTATTAGCCCTATTGGTTCTAGATATTGGGAACTCTATGTATGGAGGGCTTAGGAAACTAAAAAATTCAAAATCTCTTGTAAAGTGATAAAGGGTATTTGAATGTGTGATTTTTTTTTCAAGTTCTTTGGGAAAGTTTTGAAAGAATTGGGAAAAGCTCACTATAAAAGGCTACAAGAAATAGGCCTCAATTAAGCTTCCAAGTGATTGAATCCTTGAACCCGGTAAATACAAAGTTGAAGACCCTAGTAAATGGCTTCAAATGAAAAGCATATGAACATTTTCAAGTTGATAGACATCCCTAAAATGAATCATGAATGCTAGAGTGGAGTTGGCACTTAGATCCTTCTAAGTGTAGCAGGAGAAGTGAAGAATTGAACTAAAAAAAGGTGTTAGTCTTTCAAGATGAAGCACATGAGTTCAGAACTCTTAGAGAAGAGTTAGAATTTGACTTAGTTAATCATCTAAGCCAATAAAGACCTAGAGGAGACTAGGTTCCTTGAGGAGACAAGATTGGTGTTGGTGCTATTTCCTGTTTAGGGTCTGTCTTGTAAGATTTTGAGGTCCCTTTTCATTCATGTTATTCAAGGGTTTAAAATCATGGTTAAATTTGATCTCATGCCTCTGAAAATTCTATTCTAACCATTGAACTAGTAGAAAATGTTTAAAAACCCTTGTGTCATGTTTCCTAATGCAATTTCGGTCATAAAACCCTAAGCGCTGAAATGTCTTCTAATTTCATGTTACCTTTTTCTCTTAAGTTATGTCTCTAATGGGTTCATTTCGAGTGGACATGTTTGTTAAAGTTGTCGATCCTAACACCATGGTATTATATTATTCCTTTAATCCAAAGTCTGCTATCATTTTAATTAAACTTGTTACATGCCTGGCACTTTTGTTTTGATCTGACAGATCACTTAATGGATTACCTCCAAGGTGCTTGAGATCTAACACTCAAGCCATTAAGTCTGAAAGACGTGTGTCCTAGTGGGGCCAATGGTCGTAAAATTTCTCAACTAAGAAGTGGGAAAGTTGGAAAAGATCAAACCGTTCACTTGGTCACTTAAAGGAAAAGTGTGTAGCATCTAATGGATAAGCAATTATGTGGTGTTGACGCATGTCAAAGGAAGTGACGTGGGTCCGGATGCAGACAACATAAAGGTGACTAAAGTTTAGGAAGATCTAACGGTGGGCTTAATTGCTTATACCCAAGATGCACGACATCTATTAGTCAAGTCATTAAGTCATGTTGACATTTGGTAGTCGGTGGAATCAGATGCTCAGAGCTGGTGATAATTAAAGAACAATTAACTTGTTTTGCATCTGACGTTCAACTTAATGGCTTAACTGCAAAGTAATAAAAATCTAAGGAATAAGCCATTAAGCGGTGCTGACCTGTGTCCTAGTGGGGCTAGATGAGGTCCTAAAGGTGGAGTTAAAGGAGCAGCATCAACAGAAAAGATCCAACGGTTCGCTTGATGAATTAATAAAAAAGTGATTGACATCTATCACTTAAGCGATTAAGTCGTGATGCCATGTGTAAAAGGTGGGTCCGGTTGAAGTCATAAGGTAAGTCCATTACAGATTAGTCATCTTATTAAATGCATTACAAGTTAGAGAAGATTGATGATTGAATTAATCACTTAGAAGGAAATTCGATCAAGATCTAAGGAGTAAGTGATTAAGTCTAAGTGACGCATGGCATAAGAGGTGTGTCTGGTATAGCGCATAAGTTATGTTAATGAGGTTGCAAGTGTAAAAGTATCCAACGGATCACTTAAATTCTTAATGGTAAAGTGCTTGAAATCTAAGGAGTAAGTGATTAAGTGGAGTTGACATGTGTCCAAAGTGAACAGTTATTTTTAGGAAAATAAGATAGCCGTCAGATGAAGAGGGTAATGTTTAAGATCTACGGCTTAAATTCAAAATTGTTAAAATAAGCTCCAGTGAGCCGTTAAGCCATGAGTTTGAAGTAGGAAAATTGATTATAGAACATGTGGCCACTCCAA
Source organism: Thuja plicata (assembly GCA_018584345.1). Classification (NCBI taxonomy): domain Eukaryota; kingdom Viridiplantae; phylum Streptophyta; class Pinopsida; order Cupressales; family Cupressaceae; genus Thuja; species Thuja plicata. The sequence continues at coordinate 487,437 of MU228375.1, read as the reverse complement.
TTGAATTCAATATGAGTGATTGATTTGATTGAAGCTGTAAAAATGGTTAATTTGACTTGAAGTCACAATAATTCACCAAAATCATTCAAGCAAAGAACATAATTGTAGAGATACTCAACTCCACACAATAAAATTACAGAATGAGTAAGTTTACTTTGATTCAGCATAATTCAGACTCCCAGTAATATTTTCAGTTCAAAAGACTTTTAGAATTATCTTTTCAAAATCCAGATTTCATCTTAGCAAAAAGCCTTAGGTTTAGAATGGCCCCTAGAATTGAGATTTCTAGAGAATTTGATTACCAAAAGAGAAATGTTAGGGAGGATTTGCTGCAATAGTTGAAAGGATCTATGGGTGATGCAACCCAAATAAAGAGAATAATCCCCTCAAATCCCCGTCTCAAAGTAGGGGAAGGCTTGTATGATTCGGGTAGATGGGAAAAAGATGTTAAAACTAGTTTTAATGGTCTTACTCCATTTAGAACTTCATATAGTCAAAGAAATAATCCCACCCCAGATTGTAACATATGGGACTTGGATGTAGGAAAGCTGATAGTTCCTGGGGTGTTTATGGATACAAATTTTTTCACTCTGATTTCCAACACTTATGACAAAGTATCTAGGGTTGTCAGGGATACCAAGGGAAATGTGTTGTTGACTATTTGAGCTGATGAAATAACAAAAATATTCAAGTTGAGTGATACCTCAATACAAATGGATGATATCGACTTTGAATACTTAAAGGAAGTATACTAAACATAGAGGGAGTATTATAGAAATGAGGCTTTTAGAGGGTACTTTAACAAGATAGGAGACTTGATTGTAGTAGGGCCTAACACACCAGAGCCATTCAAGTTGGATTATTTCAATGGCAAGGTCAGGAAAATATATAGTGCCCTATGCCATGTCCTAGGAACAGATGAAGAAGTAATAATGCCTATCCGCATAATGCTCATGGTGGTTCAGATTCTACATTCTCACTTATAAGTAGTTTTTGATTTTGCATCTTACATTACTCAACAAATGCATGAGGGTTTGGTAGGAATCGAGGATAGCAATATACTTAAACCAATGGGATGGTATTCCCTTATTATGCACATGTTCTTGTCCAATAATGCTAACTTCTTTGAGGAATAAATGGAGTTGACTAAGTTCCAGGGTAATGAAGATTTGCCTGTTCAAATGTGGAGTGTTGATCTATCATGGGATAGGAAAGAAGCTAGTTATGTTTACTTTGATAGGGTTTTTGCCACTAGGCTTAGGTCAATGTTGTGCAATTAAAATGCCAAGATCCACACTAAAATGATGAGGCTTTTGAGACCTATGGAGTTTTCTCTAGAATTGAAGATTGCCCATAGTTGGGGAAATTTGATTTTGTACCTTATTTCTACAGTAATAAGGGTTTATGGATTTAGGGGAACCCCTAATGTGCTACCCTATAGATTCCCACTGAAGATTGGGATAGTAGAGATTATAAGGCAATTGGGTGGACTACACGAGGAAGCCCTAGCAGGAAAAATGAAGGGAAGCATTTTCCCTACCCTCAACAGAGCCCATCATTTCATCATAAAAAAGGGTGGGTGGACACAATTTGATAAGTATTTTGAGCCTTATCATTTAGCAACATCTGTATCCAGGTGTGAAAATAATGAAGATTTTATAATGTGTATGTTCAAAAAAAGAACTAAGTGCCTGACATTGGAGCATCAGTTTAATTACCTAGAGGATATCATCAAAAATGTTTTTGACCTAGGTGACTAGGAGGTCAGGAAGGAGAAGTGGCTGGTGTACAAGAATTCGTTGGACTTTGTACATAATTTTGACAAATCTTATGATCCTTTGAAGGAGTTTTTCCCTTGGGCCAAGAAAATTGAGTCTTTGATGACTTTATTTGAGGGAACCATACAAACCCTGAATGAGAAGGAACAAAGGTTAATGAAATCTGAGCCAGAAAAGGCTCATGCTATTTTGAGTAAAATTCAACAAGGAAGAGTAGTCCCACCAGGGGATTATGTAGTATACAAGAGGAGAGGGTACACTACTATCATGCCCAAAGTTGATAAACCTTCTCAGCATAAAGGAAAAAGGCCAACAAGTGTTAGTGCTCAAGAAGTGCCTTCTCCCAAGAGATAAAAGGTGGAAGTAAAAGAGAAAGAGAGTGTGTTGTACTCTCCTTCCCAATCCCCTATGCATTATCATGACCAAGCCATTGCTAAGAAATTGGTTCAATTGAGGAACGTTGGTGAAGTTGTTGTTATAGCCCAGGAGTTACAAGAAGGGATGTCAAAGACACCTAGGCATAAAATTGCTGACCTCACAGTGGAAGAATTCATAGGTAAAGAACTAGACCCTATGACAAAGCAAGCCAGTGATGAGTTCTTGTTAGATGAAAACTTTGTCAAGGCTAGGGCATTCATTCAATTTTTGTGGAGAATTCACATAAATGAATTCAATAATAAATGTCAAAAGCTACAAGAAGCTTAGCCTCATTATACCAAAGATGATATAGAAAAGGAGGTCAAGCAGGAGCTAGTCTCTAGATTTGATAAGATCACCCCTGAAGAGGGTAGAGAATTAGTCAAGAAATAGGGAGTCCTCATCCTACCTCAGTGGGACCTAGTTGATGTAGTAGTTTTTGATGCTGTCATAAAATAGGCAAAACCACTAAGCACAATTGGGACATCAATTGGTGCCCAGTTTAGTGAAGACCATGCAGCCTTGGAAATCTGGTCATTGAAGAAGAAAGACAAAAGAAGAATAAAGGAAGATGATATAGTTGAGGATGCAGGAAGCCTCATTGTCAAGAGATTTTTTGACACCTTGGGTATAGAGGTAGAAAACCTAGCCCTTCAAACTAATTTGAGCCTGAGGGTGGCTGAGAAGGAAAAATAGGCTTATGATAGCGTAAATAAGAAATATGAATTTGTACTAAAGGCCTATAATGATGAAAGGGTTAAGTCCCTACAAAAGGATAACATGATAGGCATTCTGGAAGGGAAGCATACAATTTAGTTAATGCCCCAAATGATGATTACTCAGGGACCTCACCAACCTTCCTTATCTAGTCTATTTGTGACTTATCCCCCATCCCCTGCACCTTTAAGTCCTACTACCCAAGAGGCAATTGATGCTAAGAGAGCAGAGCTAGAAGCTTAAAAGAACATGCTGATTAGTGAAAGATCAAGGTTGGAGGAAAAAGGAAAGAGGGATCTTGAAGACTCCCCTGTGTATAAAGAAGCTAAGGAATTGGTAAAACAAAAGTGTTCTGACAAAATATTTTTCAACCTTAAGAGATGTGCTAGTGAGGTTAACCTTGCTAATCTTTATTTATTGGGAAAGAAGATTGCTAGCATCATAAGTAATCACGATGAGAGTAAGGAGAAATGGGAGTTGATAATTGATAACTGGAAGGGGAAGATAGCCCATGTAAAATTGTTTTACTCCCTCTCAAAGGAAGAGAATGTAATATTGACATCATTTTAACAAGAACCCATGAAAGTCTTAAATTGATGATTAAATTGGACACCAAGAAGAACATGGTCATCAAAAGGATAGAAACTTTGAGAGGAGAATTCTCTAGGGATAGATATGACATGTTTCCCAATATGTTCAAAAAGGATGGGAACATAAAGAATCAATCCCTATGGCTAAGGAAGCTTAATGAAGCACTAACCAGCAGGACAAATAGTATTATTACATTGGAAAATATAGGTTGGTTTGTGTTAACCATTGATATTCTCAACAAAGACAGGGCATTTTTTGAATCTTGGGAGTCAGAGATTGAGAAGGCCAATGTTGATTGGGAGGAGCTCAATAGCCAGAAATATGAGGTTCTCAACTTTAGTTGGCCAAATGATGAGGTGTTTACCACTTAGATAAGCAAGTATGGTATAGTCACTCCAGTAGCATGAAGCAGTAATATAAGAGTGACAACAAGCACTAGTGAAGCTGAGCAGTTTGAATAAAGGTAATATTAAAGAATCTACATCAATAAAGAGGACATATTCCAGATGATAAGGACCCAACAACCTCAGAGATGCTTCAAGCATTCAGGCGGTCATAGGACAAAGGATTAAATAACTTGTAACAAAGAATTATTATTCCCTCCGCCTGATTTTTGTCTCATCTGTAAAATGTATTTTTGTCCTATAGCCTAGTCATCCGAAGCTTGTTGCATCCTTATTTTCCAAAAGGATTCCAAGATGACTAGGGCTATCTATAAATAGCAATTTGTAATATTTTAAGATGGATGGTAAAAATAAGACTACAAGACAGACTTCTGAATTGTGTCTGAGCTTTGGTTTTGAGACTATTTGAATGTACTGATATCAGGCTTATATTAATAAAATACAATGGAATCTCTATTTTGACACCAATGATGTCTTTTTGCATTTTCTCTTAGTTCTTGTATGTTTAATTTGTAAGGCATTTTGAACACACTGGTTATAAGGTATCCATGTCATTGTTTGTGAGTTGCTTTCAAGGAGAGTTGAAATCTTGTAGATAATTGCAGAGGGTTAGGGTTTATGCAAGAATTTGATACAAGGGTGTGAGGATGAGAGGATAGTTTGTAAGACATTCCATCTGAGGTTTATTTGTATTTCAATTAATTATCCTTGGTGTATGTATGTTTTATCCTGACTCTATGACCCATGATTAGGCACTAGCCAAAATGCTAACAAGTGGTTGCTATCATCAATCCAATATTAATCAATCTTTATATTTTTGTTATCTCAAATAAATGTCTAGCTAATTGTATTCAGTACAATTCACTTTAGTAATTTCTTGAAGACAAAATCAATAGGTTAGCCTTCCTAAGCCCGGTGGCTTAAAAAGAGGAAGGATCATGAATCCTTAATCCAATGTTAAAATTACTGAAAGATAATACTCTGTTGAAGGTGCACCCACCTAGGTTTGTGGAGCCCAAAGTGTAGAAGGATGTACATCCTTGTTAATTAGCCTTTTCTCTATGAGAATCCAAATTGGGAATTAAAGATTCAAGCATTCAATGCTATATACTGATTCTACAAAAAAAATAGTTAACAAATTGGCGACTATACTGGGGAACTATTTGTAATGTTCTAAGAGTCATGTTCATGAGAGAGTTTGTCCTTGCAATTTTTAGAATTAGTTTGTTTTTCCTCATAATCATTAAAGAAAGTTTTCTCTGTTTGTTTGTCATGGCACTCTATTTGAAGGTCTTGGTCCTAAAAATGATACAGATCTTGTCTCAGTTGGAATATTTGGTAACTCTACAACATCTAATCTGGCCCCTTGTTTGTTTTCAAGAGAAAATCCACTAGATGGAAAAGGTCTATAGTAATATGGGCAGTGAAGAATAATTTTCTTGAGGTTACCAGGTGAGGGACTATCAAGAAAACTTTATTTTCAAGTTTCATTTCAACTTATTGCTATAGGAGGAAACCTGAGTTAGGAAAAGGCACTTGATCTTTACATATATTTATCCTCTGAAAAGAGATGGTGACTCTAACCTCTGTGTACTCTAGTGTGGCACATTTAAATATTTTGAGAATATTTGTCTATTCTGAAACATGAGTCAACAAAATAATACCAGATCATACTTTAGAGAAAATCCTAAAATGGATGTTGAACAAGAGCTCCATACACCTCAAAGGAAGCAATGGTCCAAGAGAAGCACTTCCAAGCATAATTCCCAACATACCTCTAAGGGAAGGATGGAGATTCCCATTCCTGAAAGAAAATCATCTTCATCTAAAGATGCAAGATGCTTACAAAGTTGATGCTTATAGAGTTGATGCCAATTTTGATCCCTTTAGGGATGGAGAAAATTCTAATATAGGTTTCTTTCCTGTAGAAGAAAACCTTGCTCCACCAGAAGAAACCTTTGCTGCTAAAACAACTTCATATGAATCTGATAAATTGCAAGATGAAATTGTGGCTTTAAGGAGAAAAAATAAAGAACAAGAAAAGGAAATAGCTGAAGCAGAGGAGAAATGTGGACAAAAGATATATGATTTACTATTATAAAGGGAAGAGCTCTTAGTGGAGACTAGAAGGAATGACCTCAAGGCCAAGATCTTGAGTAAAGAAGTTAAAAGTCTAAATCCAGAATTGTTTGGCAACCTTGATGACTTGCGAAACAAAGTCCCAAATAAAGCCCCAAATCCTAACAAGGATGAATTTGAGAAGCAAGGACCTGTCATTAGGCAATTGTTCCCATATGAGATTGAAAAAAATGCAAAACTTAAAATGACTACTAAAGATGCCCCTGATAAATGTGTCATGCCCAAAAATTTCATGCCCAAAACACAACAACTTTTTTTTTTTGTGAAGGAGAAATTATATATTAATATTACTAACAAGAGGGTCTAAGGGGAATCATGACTAGAGTCAACATCCCTTAACCCTAAATGCTTTTAAAGTTAAAGGTTCATAAGTTGAAGGTTATCTATGTCTACATGTCATCCATATTATATATTCGACAAAAATCAGGTTCCCTAAAGGAATTAAAGGATTATGAGTTAATTTGATAAAAACACTCTAGGTTATGACACTTCTTTAATATTATTTTTATAGTAGTCACTGTACTGGCCAAATATATTGACCACATAAAAATAACATTAAAAGTCCCTAAGTTCACCTAAGAACTTTATTTAGATTTTCCCCCTATAATATCCAATTTAAACTTTCTCCTTGTTATTTAAAATATTATTTTATGTTATTTTATTTTATTCTATTAATTAGATATTGCGTTATTAATGCCAAGACGGATTTAAGACTTGAAGATATATCCTTCTATCATAAACGCTTATTTTAACCTAATCAAGATGTCGCAACATTTATTTCCAGAATACACGTCGAGAGGATAACATTTAAGTTATAGGAAAATCTATTTTCAAATTTTATTTATTTTTAAAACATTTCCCTTAGATGATAAAGTTTCCAAATTTTTAATCTACTTACTAAGTCATTTTTCTTCAATAAAAATTTATATTCTTAAGTGATTTAACTAAAGTATTTACTAACATATTAAATAGGGAAATGTAAAAAAAATAACCCCTTCAATATAAGACAAATTAATAAAGGGGTAAATTATATTGGCTTACGGGGGAAAAAAGTTTCCCCCACCCCTTTCATTTGAATTTTGAAACCCCTAACCCTAATTTAAAAATTAGGGTTAGGGCAGTTTATAGAGTTGACCAAAACTCTTTTTTTTTTTAAATCTTCTTACCCTCTCCTCTTCTACCCTCCAAACCCTAGCAATGGTTTTTTTTTTTTTTTTTTCCTTATTGTTTTGCAGGTCTGGATTTAGGGAGCAATGGAGGCCAAGACGCTACTTATACATATATTCATATATATATATGTATATACACATTTTAGTATATACATATATATATATTTTATATATTATGTCATCCCTAAAATCGCAGGGTTTGAAGTGGCAGCATATATTCATGACAGTGGACGGCGAGTTTCTCGTGCCACTGTGTTTTGTTTTATATTGCAAGTTTAATTTTTTTGTTTGAAACCCTTTTTTTTGTTTTAAAAAAAAATCGACTGTAATAATATTAGTTCGCGGGGAGGAGGCCGCCACTCAGCCGGGCGGCCGTCCCTCACGGCCGACACAGTCTGCGGAGTACCCGCCGCTGTGCCGCCTGTGGGGGTTGCGGCCACCACGGCGGCGGGGCTTGGCTCCCACGCGGCTCCTTTATGGAGCCCGCGGGGATGGGGGGTGCGGCTTCGGCCCACCCCTTTCCCCTACGTTTATTATTTTATTTTTTTGTTTTAAATTTTTTTTTTTATATATTCTTTTTTTATAACATGTAATATT
>MU228375.1:452909-468337 GCA_018584345.1 Thuja plicata | reverse complement strand
CCACACTCCCATCTCCCAACCCAAGGTATGCACATGGGGATCCACTAATGTACTAATCTAGGTAGGTGGACAACCATTCCCAAGATGACATGTCATGGCCTTTGGTACAAACACAAGTGTCAAATGAGACACACAAAATTTACATATCACTAAGCCATGTCATATCCACTTAGTCAAATTTCACAAGGAAAAAGAATTTAAGAATACATTTTAAGATTATGCTACCACACTCACCCACATACATTTACGAATAAAATTACGAAACAACGAGATTTTGTCTTTTATTAGACGCAACCTTGGCTCAAACTGAGTTCACAATTCCCTTTGTTTGGTTCCCCGATTAAAGTACCATGGTTTCCCACCTGCACACTCAATTCAAATATCAGTAGCCCGAGAAAATAAATATACATCATAAAGAGATAAATATTATTTAGAACATAAGAAAATCATCCATATACTAAGTTATTACTAAAGATCACAAGATTACGTAATTCTCATCTTAAGCATTTATCATAAGGTAAAATTCACATTGCAATAACTTGAAATTCAACATTTAAATCAGATAAATCTAAATCTCTTCAGTAACCATAATATAATCATAATGAATTTTTTTCTGAATTTATAATCTCAAAATAAATGTCCAAACTAGAAAACATAATAAAGTCCATAAGGTTCATCATAAGGCATCATATGTCCATGCATCCATAATAATCAAATCCGTGACATAAAGCATAAGGTCCATAATGTCTAATAATGCATCAAAAGTAAAGTATCATATGCTAAATCTATTCATAAGCAAGAACTAGAAAACTATGATGGGGTCTGGGGTGGGCCTCACAAAATGTAAGCAAAAGGTTGGCAGTGTGACTATAGAAGAGCCTAAGAAGAATTTGACTATCCCTATAGGAATATTCCAGGTTGATCTTGAATTAGAACAAGCTAGAAAATCTAAAGAGGATTTGGCCAAGCAACTAGAGAAGTTAGAATTGGAGGCTACTGCAGCAGATATGAGAATGATGATAGCCTTTTTACATGCTACTATTAACACTTCTGGAAGTAGTTCTACACCAGTTAATCATGGAACATAGCCACAAAATCAATTTTTTGGCTCTATCCCAATCAATCAAGGGGGTGTTCCTAAGGTACAATTGTCTGGTTTGAATTTAAATGTTAAGAACTCTGGCCCAAATGCAAATACTCACCCCAGTGGTCCTAGCCCAAGCATCCAAGTTACCAACCTTAAGAAAAGTGTTCCGCCTCCCGCTCAAAATCAAGGAGGAGCTACAGGACCAAGTGGCAATATTGAACTTGGAAATTTCCATAGAAGGCCTGTCCATATGAATAGATACAGAGCTCTTTTCTTTGAAGTCATTCCTGGTCATCCTAATGTGATCCCCAATGAGGTAAGAGATAAAATCCCCAAGTTCAGTGGAAAAAATGTTATTACATATGAGGATCATCTAGAGGCTTTTAGTGATAAAATAACTAATTTTGAGATTGAAAATGAAGATGTTATTATGAAGCTTTTTGTTCAGTCATTAATAGAAGATGCTAGGGATTGGTTTAGGAATTTGCCTAATGATAGTATTGCCTCTTGGGATGAATTTGTAAAATATTCTAGGGATCAATATAGAGAACAAGTAAATTCTAGATACATGTTAAATTAATTCAATAACATAAAAAAATTCCCAAATTAGAATATGGCTGATTTTAATAGCAGATTTCAAAAGGCCATGAATAAACTGTTCCAAGTCTTAAGATTAGATGAAGAAGTATGCCTTACTACTTATATAAATGTTGCTGATGGAAAAATGTCTTACCTTCTTAGAGATAAGAACCCAACTACGTTGAGGGATGCATATAAAATAGCCATTGATATTGAGAGTAATAGGAGAGCATCAGGGAAATTGGGAAAAAGGGAAGACAATAAGCTTTGGAAGGAAAAGGGACCAACCAATAAAAATGTCAAAGAAGATGATACAATAGATAAACTAGTGAGTACAGTAAAAGACCTTGCTGACAAAATGGATAAAAATGATAGAGGAGGATACCATGAAAATAAATACCCTAACCAAAGATTTGACAAACAGCCTAACCTGAGATATTACCCCTACAAGACAAATTGGAATAATGGTAAACTAGTCCCTGATAGGAAAGATAACCCAAAGGCAAAGGAAACCTCAAATCCCGTAAAAAGGAATAGTGCTAATTATGTTGAGAACACTACCTGGTGTGATGCTTGTAACATGCCACACTCTTTCTATCAATGTGTAGTAGCCCAGACACTGTTTGATCAAACAGAAGAGAGGGAACAAGAAGGTCCTACTATAAATATGTTTACTGTGAAGAAACCATACCCATGGCTCTCTAATACTGGATCATTTTCTGATAGTTTTTCTACAAAGGATAAATCTTGTTCTAAACATCAATTAAAAAATCCACCTATCAAAATTGTCAGGATGAAAATGTCTCACAAGTAACTATAAATACAGTGGGGAATGATAGCTCACTGTCTCATTTTAGGATTCCCACTGATGAAGAAAAGAGGTCTTTGACTATTGTAGCAATTAATCAGGCAAGAAATGCTTACAACTTAAGAAATAGAACAATGCAACCAGCTCAATCTAAACCTGTCCCTGTTTATGTCAAAAGGGAGTCACCTAGAGTTATTGAGGATTCCCATGTTAGGGAAGATAAGAGTGAAAATCATGAAAAACAAGAAAGGTCATCTTTTGATCACACTAGAAATGAAGAGGTAGGAGAGGAATTAGCACCCAATGATAAATCCAAGAAAGTGAAGAGAATAAGTGATATATCCTCCGAATTGCCCCTTTTTGACATGAAACATGCACTGACCCAAATGAAAGTCTCAGTTCCCCTCATGAAAATGCTGAAAATAAGGGAGCATAAGGAAGTTGCTTTGGCACTTTTAAAAGGGATAGATGATATATCTATTCCCAACCAAAAAGGGATACCCTTAACATCAGTTGATACTAAAAAGGACAGCCCACTGGTGAAAGGAAAAGAGAAAAGCAAAGAATTTTCCAATATATGTATTGGAAACATAATTACTCAAGAACCATTGTCTCTTCACCCATTCTATGTTACCTTAATGGTAAATAATTACTTAATCAAAAATTGCATGATTCATTTTGGAGCTGCAACAAATGTAATGTCTTATCATGTCATGAAGGAATTGGGACTTTGAGTTACCACATCTACTGGGAGTTGTTATGCAATGGACAATAGATAAGTTCCTGTGATAGGAACAATGAAAGACATTGAGGTGAAAATTGATGCTTTCCCTGAGGCAACTTATAGAATGGATATAGTGGTAGTGGACACCAAGCCATATTATGGTATGCTTGTATCAAGGCAATGGGCAGTAGCAGTAGGAGGAAAGATGCAATTAGATTTATCCTATGCAACCATCCCTATAAATGGAAATGAGGTCAAGTTGTACAGGGAACCCCGATCATCTGTTATGGTGGAGGTGGTTCCACTTGAACAATTAAACTATTGCATAAATGTTGATATGGAGAACTTTATTGTAGAAGAGGTCAAGCCACAATTAAAAAAAACAAACCCAATTGTGGATGAATTTCTGTTGCAACAAAATCGACTATGGAAAATTTATTTTGATGGAGGATGCTTAAAAGAAGGATCTGGAGTAGGAGTCTTGTTTATCTCCCCATCAGGTATCACTTTCAAGTACTCTTTCCTACTGACTTTTCAATGCACAAACAATACTGCCAAGTATGAAGCTTTGATCTTGAGGATGGATATTTCTATCAAGAATGGTATTAAATGTTTAGAAGTCCATGGAGATTCCCAGTTGATTACATCTCAGATTATCTAGCATTATGCTGCTACGGATGATAGATTAAAATTGTATAAGTATGTTGTCTGGGACAAGATAGAATTCTTTGATGCTTTCAATATCCTGTGGATAGAGAGATCCAAAAACATAATGGCATATTTCTTGGCAAATGTTGCTCTGAAGAATAATGATGCCACTCTTACTGGCATGTCTATTGTTGAAATAAAAATTAGGCCTGCAGTTCCTCATAATATTCATAATTGGCAAGTATTTGAGGATGATGATGATATCCTCAGGTTTATCCAATGTGTAGACCAATATGATGGTCAGAAGATTGATTATAAATCTTTAGTGTCAGTTATGGACAATAAGGAGTATATTTGTGATCAAGAAGTCATCCAATTGGATACTAATCACATTCCCAAAGGGTTGGTTGAATTGGAAGGCCTATTTAGCATAAATGAAAATTATATGACTCAAAAATCCAATGCCAAAGTGGGAGAGTTAGAGGAAGTCAATTTGGGATCTGAAACATCTCCCCAATTAGTTTACATTGGTAAAAAATTGGATAGCAATGTGAGACAGAATTTGATAAAATTGCTAAAGAAATATAAACATGTATTTGCATGGTCATATGAGGATTTGAAAGCCTATAGAAAGGACTTATTTGAGCATGATATCCCTTTGAAAGAAAGTACTAAACCATTCAGACAAAAACAAAGGCCCATTAATCCCCTATTGGAAACCAAAATGCAGGCAGAATTGATGAAATTGAGAGATGCTAGTATAATTAAACCAATAAGACATTCATCATGGGTTTCTAACTTGGTCCCTGTAAGAAAAAAAAATGGGGATATAAGATTGTGTGTTGACTTTAGAAACTTAAATGTAGCCTCATTAAAAGATAATTATGGACTGCCAAACATGGAGGCTATGTTGCATAAAGTCACTGGGTGTGACCTATTGTCTATGATGGATGTCTTTTCAGGGTACAACCAAGTGTTGGTTAAAGAATTTAAACAATTCAAGACAACGTTTACTACTCCCTGGGGCACCTATGTATATGCTCGCATTCCTTTTGGATTGAAGAATGTTGGTGCAACTTTCCAGAGTGATATGGATGTGGCTTTCAAAGACCTTATAGATGTTCTAATGGTAGTATACCAAGATGATTTGACAGCTTTCTCAAAAAGAGCAGAAGATCATTGCAATCACTTGGAAAAGGTGATGATAAAAGCACTGGAATGTGGGGTGTCTTTAAACCCAAAAAGGTGTCACTTTGCTGTTACTGAGGGGAACCTTTTGGGACACATAGTGTCAAAAAAAGGAGTTAGAATAGACCCTGAAAGGGTAGAATCTATTCAGAAAGTAATTCCTCCTATGAATCTGAAGGGAATAGAGTCATTTCTAGGAAAAATCAATTTTGTAAGAAGGTTCATTACCAACTTTGTAGAACTGGTTAAACCTATTGTCAAACTGCTGAAGAAAAGTGTGAAATTTGAATGGGACCAAGAGACACAGTTGGCCTTTGAAAAAATAAAACAAGCTATTCAAGAAGCACTGGTCCTTATATCCCCTAATTACACCAAGCCCTTTTCCTTGTTCACATTTGCTTCTTTCCACACAATTGCTACAGTCCTATTACAGAAAGATGCTAAGGGATTTGAACATCCAATAGCCTTATTCAGCAAGTCCTTGCAAGTTGCTGAGTTGAATTACCAGTTGAAGGAGAAGCAGGCTTATGCCCTAGTGAAAGTAGTCAAGGCCTTCAGACCTTATCTAGTGTGTGAAAAGGTAAGAGCTTATGTCCCTCATGCTATTGTTAAAGACATTTTTATTCATAATGAAGTGACAGGAAAAAGGTGCAAGTGGATAAACAAAGTTCAAGAGTTTGATTTAAAAATCCACATCACAAAATTAGTAAGAGGATTGGGGTTAGCAAAATTGGTGACACAAGAGAATTTGGACCTAGTTCAGGTCAACAATATTGGTACACATGATAATTGTATTACAAGCATTGAAATGCAACCCTGGTATGTCAATATTGTATATTTTTTTGAAAAATGCTAGATGTCTAGATAACTTGAATGACAACCAAAAGAGGAGTTTGAGATTGTAATCTCAAAAATATGTTTTTTTGCATGGTGACTTGTTCTGGAAAAATAGAGATGGGATCTTGTTATTATGTCTTGACAAAGGTTAATCAGAGAAAGTATTGAAAGAAATGCATGCTGGGATATGTGGAGGGAACTATTCTGTTAGGACAATGACTCATAAAGTTCTAAGAGTTGGATATTATTGGCCTTGTTTGTTTCAAGATGCTTACACTTTTGTCAGGAAATGTGAGCCATGTCAAAGATTCTCAAGAAAGATGAAGTATTCAAGAGCATTATTGCTAAACCCGGTAGTAGCAGAGGCCCCCTTTTCTATGTGGGAATGGACTTCATAGGAGAATTTGCTAAGAAATCAAGTGGAGGGCATAGTTGGATTCTGCTGGTAACTGATTATTTTACAAAATGGGTAGAGGCAATCCCAACTAAGATAGAAACAAGCTTTGTGGTTATTGAATTTCTAATGGATAATGTAATTACAAGATTTGGTGTTCCCCTCAAGTTGGTAATGGATAATGCCATGTGCTTTAGGTCTAAAGAATTTACTGACTTTTGCTCCGATATGGGAATTGTTATGTCTTATTCATCCCCATACCACCCTCAAGCCAATGGTCAGGAAGAATCTAGTAACAAGAGTAGTTTACAAATCTTTAAAAAGACCTTGGAAAGAAACAAAAGAGCCTGGAATTCCAAGCTAAAACTTTCTTTATGGGAAGACATGATTACTGTCAAAAAGGCTATTGGGAAATATCCCTTTGAATTGGTGTATGGTCTTCAATCAAGAGTGCCAGTTAATAACTTGCTCTCAATATATAAATTCATCCAGGAAGAAGAAATTGAGATACCTGAACCCATGGAAGAAATAATGGTTCAATTAGTTTAATTGGATGAAGTAAGAAGAGAAAGCCAGAGAGAAAATATGAAATTGCAACAAAAAATGAAGTATCTTTTTGACAGAAGAGCAGATGAGAGAAAATTTCAGCCTGGTGATTTTGTATTGCAATGGAATACTAGGGCTGAAGACAAGGGAAAGCACAAAAAATTTGAGTCACTATGGGTAGGGCCTTTTGTCATATCCTAGATCTTTGGAAAAGATTCTTATTTACTCAAGAATCTGGATGATGAACAACAGGAATTGCCAGTGCATGGACAGTTTCTAAAAAATTTCTTCAAATAATTCTTCTTTTCCATGCACAGTAGTATGTATTATATGTATAGGTGTGTTTCCTTTAGTTGTGTGTTTTTTTCCAATTTTAGGTTAGGGTAGTTTTGGTCTGCTTGTTCTAGCTCGATCCATGGTTCTTGCTATAACCTAGTGTTTAAACATCCTCAGAGAGACCCACTGTTGGTGGTATTTCCTATTTAGGGTCTGTCTTGTAAGATTTTGAGGTCCCCTTTCATTCATGTTATTCAAGGGTTTAAAATCATGGTTAAATTTATTCTCATGCCTCTGCAAATTTTGTTCTAACAATTGACCCAGTAGAAAATGTTGAAAAACCCTTGTGTCATGTTTCCTAATGCAATTCCAGTCATAAAACCCTAAGCGCTGAAATGTCTTCTAATTTCATGTTACCTTTTTCACTTAAGTTATGTCTCTAATGGGTTCATTTCGAGTGGACATGTTTGTTAAAGTTGTCGATCCTAACATCGTGGTATTATATTATTCCTTTAATCCAAAGTCCGTTGTGGTTTTAATTAAACTTGTAATATGCCTGGCACTTTTGTTTTGATTCGATGGATCACTTAATGGCTTACCTCCAAGGTGCTCAAGATATAACACTCAAGCCATTAAGTCTGAATGATGCGTGTCCTATTGGGGCTGGTGGTCGCAAAAGTTCTAATCTAAGCTGTGGGCAAGTTAGAAAAGATCGAACGGTTCGCTTGGTCGCTCAAAGGAAAAGTGCGCAGCATCTAATGGAAAAGTGATTAAGTGGTGTTGATGCATGTTAAAGGAAGTGATGTGGGTCCGGATGTAGACAACATAAAGGTGACTAAAGTTTGGGAAGATCTAATGGTGGGATTAATTGCTTATACCCAAGATGCATGACATCTATCAGTCAAGTCATTAAGTCATGTTGACATCTGGCAATTGGTGGACCCGGATGCTCAAAGCTGGCGATAATTAAAGAATAGTTAACTTGTTTTGCATCCGACGGTCAGCTTAATGGCTTAACTGCAAAGTAATCAAAATCTAAGGAATAAGACATTAATTGGTGTTGACACATGTCCTAGTGGGGCTAGATGAGGTCGTAAAGGTGGAGTTAGAGTAGCAGCATCTATAAAAAAGATCCGATGACCCACTTGATGACTTAATAAAAAAGTGATCGACATCTATCACTTAAGAAATTAAGTCATGATGCCATGTGTAAAAGGTGGGTCTGGCTAAAGTCATAAGGTAATTCCATTACATCGCAGTCATCTTATTAAAGGCATTGCAAGTCAGAGAAGATCGACGGTCAACTTAATCGCTTAGGAGGAAAACCAATCAAGATCTAAGGAGTAAGAAATTAAGTCTAAGCGACGCGTGGCATAAGAGGTGGGTACAATACAGCATGGAAGTTATGTTAATGAGGTTGCAAGTGTAAAAGAATCTGACGGTTCGCTTAAAAACTTAAAGGTAAAGTTCTTGAAATCTAAGGAGTAAGTGATTAAGCAGAGTTGACATGTGTCCAAAGTGAATAGTTGTTTCTGGGAAAATAAGATAGCTGTTAGATGAAGAGGGTAATGTTTAAGATCTACAGCTTAAATTCAAAATTGTTAAAATAAGCTCCAGTGAGCTGTTAAGCCACAAGTTTGAAGCAGGAAAATTGATTATAGAATGTGTGGCCACTCCATTCAAATTCAATACAATTGATTGATTTGATTGAAGTCATAAAACTAGTTAATTTGACTTGAAGTCACAATAATTCACCAAAATCATTCAAGCAAAGAATATAATTGCACAAATACTCAGCTCCATGTGATAAAATTGTAGAACAGGTAAGTTTTCTTTGATTCAGCATAATTTAGACTGTCAGTAAGATTTACAGTTCAAAATAATTTTAGAATTATCTTTTCAAAGTCTGGATTTCATATTAACAAAAAGCCTTCGGTTCAGAACGCCTCTAGAATTGATATTTCTAGAGAAGTTGATTACCAAAAGAGAAATGTTAGGGAGGATTTGCTACAATAGTTGAAAGGATCTACGGGTGATGCGACCCAAATCAAGATAATAATCCCCTCAAATTCCCGTCTCAAAGTAGGAGAAGGCTTGTATGATTCGGGTAGATGGGCAAAAGATGTTAAAACTAGTTTTAATGGTCTTACCTTGTTTAGAACTGCATATAGTCAAAGAAATGCTCCCACCCCAAATTGTAACATATGGGACTTGGATGTAGGAAAGATGATAGATCCTGGGGTGTTTATGGATACAAATTTGTTCGCTCTGATTGCCAACACTTATGACAAAGTATCTAGGGTTGTCAGGGATACCAAGGGAAATGTGTTGTTGACTGTTTCAGCTGATGAAATTAGAAGAATCTTCAAGTTGAGTGATACCTCAATACAAATGGATGATATTGACTTTGAATACTTTAAGGAAGTATACCAAACATAGAGGGATTATTACAGAAATGAGGCTTTGAGAGGGTAATTTAACAAGATAGGAGACTTAATTGTAGTAGGGCCTAACATACTAGAGCCATTCAAGTTGGATTATTTCAATGGCAAGGCCAAGAAAATGTATAGTTCCCTATGCCATGTCCTACGGATAGATGAAGAAGTAACAATGCATGTCCACATAATGCTCATGGTGGTTTAGATTCTACATCCCCACTTATCAGTAATTTTTGACTTTGCATCTTACATTGCTCAAAAAATGCATGAGGGTTTGGCAGGAATCCAGGATAACAATATACTTAAACTAATGGGATGGTATTCTCTTATGATGCACATGTTCTTGTCCAATAATGTTGACTTCTTTGAGGAAGAAATGGAGTTGACTAAGTTCCAGGGTAATGAAGATTTGCCTATTCAGATGTGAAGTGCTAATCTATCATGGGATAGGAATGAAGCTAGTTATGTTTACTTTGATAGGGTTTTTGCCACTAGGCTTAGGTCACTATTGTGCAATCAAAATGCCAGGACCGACACTAAAATGATGAGGCTTTTGAGACCTATAGATTTTTCCCCAGAATTAAACATTTCCCATAATTGGGGAGATTTGATTTTGTACTATGTTTCTACAGTAATAAGGGTTTATAGATTCAGGGGAACCCCTGATGTGCTGCCCTAAAGAGTCCCACTGAAGATTGGGATAGCAGAGATTATAAGGAAATTGGGTGGACTACACGAGAAAGCCCTAGTAGGAAAAATGAAGGGAAGCATTTTCCCTACCCTCAACAGAGCCCATCATTTCATCATAACAAAGGGTGGGTGGGCACAATTTGATAAGTATTGTGAGCCTTATCACTTAGCAACATCTGTATCCAGGTGTGCAGATAATGAAGATTTTATAATGGGTATGTTCAGAAAAAGAATTAAATGCCTGACATTAGAGCATCATTTTAATTACCCAAAGGATATCATCATACATGTTTTTGACCTAGGTGACCAGAAGGTCAGGAAGGAGAAGTAGCTGGTGTACAAGAAGTCATTGCACTTTGTACATAATTTTGACAAATCTTATGATCCTCTAAAGGAGTTTTTCCATTGGGCCAATAAAATTGAGTCTTTGATGACTTTATTTGAGGGAATCATACAAACCTTGAATGAGAAGAAACAAAGGTTAATGGAAGCTAAGCCATAAAAGGCTCATACTATTTTGAGTAAACTTCAACAAGGAAGAGTAGTCCCACTAGGGGATTATGTAGTATACAAGAGGAGAGGGTACACTACTATCATGCCCAAAGTTAGTAAACCTTCTCAGTATAAAGGAAAAAGGCCAGAAAGTGCTAGTTCTCAAGAAGTGCCCTCTCCCAAGAGAAAAAAGGTGGAAGTAAAAGAGAAAGAGAGTGAGTTGTACTTTCCTTCCCAATCCCCTATGCATTATGATGAACAAGTCATTGCTGAGAAATTGGTTCAATTGAGGAACACTGGTGAAGTTGTTGTTACTGCCCAGGAGTTACAAGAAGGAATGCCGGAGACACCTAGGCATACAACTGCTGACCTCACAGTGGCATAATTCACAGGTAAAGAACTAGACCCTGTGACCAAGCAAGCCAATGATGAGTTCCTATCAGATGACAACTTTGTCAAGACTAGGGCATTCATTCAGTTTTTGTGGAGAATTCACATAAATGAATTCAATAATAAATGTCGAAAGATACAAGAGGCTTAGCCTCATTATACCAAAGATGATATAGAAAATGAGGTTAAGCAAGAGCTAGTCTCTAGATTTGATAAGAGCACCCCTGAAGAGGGTAGAGAATTAGTCAAGAAATAGGGAGTCCTCATCCTACCTCAGTGGGACTTAGCTGATGTAGTAGGGTTTGATGCTGTCAAAAAATAGGCAAAACCACTGAGCACTACTGGGACATCAATTGGTGCATAGTTTAGTGAAGACCATGCAGCCTTGGCAATCTGGTCATTGAAGAAGAAAGAAAAAAGAAGGATGAAGGAAGATGATAAAGTTGAGGATGTAGGAAGCCTCATTGTCAAGAGAGTTTCTGACACCTCGGGTAGAGAGGCAGCAAACCTAGCCCATCAAACAACTAATTTGAGCCTAAGGGTGGCCGAGAAGGAAAAAGAGGCTTATGATAGCCTAAATAAGAAATATGAATTTATATTGAAGGCCTATAATGATGAAAGGTTTAAGTGCCTACAAAAGGATAACAGGATAGCCATTCTAGAAGGGAAGCATACAGTTGTGTTAATACCCCAAATGATGATTAATCATGGACCTCACCAACATTCCTCATCTAGTCTATTTGTGACTTATCCCCCATCCCCTACGCCTTTAAGTCATACTACCCAAGTGGCAATTGATGCTAAGAGAGCAGAGCTAGAAGCTGAAAAGAACAAGCTGATTAGTGAAAGATCAAGGTTGGAGGAAGAAGAAAAGATGGATCTTGAAGAATCCCTTACGTATAAAGAAGCTGAGGAATTGGTAAAAAAAAGCGTTCTGACAAAATATTTGTCAACCTTAAGAGTTGTGCTAGTGAGGTTAACCTTGCTAATCTTTATTTATTGGGAAAGAAGATTGCTAGCATCATAAGTAATCATGATGAGAGTAAGGAGCAATGGGATTTGATAATTGATAACTAGAAGGGGAAGACAGCCCATGTAAAATATTTTTACTCCCTCTCAAAGGAAGAGAATGTAATATTGACATCATTTTAACAAGAACCCACAAATGTCTTAAATTGATGATTAACTTGGACACCAAGAAGAACATGGTCATCAGAAGGATAGAAACTTTGAGAGGATAATTCTCTAGGGATAGATATGACATGTTTCCCAATATGTTCAAAAAGGATGGGAACATAAAGAATGAAGCCCTATGGCTAAGGCAACTTAATGAAGCACTAACTAGCAGGACACAAAGTATTATTACATTGGAAAATACAGGTTGGTTTGTGTTAATCATTGATATTATCAACAAAGCCAGTGCATTTTTTGAATCTTGGGAGTTAGAGATTGAGAAGGCCAATGTTGAATGGAAGGAGTTCAACAACCAGAAAGATGAGGTTCTCAACTTTAGTTGGCCAAATAATGAGGTGTTTACCACTTGGATAAGCAAGTATGGTATAGTCACTCAAGTAGCATGAAGCAGTAATATAAGAGTGACAACGAGTACTAGTTAAGCCGAGAAGTTTGAATAAAGACAAGATTAAGGATTCTACATCAATAAAGAGGAGAAATTCCAGATGATAAGGACCCAACAACCTCAGAGAAGCTTCAAGCATTTAGGTGGTCATAGGACAAAGGATTACATAACTTGTAACAAATAATTGTTATTCCCTCTGCCTAATTTTTGTCTCATCTGTAAAATGTATTTTTGTCCTATAGCCTAGTCATCCGAAGCTTGTTGGATCCTTATTTTCCAAAAGGATTCCAAGATGAATAGGGCTATCTATAAATAGCAATTTGTAATATTTTAAGATGGATGGTAAAAATAAGACTACAAGGCAGACTTCTGAATTGTGTCTGAGCTTTGGTTTTGAGTCTGGTTGAATGTACTGATATCAGGCTTATATTAATAAAATACAATGGAATCTCTATTTTGACACCAATGATGTCTTTTTGCATTTTCTCTTAGTTCTTGTATGTTTAATTTGTAAGGCATTTTGAATATACTGGTTATAAGGTATTCATGTCATTGTTTGTGAGTTTCTTTCAAGGATAGTTAAATCTTGCAGATAATTGCAGAGGGTTAGGGTTTATGTAGGAATTTGATATAGGGATGTGAAGATAAGAGGATAGTTTGTAAGGCATTCCATCAGAGGTTTATTTGTATTTCAATTAATTATCCCTGGTGTATGTATGTTTTATTTTGACTCTATGACCCATGATTAGGCACTGGCCAAAATGCTGACAAGTGGTTGGTATCATCAATCCAATATTAATCAAGCTTTATATTTTTGTTATCTCAAATACATGTCTATCTAATTATATTCATTACATTTCACTTTAGTGATTCCTTGAAGAGAGAATCAATAGGTTAGCATTCTTAAGCCTCATGGCTTAAAAAGAAGGATCATGAATCCTTAATCCACTGTTAAAATTGCTAAAAGATAATACTCTATTGAAGGTGCACCCGCCTAGGTTTGTGGAGCCCAAAGTGTAGAATGATGTACATCCTTGATAATTATTGTTTTCCCTATGAGAATCCAAATTGGGAATTAAAGAGTCAAGCATTCAATGCTATATACTGATTCTAGAAGAAAAAGAGCTAAAAATTGGTTTGTATATTGCAGTGCAAGCAAACCTTCAAACACTCACATCATATTGGTATCAGAGCTTGATTGAGCTCAAGCTTGTGGTGGATGTTTCAGTGTACTAAATCAGTTGGAGAGAATATACCAGTAGGATTAGTGGAAGACAAAACCATGGTGACTAACGCTGAGTTAGCCAAAAAGGTGGATGAGCAAGAAGAGGACAACAAGTTGTTAAGAGACAGATTGTCCCAACTGGAGCAACTCTTGGGTGAATTCCAAGACAAAGATGATAAGATGAAGGATAAGATAGATCAGAAAGAAGAAGAAGAAGAAGAAGAAAGGGTAAAAGGACTAGAATTGGAGGAGGAAGCTCCAACACTTGACCCTGTTATTTCTAAAGAACCTTTCTTGAAAGTACTGAAGGCTTTAAGTGGCAAAGCTTTGGAGGGTGTACCACTCTTTAGTGGACAAATGGATCCAGATTCAGTTGTGGATTGGATTGATAGTATAGAGAAGCATTTTGATTGTGATGGTATAATAGAGGCCCAAAAATTGAATGTGGCCAAGTAAAGATTGAGAGGCTTAGCCCTCACATGGTGGAATTTTACTCAAACTGAAAGAGAGAAAGATGGAAAAAGTCCCATAGTCTCATGGAAAGGCATGATGGCTAAGATAAAGTTGACTTACTTACCTGATGACTATGAAGTTCAGCTACATAGAAGAAGACACAATCTCAGAAAGAAAGATTTGGATGTCCAAGCATACACTGAAGAATTCCAAAATTTGTGTTTAAGATCACAAGTGGTGGAGGAAGAAAGCATCAAACTTGCAAGGTATTTGAATGGACTCAAGTGGTTTATTCAAGAAGACATGAGTCTTGTAAACTTCAAAACCATTCACCAATGTTATCAAATGGCCTTGAAAATAGAGGAGAAAGGTAAAAGGAAACAAGAGAAAACCTGATGCAGGAGCATCCTGGGTGTAAGGGCAATCTTGCATCACCCAAAAATATTTATGTTTTCTTTCCAATAAGGGCTACCTTGTGCAGAACTGCTATTTATGGAAACTTTCTATTTTTAGTAAGTTGGTCATACGATCTCGGAATGTTCTAATTTTGCATGTGGAGGTTCATCTCAGTCATATCAGCCTGCCAGTAAAGTTTCATGGCTAGATCAGGTCTAGTTTTGAAGATATTGAAATTTTTTGGTATTGAAAACAGGGTACAGAAACTTCGAGCTCAGTTTTGAATGCTTTAGAGGCCCTGGATGAGGTCAAAACTTAGGCTAAATGAATCTTTCTTAATTTAGGTGTTGTAGAGCGCTTTGTGGCATTTTCAAAATGGGGTTATAATAGTCAATTGGGTCAACTGGTGATGACTTATGGCCTCCAGAATTTGGGCCACCTGAAATAGCAGAAAATGATTTTCCTTCAAAAATTTTGTTCGGGTTTCAAAAGTTATTTTGAGCCGACTTTGATGTACTAAATTAAAAAATAAAATAACTCTAAGTTTTGTTGGCCCTAAGGGCTAAATTTCTGGAACCTTCTCAGGCGGTGGAAATTGCCTATATAAAGAAGGCCCGTAGTGTTGTCTTAGGCAGTTCGGGATAGTTCTGGGTAGATCTGGGTAATAATTTGAGGCTT
>MU228375.1:425301-448388 GCA_018584345.1 Thuja plicata | reverse complement strand
AGGATGACCTATTGAAGATTCATCATGGCTGACAAGGGAGGAGGTTAACCATCTTGGTTTTCCTCTGCACACCTGAGTCGTGATAGGGTCACTTCTCAAATTACCCTGGGTGTCTGATGCAGGAGCACCCTGGGTGTAAGGGCAATCTTGCATCACCCAAAAATATTTATGTTTTCTTTCCAATAAGGGCTACCTTGTGCAGAGCTGCTATTTATGGAAACTTTCTATTTTTAGTAAGTTGGTCATACGATCTCGGAATGTTCTGATTTTGCATGTGGAGGTTCATCTCAGTCATATTAGCCTGCTAGTAAAGTTTCATGGCTAGATCAGGTCTAGTTTTGAAGATATTGAAAATTTTTGGTATTGAAAACAGGGTACAGAAACTTCAAGCTCAGTTTTGAAGGCTTTAGAGGCCCCGAATGAGGTCAAAACTCGGGCTAAATGAAGCTTTCTTAATGTAAATGTTGTAGAGCGCTTCATGGCATTTCCAAAATGGGGTTATAATAGTCAATCGGGTCAACTGGTGATGACTTATGGCCTCCAGAAGTTGGGCCACCTGAAATAGCAGAAAATAATTTTCCTTCAAAATTTTTGTTCGGGTTTCAAAAGTTATTTTGAGCCGACTTTGATGTACTAAATTGAAAAATAAAATAAATCTAATTTTGGTCGGCCCTAAGGGCTAAATTTCTGGAACCTTCTTGGGCGGTGGAAATTGCCTCTATAAAGAAGGCACGTAGTGTTGTCTTAGGCAGTTTGGGACAGTTCTGGGTAGATTTGGGTAATAATTCGAGGCTTTGTCCTACAGAATATTGTAAAGGGAATGCCCATGTGGCTTTGCATATTGTAATTCTGAAAGTTTGTAATTCCGCATTTGTGGAGATAATAAGAAGTCCATTTCCTGTTCTTGCAAATTTTTGTTGCTTCTCTGTTTTTGTTATGTGTTTGTGGTATTAAGGGGAGCGCCCTTCATCAAAACCTCTAAAGGAAGAGGTAGAGGAAGGGATAGTCGAGGACAAAGAGGTGGCTATGGTGGAAGGAGTTCAGAATCAAGGACTCAAGGAGAAGTCAGATATAATGACCAGTAAGAAGGAAGTTCTAGTAGAGGTGGTAGAGGAAGAAACTCTAATTTCAAAGGAAGAAGTGGTGGACAAGGAAGAAGCAATTACTTTGCCAATATGAAGTGTTATCATTGCAACCAAATGGGACACCCTCCCTATAGGTGTCTAGAGAAGGGTAGTACTTCTCAAGGAGGTAACAAGAGAACTAATATAGTTCATGAGGAGAAAAATACAGTAGATCCACACCCTGAGGTACCATTGAATCAGAAGAAGGTGAGAACCTCATGATGAAGAGGACATTGATCAAGGAGCTGGTTAGAGAAGAACCAAGCCAAAGGAGGTCACTATTTAGGATCAAATGCAAGGTGATGGAAAAGGTATGTAGAGTCATTATTGACTGAGGGTCTACTGACAACATTGTGTCAGAAGAAGCAGTCAGCAAGTTAAGTTTGACAAGGATACCCCACACCCATTGTTACAAGGTCACATGGCTCAATAAGGGACAACATGTCTTAGTCAATGAGCAAGCTTGGATGGAGTTCTCTATAGGGAGATATAAAGACAAGGTACTATATGATGTGCTACCCATGGATGCATGTCACTTTCTCCTAGGAAGACCATGCAAATTTGACCACCAAGCTATCCATGATGGAGTGAAGAACTCCTATACATTCAAGAAGGACAAAGTAACTTTCAAAATCCAATCATTGTTAGAAGATGTAGGTGTAAAGAAAACAGGTCCCAATGTGCTCATGGTTGGTGAAAAATAATTCATAGAAGTCATGGAAGAAGGAGAAGGAGTGGGCTATGCATTGGTACTCAGGCCAAGAGAAAAGAATGAAGAAAAAGGAGACAAGAAACTAGAGATACCTAAGGAGATACAAAGTATGTTGCAGACTTATGAAGGTATAGTAAGTGATGGACTACCATCAACATTACCCCCTAAAAGAGCCATAAGTCATAGGATAGACTTCATACTCAGAGCTAGCCTACCTAACAAAGCAACTTACAAGATGACTCCTCAACAAAATGAGGAGATTTCTAGACAAATAGAAGAACTCCTAAGCCAAGGCCTCATTAATAAAAGCATTAGCCCTTGTGCCGTACCCACTATCCTAGCACCCAAGAAAGGAGGAACATGGAGGCTTTGTATTTATTCAAGAGCCATAAATAGGATAACCATTAGGTATAGGTTTCCCATTCCTAGGATTGAGGACCTAATGGATTTGTTAGGAATAAGGTGTTTCAACCTTGGATAATTCCTATTCTTATTATTTGTTTTTTAAAATGTATTTCTTGCAAATAATGTAATTAAGTGTGAGTGTACATGTCTAGTTGGCATGTTGATGTGTCACTCCACTTGATGTGTCAGCATCTCAAATTGTGTGTAAGGAGATCATGGCTAAAATGGTTATGACAGATTCCTACGACACGTAAGAGCTATTTCTAGAAGATTCAATGATAGGTGAAGACATGCAATGACATGTGGCAATTGATAAAGTTGAGTACTATACACTCTTCCACAATCATGGGGTTTGGGTTCCTATTTTCTTAGAGAATAGTAAAACCCTAATACGGCTATCTTTGGAAGTTGCCCTAAAAAGGAAAGCGCATGATATAAGCATTTTTAGGGTTGTAGACAGATATAGAAAAAGAGTGTATTATTGGTATGATCTGGTGCTACTGGATTTGTCTTTGTGTGTTGATTGTCTACTAAAAGAACTTGCATTGCGAGTGTGTTGTAATTGTTGTGTTGAAGATAATACATTGTGCAGGTTTTGGAGTGCTGGGGTTTTTTACCGAAAGGTTTTCCCCAGGGTAAGTCATTGTGTCATTCACTATTTTCTGTATGCATGGTATATGGCTGCAATATCTTTGTTAAAGTAGTTAACGAATCTAAAATTGTAAGGATTTAAAAGAATTTGCACAATACTTTCCTTTAGAGATTAGTGTAGGAAGTTGTTTCTGCACCTGAGTTTCCTTACAGGATTGTCTAGGTGAAGCCAAGTATTTTAGCAAGATAGACTTGAAGAGTGGCTACCATCAAATTAGGATACATGAGGGATATGAATGGAAGACAACCTTCAAAACCAATGAGGGTTTGTATGAATGGATTTTCATTCCATTTGGACTATCTAATGCCCCCTCCACATTCATGAGGATCATGAATGAAGTCCTCAAAGACTACATTGGCAAATTTGTAGTGGTATATCTTGATGATATATTGATTTACAGTAGGACAAGAGAGGAGCATCTTCAACACCTTGATATTGTCTTAAAGAAGTTGCATGAGGAGAAACTAATGATCAACTTGGAGAAGTGTGAGTTCCTCAAAATAGAGTTAGTGTACCTTGGGTTTGTTCTCTCTCATAGCAATCTGAAAATGGATAAGAGTAAAGTGGAAGCCATCATAAATTGGCCTACTCCAAGGACAACAATAAAGGTAAGAAATTTTAATGACCTTGCTCAGTATTATAGGAATTTTATAAGGTAGTTTATTGGTAATTGTGCTCCCACGTTGGACACAATCAAAGGAGGAATGAAGACAAGGTTTGTGTGGAATGAAAAATCCACCAAGAGCTTTGAGTTGTTGAAAAAAAAGATTGCTACCCAACCTGTCTTAGTCTTGACAAGCTTTAAGAAGCTTTTCACTATTGAGTGTGATGCAAGCAATGTGGCTATTGGAGTTGTCCTAAGCCAAGAGGGTAGACCGGTGGCATTTCATTCAGAGAACTTAAGTGAAACAAAGAAGAAGTATTATTCTTATGACATTGAAATTTATGCATTGGTACAAGATTTAAGGAAGTGGAGACACTATTTTCTCCCCAAGGAATTTATTGTATATTCAGACAACCAAGCTTTTAGTTTCTTGATTTCACAAGATAAGTTGAGTCACAAGCACATGAAGTGGGTTGAGTACCTACAAGCTTATACCTTTAATATCAAACAAAAGAAAGGTGTCCTCAATAAAGTGGCAAATGCATTGTCTAGAGGAGCTCTCACAATTCAAGAAATTCAGTTGAAGAGCATGAGAATAGATCATTTTAAGGATCTATATGCTGATGATGAAGATTTTGCAAACATTTATAAGGTATGTGCTAAATACAATAACCATTTTCATAAAAAATATGTTGAGTATACTTTTCAAAGTAATCTTTTATTTAAGGGAAATAAATTGTGTATCCCTAGAGGGTCTATTAGGGAGAACTTGATTCAAGAAAAGAACAATGATGCATTGAGTGGTCACTTTGGGATCACTAAGACCCAAGAACTTGTTCAAAGTTCTATTATTGGCCAAGGATGAATCTTGAAGTAAGAAGATACGTGGAAAGTTGCATTGTGTGTCAAAGGGCCAAAGGTACTTCTTCAAATGTAGGCCTATATCAGCCACTACCTATTCCCACTAGGCCATGGGAATGCTTGAGTATGGATTTTATAGTTGTGTTACCCAAGACAAGACAAGGCATGGATAGTGTGTATGTATTTGTAGACAGGTTTAGCAAAATGGCTCACTTTGTGCCATGCAAAACAACTAATGATGCCAGCCAAATAGCATCTCTTTTCTTCAAAGAGTTAGTGAGAATCCATGGGTTACCTATGAGCATTGTGTCAGATAGAGACACTAAATTTATGAGTCATTTTTGGAAGACTCTTTGGCAAAGGTTAGGCACTAATTTATCCTTTGGGTCTGCATACCATCCCCAAACTAATAGTCAGACCGAAGTGGTGAAGAGGAGCCTTGGAAATATATTAAGGTGCTTGACCAAGGAATATGGTAAAAAATGGGATCAGTTGATTGGGAAAGTTGAGTATGCTTACAATGACACCATCAACTGGTCAATAGGGAAGAGCCCCTTTGAGATAGTCTATGGTGTACATCCTAGAGCAGTCTATGAGTTGAGAGACTTGAAGGATGGAGTGAAGGCAAGTGGAAATGTAGATGATTTTTCTTATGCAATGCAGGAGATACATGATACAGCCTGAAAGACTTTGACAGAGAACACCTTGAAACATAAAACCAAGGTTGATGAGGGTAGAA
Source organism: Thuja plicata (assembly GCA_018584345.1). Classification (NCBI taxonomy): domain Eukaryota; kingdom Viridiplantae; phylum Streptophyta; class Pinopsida; order Cupressales; family Cupressaceae; genus Thuja; species Thuja plicata. Next base: position 443,291 of record MU228375.1, on the reverse strand, counting down.
GAACAGTTCAGTTAAATGTGGGTGATTTTCTCATGGTGCATCTTAACAAATCAAGACTTCAAAAGGGAACCCCTCACAAGTTGCAGATGAGAATGATAGGTCCCTGTCCTATCCTAGCTAAGTATGGAGAGAATGGATTCAGAGTTGAGCTACCAAAAGATAGTGGACTGCCACCCATCTTTAACATTTCAGACCTAGTCCATTACAAAGTACCACAACAAGACATGGATCAGAGTCTCAAGGAAGTGATCAGAGATGTGGAAGATCTCTAGCTACCCACCGCTATAGTCACAGGGCCTGACAACATATTGGATACCAGAGTCTATAAATAGACTAGAGCCAAAGCATACAAGGAACACTTGATAAAGAAGCATGGTCAAACAAATGCTGATGCAATATGGGTGAAAGAATTAGAGTTCAAGAAGATGGGGATTGATCCAAGCATCGTCAATCCAATGGTGGATTGAACCTTTTGTTTTAGGGAGGATGGTGCAGGAGCACACCTAAGCTAACCTCCATAGTTTCATGTTTTGGATTGTACTTGAAATTGGCCAAGTCAAGATAGTTTGTTTATTTTGGACCTTAGAAGGTCTTTGCAATGTGGGCTAGATGAGTTAGTCATTAGGACTAAGGTCACCAAATTAGCCACTGTTAGTAGTTTTTAATTCTTAGTGTTAGGAGTTTGAGTTAGAGTCTTCAGTGTGTCTTAAACACATAAATGATGGCATGGAGATGCCATAAGGTCTTGAATGATCTTGGATCCTCGAGATAGAGAGGTTAGAGGTCCTAAAACTTAGGAAGTTGGCATAATGGCAAAGATGCCAAAAGTTGCTAAAAAGTTGCTATGACAACATTTGCAATAATTGCAAATGTTACATGCAACTCGGTTACATAGGATTCACTTGAAGATAGGAGTGGTGAATCAAAAAAAAGACCCCAGAAACATGGAAGATGGCATCTAATGGAGAAGGAGGCTCAAATCTCAAATTTAGTTTTTGATTGTAACAAGTTTTGAATATTGAATATAGCTCTGCAACTCTATATTCAGAGAATCTGAGCATTTTATTGTGATAGTGATATCTAATGGATTGAATGCCTTAGTTTATTTGTTGATTTGTGTTCATAGGATAGTTTGAAGCATCTTTCATTTATTAAGCTATTTGTTTTTAGGTAGACTAAGGTCTTAGATAAATTATTTTGTGCTTTGAGTGTTCACTGGTCCTGTCTTGACCAGTTAGTCGATTCATGGCTCCCCCATGAAAACTAACCATGGGATCTTCCTAAGGGTGGTTGGATATGTTAAGGGAGTCATTATTCTATACATATGTAGGAGTAGGAGTCTGGTGGAGTCAATTTTCTATTTTTAGTGCCAAGCCCTAAGCGAGCATACACTGTCCGGTTAGAGGTTTGGAGATGAAACAATGAGCATATCTTGCAAGGTAGTGAAGAAATATACGAACTAGGTACATTTTCAAATAGGGCATGGTCATATATTGACATGATAGGAGGATTGAGTTCATAACAATCCATTTGACCAAGTTTTGAGCAAGTTTTACATTGTGTTGCAGACAGTCCTACAAATTTGGAACTCTATGTACGGAGGGATTAGGAAACTAAAAACTTCAAAATCTCTTGTAAAGTGATAAAGGGTATTTGAATGTGTGATTGGTTTTTCAAGTTCTTTGGGAAAGTTTTGAAATAATTGGGAAAAGGTCACTATAAAGGGTACAAGAAATAGGCTTCAATTAGGCTTCCAAGTGATTGAATCCTTGAACCCGGTAAATACCAAGTTGAAGACCCTAGTAAATGGCTTCAAATGACAAGGATATGAACATTTTCAAGTTGATAGACGTCCCTGTAATGAATCATGAATGCTAGAGTGGAGTTGGCACTTAGATCCTTCCAAGTGTAGTAGAAGAAGTGAAGAATTGAACTAACAAAAAGGTGTTAGTCTTTCAATGTGAAGCACATGAGTTGAGAGCTCTTAGAGAAGAGTTAGAATTGGACTTAGTTAATCATCTAAGCCAATCAAGACCTAGAGGAGACTAGGTTCCTTGAAGAGACAATATTGGTCTCTATATTACAGTGCAAGCAAGCCTTGGAACACTCACATCATATGCATCAAATAGATTTCTCACAATGGTTCTCTCAGTACTATTTTCAGATGAACTCTCAACCCCAAAATTGTCATTGTCTCTCTAAATTTCAGATTCTTAATCATTTCAACAACTAATTGACATCTTCCACTTTGATGTAATTTTTCAAAATAGTTATTCCAAATCTTTTTAACAATTCTTCTACAATTTATTTCCAACATTTTATCATGCACTGGCCTCCAAATATTTTCATCAATGTCAATTAGAAACTTTGGTTTTCTACGAATTATTCTAGGAGTTGTTAACACAGTTGCATGCTCTACATTTTCATTAGATGAATTAGGTGCATTTATTGGATGCATTTCAATTGGTGTATTTTGATGATTTTAATTTTAATTATGTGCATTTTGTTCATTAATGACATCAAATTGAAATAGTGCATTTGTCACATTAACATTAACATTAACATTTTTATTTTCATCACTTATGTTGCTTGCATTTGATGATGTGCCTTCTCGTATTCTCCTCATGCACTCCCTTTGTCTTTCCTTTTCTATCTCTCATTGTTCAATTGTTCCTCTTTTTTTCTTTCCCATTGTTCATATTGAATGGACCCTACGAATAATATCATGAACATAGAATAACATGTGAACATCAAATAAAAAAAATAAGAAAAAATCAACCATTTTTTTGAAATGAGAACTTATAATGATAAAATAACATTAAAAACACAAATAAAAAACACAATTCAATCATTGTAAAGAAAAACATGCAAAAAAGTGCAAACCTGTCTGTTCCTGGTGTAAAACAGTTGAAAAATAGTTGTGGGAGCTCAAAAAAACTTGAACAATAACTATTTTAAGAACATTGAAGCAAGCAACATTCCTAATTCTATAGAACCTGATTAGCTTATGATAACATAAAGGCTCAGTGCTCCTAATTACTTAGAACTCGATCGGGTTATGAGAACATAATGGCTTAATGCTCCTAATTACTTAGAACCCGATCAGGTTCTGAAAAACTAAGAACAAAGGATAAAAACTAAGAGAGAGAGAGAGAGCATAATTTTTACTTCTTCATAACCCGATCGGGTTTTGAAGAAGTGAAAATTGTGTGTTTTATTCTCCAGAACCCAATCAGGTTATGGAGGAGTTGAAAATATATTTTTTTCTTTTTATAACATGATCGGGTTATTTGAAATTTAGAAACTCGATCAGGTTATGGCTTGGGAAGAGCTTTGGAAGATGACCTAAAGGCTTGGAGGCTTAGTTTACCTCCATTTTTGTTCTTTTAGACATTTTTTCATCTTGTAATATGAATTCTTGACTTTATCTTCATCAGGTTTGCAATTTGTCAACTGGGTAGCTTTATAATTTTCACCATAATCTCATAGGTCTTCTTAGCTTTGTAACCATATAATGTTTTCTATTTTTGGACAACATTAGCATAGTAAACTTTAATTTTCTTTACCAGTGTCTTGATTGTCCTCACAGACATATGTCTACCATTTTTTTAATAAATTTTGATATACTTAATCAAATTACAAATAAATTACATATTATTGTTATACACTTGATTCTATTAACTTTTTTTTTTAAAAATTTCATTTTTGATTATTTTGATGTAAGTTATGCCCAGCGCATGAACATGTACCAAATTTTCAGGATGCAATCACTTCAAATTATCACAGAAAAAATACTCATTGGAAAATTACAAAAAAATTAAACAACTTCTACATCTCACTCTTACATATCATCCTACCAAAGGGATTTAAAAAATATTGAATATAACTATATCTTTTGTACCGCACATAGAAATAGTTATGTTATGTTTTTCCAAAAAAATCAGGAACATATTTTCATGTGCGCAAGGTTTGACCCTCTTAATCTTATCAGTTCTTAAAAAATATTAGTGTTTTAGAAACTAGATTCAGAGTACTATAATTTTTATTTTTTACACATCTTATTTTGAGTGCATGACCCTCAAACGCCTGTTCCAAGTTTAGGTTTATCCGATATAAATAAAAATGTGTCCACTTATACCCCCGTTTTTGGTCCACAACTTGGTACACATACCCATGCATGAGAATTATATGTGATTAGAATAAAATTGTTTGAATTTCATGTTTAAAGTAAAAGGAAAGGAAAGATTCTTTTACAGTCAATGGTACTAGCCATCTATTTTTGCATCTACTTATGGCAATAGTAATATTGACTACCACGTACTTGGACTTGCTAGATGCACCTAACTAATATGTGACTACCTCATACTTGGAATTTCTAGACGCACCTAGATATGTTACAAGGGATGCATACATACCTTACCCCCTATGAGATTTGAACTTGTGACCTCTCCTTCAAGAATACGAGTTCTCCATTGCTAGGTTAACTAAGTATGTCAACACATATACTAGTCAATACATAGAAGATAATCTATTTAAAGGAAACCTAAGGTCTATAAAAGGGGACAAGATCTTTTTGGTTTTTTATTACAATAAAGATGGATGTAAACATTACCAAAATTAAACAGAAAACTAATACAAAAAAATCTCAATATGTTCTTGCCAACCCATGGACAAATTTTGATAAAACATGGTTTCTACTCAATGCATGATTACAATATTTTATACCTTGTGACTTTTTAGGATTTTATTTTAATAAATGAGATTTATTAAATAATAAAAATTCTATATATGTTTTTTAAATTAAATTTTATCATTGCACATTCATATTAGATATTTTTATCATACAATACAATTAAAAATTTAGCAAAAAATATTATATAAAATAAAAGCTTTTAGACAAACTATAAATATTTATATAAAATTATTCTGAGATATTTTCATTTGGAAGGTGTTTCATATATGAAAGGAACAAGCTAAAATTTGAAATCAATGGTTGATATTCTAGGAGAGTGTTGCAAGACAATTGAAGTTGTCTCAACCGTTCGATGTTTTTTAGACATCATCGATTTCTACCTCTTCACTATTATTTCTTTGCTGACATCATTATTATCTGTTGTTGTTACCGTCACTGATAGAGTTATTATCTAATGCTGTCATGTTATGAAATGAAAGACCTGTTGGGATTAATGGGAAGTATGTACTAAGAGGGGAGGGGCAATTCAGTACCTCTAAAATTTTTGTATCCTTTAATCAATAAAACTTTGTAATCAATTGTATATCCATTCAATCTGATCTATACTATCTTGATGTGAATTATATCAATTCATAACATTAACATACATGAGAATCATTCATAGAAACATTCATGAAAGTAATTGACACATAACACAAGATATGATATCGCAGAAAGCTCCTGTTAGGAAGTAAAAACTGTGGTGGGGATGGCACCCACAAAATCTTCACTATTTGCAGATTGGAAGGGGCCAGTTAAGGCTTACAATTTTATCACTTTTAATGATCTACCTTGTTAAGAGTATCGATGGAGACCTCTTAAATTCTACTCTGTTAAGAGCTTTAGCAACACTGTTAAGTGTGCACTCGGTTAAGATATTTGTTGTTGGACAGTTAAATCCACCTTCCTTGAAAGGATTTTTACACTTTGCTCCACTTGTTAGAATGATAGAAAATTACAAATCGACCTGGTGAATGCAATCTCCTATTGTTCTTACATATCCAATTTATTTTACATGAAAAAATATTATCACCTAATTGTGATTGATTAATACCTCTAATTCTCAGTATCCTCTATTCTTGGTTCTGATAACCAAACTCACCTTTTGTTGTTCTTGTTCTTGAAACTCTCAATCTGATCCATAGATGTGCTCATATGCTTCACTCATCTTCTCCTCTATATTCACATCCATATTAAATAATGACTGCATCATCTATTTATAAGATAGATTGACATTATCAAGTTTTGATTAAAAATAATGTTAACTCTAAGATCAGGTTTACAACTTGTACCTATATCTCCTAGTCTATGTGTTTTAAATCAGTTAGACTGATTAAAGCACTTACATTCATGTTTATTTTCCCTAAAGAAATGGATTTAAAATAAATAAATATCCTATAAATAGAATAAGCTTGCTTTATCTCACGTGAAAGTCAGATCCACTTTTTGCAGGCTGCAACTGACTTTCAGTTTCTGACTATCGGTTATGTTCTAACTATCTTTCAGTTTTATTCTGTCAGTTTCTCTTTAACTGTCTCATCAGTCTGTACTATATCTTGCATGTTGGGCTCCTGTGTCTGGTTCCTCTTTATCTTTATGTCTTTACATTTTTGGTGTACACACTAAGTTGTGTCGTCAGTCTTCTTTTCACTTAGTCATCTTCGGTGATCTCTTTCTATCTGATCTTCATTTTTCTCTGTTCTATCTTTCTGTGTATGCTTATTGGAAGTGTTTATTGCATACTAATGGAAAATTAATGTCATCAATCTCCCCCTTTGACATTAGTATAAAAAATTGACATGTGCAAAATACTAACAAAATGTTAAGTATATACAACATATATAATCCTTAGTCATTTAATGACTCCCGCAATGTATATGCCAGTATATCTGTACATATGATATCTTACCTTCTACATATCATTTTCCCCTTATGAATATACATATACATATTTACCATTTCCCCATCTAAATGAATGAATGAATACATATCATTTCACTTTTTATTTTGTACTCATATCATTTTCCCCCTTTTTTAATATTAAGGGCAAAGGTATTTACTTTAGAGCTTATCAAAAATATGGGAGTGTTAATACTTCATGTCTTCCATCATTTTCTCCCATTGTTCTTTGAGGTTCTCTAGATCCATGTACTCGAGTGTGATCTTGGAGTGCATGTCATAGATGTTGTCTGCTACAGACATCTCGGGAGTTGCTATCAGTTGCCTTGCTGACCTGATATTTTATTAGAGTAGTGTAAGGTTTGGTAGAAGCTGAGCTTCTAGATCAGTTACTTCTTGCCTAAAGTGTGTCTCTACCTCCCACAGTTCCTTCCTTAACCTTTTTATCTCTATGATCTTCTCATAATGCAATTTAACTAAATTGTCTCCATCAGTGGTAGGCTACTAGCACTATTTGCTAGATCTGTATCCAGCTTTGCTATGTTGTCACTATTCTCTTTAGTAAACTTTTCTATTGTGCTCAATTTTTGAATTAAGGTTATAGCTTCATATATTATTGGATCTAATTTAGTGATGAATTCTGATAGTATTACCTTAGTGACCGCCACTTCTTGGCTGATGTTTTCAGTGAGCTTTTGTTGGTAATTCATCTCTTCTCTCTCCTCAATCACCTTCTCTACATCTATATTCTGATTTGTAATGGCTTCGGTTAGAGTGGCTAATTGATCAAGTATTGGCTTGTTTTGATCAAAATCAACATCGGGTACAATTTGTTTTAGAATGTCCCATGTTCTCTCCAGTACCATGGAGTCCTTATGTTGTTTCTTCAGTTTCTCCTGTAATGCCTTTCTTTTGAATATTTCTCCATATTCTTGTAATGATTCAAAAACAAGTGTGGATGGGCCACACTTTGGTATTACAATAAATTCATCCAAGGTGACCTCCAACTTATTCTTCTTAGATTTCTTTTTCGTCTTTTGTGATTCACTAGAATGTAGAACCATTGCTAATTTCTGTGCTTTCTCAGTTGTGCTTGATGAAGGGACTTGTTGTGCTTTTTTTTGCTTCTTGGCATCTGTATCATCTTGTTGGGTGTTTGTAAATGTCTCCACATTCACCTTCACATTGTCGGTAGCACCTTTGTCAGTTTCCTCAGGAGTACCATCTTTAGGTTTGTCTCCTTCATTGGTGTCCTTAGTTTCCTCATTCTTTGTTTCTATATTCTTCTTTGTGGTGTCTGCATCTTATTGTTGTGAATCTCCTCCAGTAACCTTATCACTATTGGTTACATTTTGAGTATCTCCAATGTCTTTCTGACCATCAGTGTTGTCTTTCTTCTCCTCTTCCCCTATATCCTTGGGAGTATCCTTTTCTGATGACTTGTCCTTCTCTTGTAGAATATTGATAGCTTGTACCAATATTGGCATGTTTCCTGGAATGTTTACTTGTGCAACATCAACTATTGTGTCATGGTCATCAGTTTTGTCCTTTTCAAGAGTGACATCTTCATCCTTATTTACTTCCTCTGCTGGGTCATCGGTAATATCAATGACATTAGTATCCACAATGTTGTCATTTGTGATGTCCTACCATGATTCATCTACACCATCTGCATTCTTGTTTCCGGTTGTATCTTCTTCTTCTTTGTCTAACTCAATAGAATGTGTCATCTTGAGTATCTTTTATTAAGACCTATTCAACTTCTTTCTTGGGGCTTTCCTCCTCAGTAGGTCTTTTTAGAATCTTACACCATTTCTTATGGCTATCCTATTCAAGTTTTATTAGCCCGCCTTCAAGAAATTTCTAGGCTCTCAGCTTCGGTGAGAGCTCCTTTTTGTGCTTCTCGATCATTTCATCTATTTCTACCTTCTTCAATTCAGGTGGCATGAAAGTAACAAGTACTCTTTCTCTTACTTCCTTCTCATTTTTTTCAGATAAAATTTCCACTAGAGTATAGTCTATCTAATAGTTCTCTTGGTACATGATTGCCTTCAAACTGAATCGGTACATATTTAAACTTGTACATTTTTTCTATAATGATGTCTTCAACTTTGTTATGATCTTCAGGATCTAGTTTCAGCCATCTTCTAATTTTGCAATCTGTAATAGATCCCGAGTTTGCAATATCTTTACAAATATCATCAATAGATTCAGGTTCTCCTACCTTGAAACTTTCTCCCTCTATAGCTTCATCCTTCTTCGTATCATCAATATATTCTCGGGTCCTAATGAATTTCCTTCCTCTTTTTTTTTTCCCTCTCTTCAGTGTGGCAGCTTTCCTTTTGTATGTCCTAACCTTTCCTTTCTTTAAAGGTGAAGGAGTAGAATCCTTTGATGTTTGGCTTCTTTTTCTAGAAGCATCTATTGTCCTTGGCTTTTTAGTTGGTGGAGGAGGTGGTGAATCTGACTTTGTTTCCTCAGAGTCATTCTTTTCCTTAGTTTTACCAATAGATAACTATTCTTCGGTTTCTTCCTCCTATTCAACTTCTTCATCTTGTTCAATTTATTCTTCAGTAGTTGATTGTATCTTTTTAAGGTTCTTTACCATCTTTTCCTTTTTTCTTGACTATTTTCTTAACAACTAGGCCAAATTTTATTCTTGTCTTGGCCTCTTCATATGTACCAAACCTGGGTTGTTTCTTATCTAGTGGTTCATTGATCAAGGCATCAATTTCCTTAGTTGCAAGATCAATGTTTATTTCGTACTCCAATGGTTGTAACCATGTTGTCCTCAGTAAAACATGTTTGATATATGTATTATCTCTATCAATCCCAAAGCACATCTCATCTTTATATATCTCAATGAGTTTTTTGGGGATCCTTACCCTCTTTTGTAATCATTCTTTGAATACATTGAAGTATTAATCCATGATTGTCTCAAAGTTATCTCCCACTGTAGCTATGTGTTCATTGATCTGCATGGTGACCGGTTTGGTGCTGTCCCATTTCACATCTCCTACCGATGGGAATATTTCTTGAAAGTAGAAGAAAATACACATTATGAGTGAGCCAAACTTACATGTGTTTAACTTCGCATTCCTGATAGTCTTTAGGTTGTCTTTCAACTGATTCAGGAGTAGTTTAGATAAATCCAATTATGTTCCTTTCTTCACAATCTTATATGTTGTGTCCACTACACCTGATGCTATGTTATTCAATCTTCTTACTTGGAAGAATTTTTAGCCTAGAGCGCATGCACCGAACTTGATCTCATCACCGGTTATGGTGGTAACTTTCAATCCTCTACCATCCCATTTGGCTCCTGTCATCTTCTCAGTCTCAGCCTTAGGTGGATGCTTTAGTTCCTTTACTTTCTTTGTTATTGGGTAACCAGTGACTGCATGGATGACATCTCAGGTTATCACCTTTGGTTCAAGCCATAGCTTGTTGTTATGCATTCAGCTTAGCACTAATCAAATCCATTCAGTTTTGAAGACTTTCAGGAACATTAGGGCATTGGTGAGCCCTTTTAATTCTATATGCTTGTGTTCATATTTTATTGTTCCATCCTCATTACACAACTTCTTATAAGCTTCTTCAACTTCTGAACTTCCTATCTCTGCTATCTTGTAGTGTAGAAAGGATCAGACATCTTCTACGAGTAAAACCCTAGCTGGTATGCATGAAAATTCTCTAGCATCGTCGAGTTGTGAGGAAACCTCAGGATGGATCTTGTAGTTAGGTTCCTCACATGCTGAATTCTGTATGAGTTTGAACTCATCCTTCTTTGTGTTCTTGGATTTCACGGTTCTTGACCTCGAAGCCATTTTCAGAAATTTAGGGCTTCTTGTGAAATGAGCAAGAATAGAGTTGTCAGTTCTTTGGAACTTACTGTTTACTATAGAAAAGATTTATGAACTACTCTGGAGTGTTGTATGTCGAGTTGTGGTCACTCTGTGATTCAGTTGCTTTTTACTTGAAAATCACCTTGGTCACTCTGCTATGGTTTTCATGAAAAATGAGTTGTTCTGATACCCTATTTATAGTTGTTGCCATAAAATGTGTGTCATAAATGCTTACCAACTCCTCTATATATGAAGAAGGAGTTTGTTGGTGAAGAATTCACTTTCCTTTGGTGACAATCATAACATTTTAGAGTAGTCATTATTCCTTCTACATTTACTGATGGGTTTCAATGTCGCAAATAACTTGTTCACTTTGCTTGTTTTACCGATGTGCCTCGGTTTATACTTAGCAAATTTTCTTTCTTATGATAACCGATGTGCCTCAGTTTATACTTAGCAAATTTTATTTGTTATGATAACCAACACTTCTCAATAAGTGTAGGAAGTCATAGCTTTGAATGTATACTGATGAGTTTTGGTATGTATACCCTATAGCACAGTTATCACAGATTTTAACAAGTAATACCATGATGCATCTTTACTTATGCTAATTTGGCATTATATAAAAATAGTATGGAACTGATGTAAAATACTACCTTGGGGTAATGCATTTCCATACTTAATTGTTCTTCTTTAGGTGGGGGTGGTGATGTCACTAGATCCATTGGATGGGGTGTCACCATTTGCATTGCTTGGTCCAGCTTCATCAGTGTTTTAATATTTTCTCCACAATTTGTCTTGAGCTCTCTCGATATCTTCAATGGTGTTTCCATTGGGATATGTGTTTGTCTCTATCATTCGGTCTTTGTAGTCTTACTTAATATGACCAAATTTATGAAAATGTAAGCATGCCATTCCAGGGTTAGTCTAGTCTCTAGACTTTCTAGTCCACTCTCTCATATAGTTTGCAGTAATGTGACCAAATCTTCCACATGTTGTACAATTTGTCCAAGTATTTTAATCGCATACATACTGGTTACCGACTCTCTTCAGTTGATAGGGAGTTTGTTGACCTTCAGGCTTCCATGCTTGCCTTTCTTTTTCCAGCATTCAAGATTTGTGTGCCCATTCATTTTCCAAGTAGGACAGTATTTTTCCATGTAGGTTTCTTTCTTTGTTTGTTTCATCTTAGACTTACATTCATATGCTTTATGACCTTTCTTGTTACATTTATAACAGACTCCTATGAATGAAGATGTAGATTTAGGAATACCTTTCATTTTGCCTCTGCATATATTTGATGTATGGCCTTTCTTTCCACAGTGATTGCATGTCACCTTTCTTGGTCTTGGATTTTCATAAACATTCTTTGGATTAGTTTGATTTGATGATTCTCCATTCTCGGTAAAACCTAGACCGGTATTGTTGTGGACTCTTCGTTGTCCTTCAAGGAAATCATCCATTCTTTTATTGCTTTCTTGATAATTTCGTTATGTTGTTGTTGAATTCTTAATTCATGTTTTAACTTTTCATTCTCATCCCTTAGTTCACCGATAGCTTCTATTCTTTCAATGAGTTCAACATTAATTTTGTTTTCTTCTTGACTCATAAGAACAATCTGATTTGTAATCTCATGGTGATTCTCTGCAAGTCTTTGTATTTCAGATTCTTTTCCTTGTAGCTTTTCTGCAATCTTTCTTCTATCATCAATAACTAGTGTTCTTTATTTCTTAGCTTGTCTAGCATTGTTCATGACATCAATAATCCTTACCATATGTGTCTCTTGACCGATTTTCATAGATTTCACTTGTCCATCCAGATGTAGATTGATTTCAGTTCGGCTTGTGATGCTTTCTTCTGATGTATCTGATGCTTTTCTTGTGGTTGATCCTGAAGACTCAAAGAAATCTGGTATCTCTTCCTCATGGCAATCTGTCTCATTATAGCCAGATGCCATATTCTTTCTTTCATCCAGCAACTATCTCATGTTGATTCTAGCTTCTTTATACTGTTCATAGAATATCTATATTTCAAGCTTCTTATTCTCAATATTTTTATCAAGTTTGTACTTCTCCATTGTATGATTTTTTTCTCTTAAGCCTATAAGCTTTCCAAGAAGAGACTTATCTCTAATACCAATTGTTGGGATCAATGGGAAGTATGTACTGAGAGGGGTGGGCTAAATCAGTACCTCTAAAACTTTTGTATCCTATAATCAATTAACCTTTGTAATCAATTGTATATCCATTCAATCTAATCTATACTATCTTGTTGTGAATTATTTCAATTCATAACATTAAAATACATGAGAATCATTCATAGAAACATTCATGAAAGTAATTGAGACATAACACAATATATGATATCGCAGAAAACTCTTGTTAGGAAGTAAAAACTATGGTGGGGATGACACCCACAAAATATTCACTATCTACAGATTGGAAGGGGCCGGTTAAGGCTTACAATTTAATCACTTCTGATAATCTACCCTGTTAAGAGTATCGGTTGAGACCTATTAAAGTCTACTCTGTTAAGAGCTTTAGCAACACTATTAAGTGTGCACTCAGTTAAGAGATTTGTTGTTGGACTATTAAATCCACCTTCCTTGAAAGGATTTTTACACTTTTCTCCACTTGTTAGAATGATAGAAAATTACAAATTGACCTAGTAAATGCAATCTCCTATTGTTGTTACATATCCAATTTAGTTTACACGAAAAAATATTATCACCTCATTGTGATTGATTAATACCTCTAATTCTCAGTATCCTCTATTCTTGGTTCTGATAACCAAACTCACCTTTTATTGTTCTTGTTCTTGAAAATCTCAATCTGATTCATATATGTTCTCATATGCTTCATTCATCTTCTCCTCTATATTCACATCCATAATAAAGAATGATTTCATCATGTATTTATAAGATGGATTGACATCATCAAGTTTTGATAAAAACAATGTTAACTCTAAGATTAGGTTTACAACTTGTACCTAAATCTCCTAGTCTATGTATTTTAAATAAGTTAGACTGATTAAAGCACTTACATTCATGTTTCTTGTCCCTAAAGAAATGGATTTAAAACAAATAAATATCCTATAAATAGAATAAGCTTGATTTATCTAACACGGAAGTTAGATCCACTTTTTGTGGGCTGCAACTAACTTTCAGTTTCTCACTGTCGGTTATGTTCTGATTGTCTTTCAGTTTTGTCCTGTCAGTTTCTCTTTAACCATCTTGTTAGTCTGCACTGTATCCTACACATCAAGTTCCTGTGATGAGTTCCTCTTTGTCTTTCTGTCTTTTCATATTCGGTGTACACACTAAGTTGTGTCATCAGTCTTCTTTGCACTTAGTCATCTTCGGTGATCTCATTCTATCTGATCTTCACTTTTCTTTGTCCTATCTTTCAGTGTATCCTTACTGAAAGTGTTGTTTGCATACTAATGGAAAATTAATGTCATCAATCTCCCCCTTTTACATTAGTATCAAAAATTGATATGCACAAAACAATAACAAAATGTTAAGTATATACAACATATATAATCCTTAGTCATTTAATGACTCCCCCTATGTATATGCCGATATATCTGTACATATGATATCTTTCCTTCTACATATCAATTTCCCCTTATGAATATACATATACATATTTACCATTTGTCCATCTGAATGAATGAATGAATGAATACATATCATTTTCCTTTTTACTTTGTACTCATATCATTTTCCCCCTTTTTTTATATTAAGGGAAAAGGTCTTTACCTTAGAGCTTATCAAAAATATGGGAGTGTGAAGACTTCATGTCTTCCATCATTTTCTCCCATTGTTCTTTGAGGTTCTCCAGAGCCATGTTCTCGAGTGTGATATTGGAGTGCATGTCATAGATGTTGTATAGTACAGACATCTTGGGAGTTGCTATCAGTTGCCTTGCTGAACTGATATGTTGTTGGAGCAGTGTAAGGTTTGGTAGAAGTTAAGCTTGTATCTCGGTTACTTCTTCCTTAAAGTGTGTCTCTTCCTCCCACAGTTTCTTCCTTAACCTTTTTATCTCTATGATCTTCTCATAATGTAATTTAACTGCATTGTCTCCATTAGTGGTTAGGCTACTAACATTATTTGCTAGATCTGTATCCAGCTTTGCTATGTTGTCACTATTCTCTTTAGTAAAATTTTCTATTGTGCTCAATTTTTGAATTGAGGTTATAGCTTCAGATATTATTGGATCTAATTCAGTGATGAGTTTTGATAAATTTACCTTATTAACCACCACTTCTTGGCTGATATTTTTAGTGAGCTTTTGTTGGTACTTCAGCTCTGCTCTCTCCTCAATCACCTTCTTTGCATCTATATTCTGAGTTGTAATGGCTTCAGTTAGAGTGGCTAATTGATCAAGTACTAGATTGTTTTGATCAATATCAACATTAGGTACAATTTGTTGCTGAATGTCCCATGTTGTCTCCAGTACCATGGAGTCCCTATGCTATTTCTTCAGTTTCTCCAGTAATACCTTTCTTTGGCATATTTCTCCATATTCTTGTAATGCTTCAAAATCAAGTGTAGATGGGTCACACTTTGGTATTACAATAAATTCATCCAAGGTGACCTCCAACTTATTCTTCTTATATTTCTTTGTCTTCTTTTGTGATTCACTAGAATGTAGAACCATTGCTAGTTTCTCTACTTTCTCAGTTGTGCTTGATGAAGTTACCTGTTGTGCTTGTTTTTGCTGCTTGGCATCAGTATCAACTTGTCAGGTGTCTGTAGACATATCCACATTCACCTTCACATCGTCGGTAGCACCTTTGTCAGTTTCCTCAGGAGTACCATCTTTAGGTTTGTCTCCTTCATTGGTGTCCTTAGTTTCATCATTCTTTGTTTCTGTATACTTCTTTGTGGTGTCTGCATCTTGTTGTTATGAATCTCATCCAGTAACCTTATCATTAGTGGTTACATTTTGAGTATCTCCAATGTCTTTCTGACCATTGGTGTTGTCTTTCTTCTCCTCTTCCCCTACATCCCGTAGAGTATCATTTTCTGGTGACTTTTCCTTCTCTTGCATAATATTGATAGCTTGTATCAATATTGGCATGTTGCCTGGAATTTGTACTTGTTCAACAACAACTGTTGTGTCCTTCTCATCAGTTTTTTCCTTTTCAAGAGTGACATCTTCATGGAATTATTTACCTCCTCTGCTAGGTCATCAGTAATATCAATGCCATTAGTATCCACAATGTTGTCATTTGTGGTGTCCGACCATGATTCATCTGCAACATCTGCATTCTTGCTGCCGGTTGTATCATCTTCTTCTTTGTCTAACTCAACAGATGTGTCATATTGAGTATCTTTTATTAAGACCCATTCAACATCTTTCTCGGGGCTTTCCTCCTTAGTAGGTCTGTTTAGAATCTTATAGCATTTCTTATGGCTATCCTGTTCAATTTATATTAGCCTGCCTTCAAGAAATTTATAGGCTCTCAGCTTCGGTAAGAACTCCTTTTTGTGCTTCTCCAACATTTCAACTATTTCTACCTTCTTTCATTCAGGTGGCATGAGAGTAACAAGTACTCTTTCTTTTATTTGCTTCTCATTTTGAGAGCAAATGTCCATTTGGAGTATAGTCTATCTAATAGTTCTTTTGGTACCTGATTGCCATATTACAATAAGGATGGATGTAAACATTAACAAAATTAACTAGAAAACTAATACAAAAAAATCTCAAGATGTTCTTGCCAACCCATGGACAAATTTTGATAAAAGATGGTTTCTACTCAATGCATGATTACAATATTTTATACCTTGTGGTTTTTTAGGATTTTGTTTTAATAAATGAGATTTATTAAAAAATAAAAATTCTATATATGTTTTTATATTAAATTTTATCATTGTACATTCATATTAGATATTTTTATCATACAATACAATTAAAAATTTAAACTATTATATAAAAGAAAATCTTTTAGACAAACTGTCAATATTTATATAAAATTATTCTGAGATATTTTTATGTGGAAGGTGTTTCATATATGAAGGGAACAAGCTGAAGTTTGAAATTGATGGTTGATATTTTAGGAGGGTGTTGCAAGACAATTGAAGTTATCTCAACTGTTTGATGTATTTTAGACATCATCGATTTCTACCTCTTCGTTATTATTTCTTTGCTGACAACATTATTATCTATTGTTGTTTTCGTCACTGACAGAGTTATTATCTAATGTTGTCATGTTATGAAATGAAAGACCTATTGGGATTATTGGGAGGTATGTACTGAGAGGGGAGGGGTGAATCAGTACCTCTAAAAATTTTGTATCCATTAATCAATTAACCTTTGTAATCAATTGTATATCCATTAAATCTGATCTATACTATCTTGTTGTGAATTATATCAATTCATAATATTAACATACATGAGAATCATTCATAGAAACATTCAGGAAAGTTATTGACACATAACACAAGATATGATATCGTAGAAAACTCCTGTTTGGAAGTAAAAACTGCGGTGGGGATGACACCCTCATAATCTTTACTATCTGCAGATTGGAAGGGGCCAATTAAGGCTTACAATTTGATCACTTCTGATGATCTACCATGTTAAGAGTATTGGTGGAGACCTATTAAAGTCTAATCTATTAAGAGCTTTGGAAACACTGTTAAGTGTGCACTCGGTTAAGAGATTTATTGTTGGACTGTTAAATCCACCTTCTTTGAAAGGATTTTTACACTTTTCTCCACTTGTTAGAATGATAGAAAATTACAAATTGACTTGGTAAATGAAATCTCCTATTGCTGATACAGATCCAATTTAGTTTATATGAAAAAATATTATCACCTAATTGTGATTGATTAATACCTCTGATTCTCAATATCCTCTATTCTTGGTTCTAATAACCAAATTCACCTTTTGTTGTTCTTGTTCTTGAAACTCTCAATCTGATCCATAGATGTGCTCGTATGATTCACTCATCTTCTCCTGTATATTCACATCCATAATAAAGAATGATTGCATCATCTATTTATAAGATGGATTGACATCATCAAGTTTTGATAAAAACAATGTTAACTCTAAGATCAGGTTTACAACTTGTACCTAGATCTCCTAGTCTATATGTTTTAAATCAGTTAGACTAATGAAAGAAATTACATTCATATTTCTTGTCCTTAAAGAAATGGATTTAAAACAAATAAATATCCTATAAATAGAATAAGCTTTCTTTATCTGACGTGGAAGTCAGATCGACTTTTTATGGGCTGCAATTCGCTTTCAGTTTCTGACTGTCGGTTATGTTTTGTTTAAATCGATCAGATTTCCACAATCCATAAGAATTTTCAATTTGATTTCTGGATTTGATTGTGTGTAGTTTTTAGCATCAATGTTTCGGATCACACTCCATGATCCATCATCAGGATGAGAGCAAAGAGCATGAAGGAATGTAAAAATAAGATGTAGACCAGGCCTCACTTAGAAGATAAAAGAGAAAAGGGGGGGTTGGTGAGAGAAAGGGGGCACGTAGAACGA
>MU228375.1:368333-388549 GCA_018584345.1 Thuja plicata | reverse complement strand
TGAAAAAGGCTTTAGAATTCAAAAAATATCCTTGATCAGTGGAACAAAATTATCATTTTTCTTATTATATCGATTGTTGTTTCTGTATTTGTACAAATGCTTGAGTGGTTTAAACCTACCTCAAGAGCCACAAACTTAAAAACATCTTATTGTTGGCTTCATTTGGCAATGTAAGGCTTTCTCAAAAAATTTCTTTGAAATATTATATTCAGGTTTTTTCACAAACATCTGACCTTAAATGTTACTATTTTGCATTGCCTGAAGTTTTTGTATGTTTCTTTGTCCTAATTTGATAATGAATTATGTATCGTTGTATACTTTATTGGCCAATTAGAGGAGTGCTCTTTGTTATGGCTTCAACTTAATTTGTATTGCTCGAAACTCTCAAGCATTACTCCATGGATTCCTCTTCAAAAGTTGCAATGTTTAAGAATCAGTCATGGATGTCTCAAAAGACTGTGGCAGAGCAATGTTTAGGTAGTTTTTTTTTGGTATTGTAATTAATTTATAGAATACCTTATGCTATGTTTCTATTTCTGAGGATTGTTTATAAATGCAAACATCAAAACATGAATATATTTTGAGTTGCAGGCACCCTCCCAGTAGAAAGAGCCATAAATGTATCGAATCACTTTGGAGAATTTTTCAGATTTCTCGAGAATATCAAATAATCTTGAGCGGGAGGTATTAGATACCAGTGGCTTTCCTATAGAAGGTTGGTATTTATTAGAATCCCTCAAAGTTTATCCTAAGAGTCTGGTTTTGATGTCTTCCATAGTATGAAGAGAGCCAGATTGTAATGACAGAGGAGCTAAGACTACTTTTAAATCTTCCTGCTTTACAAGTTTGGTCAACGAGAACTTAGACAAATTTGCTGATGAACTCAGTTTGTAAAACATCGGAGAGTCTATAGCTCTTAAGTGCCCCCTCAACAACCTTAAAAATATGGAGACTAACCATCAAATACAGTATGTAACAAAAATCTTGATTTTCAAAAATTATTGTCCAAGCCTTTTGTCTCTCAAAATTCATGACATGGAGTCTCTGATTGAGATGAAATTATTGGAGGTAAAGATATTGAATTGTCTTGAAATTAATAGGTGTAGGACTCTGAAAGAACTGCCAGAAATATCCAATTTTAGAAAACTTGTAGCATTTGACCTTGGTCAATGCCCTGCGCTTAAAGAGTTAAGTGCTATCCATCTAAACTATTTACAAAATATGACACTTAATGATGTAGTCAAGGATGGAGACACCTCAAGGACACCAGTCCAATCCTTGGATCCAACACAACACAGCGAAACAACTAGCCAAGATGGATAGAAAATGAGTGATCAACCTTCAGTTATTATCGGTACATCAATTACAATAGATATGTAACACACAGTCTCACATGCCAGACATACATGCCTGATTATGATTAAAAATCTCTTACAAACCCTAGCCAAGTTGTGCTAGATAATCTTATGAAAACTCTCTTATCCCTTAGGAATAAGTCCATAACCTTAAATAGTAATTGCAACATCTAGTCGATCTAGAAAAGATCACATTTTCCAAGAATAAGAAAATGTGTTACAATAATTAGGTCAAGACCCAAAAACAACTCAATCAACCTCCAATCTAGTAACTAAGAGATGCAATCATACAATAAGGTCGGCCTCAAATGTATAAGTGAGATGGCATGACTGTGCTCAAAAAAGACAACCGGAAGATCGAAAAATGATTAGAAAGCCCAACCATAGACCAATAATATAAAGAACAATACAGTCCCACAAATAATATGTGATAGCTCATGCACAATAAAACCAAATGAGGTGAAATCATAGGAAATGATCCATTACAAAGCCACAAACACTCTACCACAACTGCAACAAAAAAGAACAAGTGCAGATCTATCGCTAACAAAAACACCAGACTGAAAGCATAATACACTAACAACAGAAAGTAAATTTTCTTGGTTGATGCAAGAGCCCAAGATGCTCCCCGCATCAGACACACGGGGTAATTGAAAAGTGAGCCTCTCACTTTGCTGGGGCCAAAGGAAAACCAAAGTGGTCAACCTCATCCTAAGAAATCCATGAATAATATTACACTAATCTTTCCTTCCACTTTACAATATATTCCATGTATACTACTTATCTCTTGTACTCCGACCAACTCTACTATCCAAAATATCCTCTATTTGTTTGAATTTCTTCTTAGGATACTGTTGTCCAACCTCTGACTCATCAATACCATTGTAATCTTGTTCATGATACTCATACAAATTAGCAACATTGAAGACTGATGATATATCCATGTCCTTTGGTAACTCCACTTCATATGCATTTCCTGAATCAAATCTCCTCAAGATCTTACAAGGACCAAACTTCATCATCTTCAAATTACTATAAGTACCAACAGGAAATCTATGCTTCTGCAAGTACACCATAACTTCATCTCCCAATTGAAATTCCTTATGTCTTCACTTCCTATTTTCTCTCCTTTTATATACTTGGATCATTTCCTCCAAATGATGTCTCACTCCTTCATGCAATGACTTGATAACCTTAGCAAATTCTTCTCCTTCAACACTCCTCTTAGCTTCATAACTAATATCCCTTAATTCTTCCACTCCCTTAGAATTAAAACCAATAACTACTTCAAATGGTGTCTTCCCTGCGCTCCTATTTACTGAATTATTGTAAGAAAACTCTTCTTGAGGTAAAAATAAATCCCAATTTTTAGGATTATCTCCAACTAAACACCTTAATAAGCTCCCTAAACTCCTATTCAAAACCTTTGGCTATCCATTAGTTTGTGGATGAAAAGTAGAACTAAACTTAAAATCAGATTTCAAATTCTTCCAAAGTGTCCTCCAAAAATAACCAACAAATCTACTTTCCATGTCTGATACAATGATCTTAGGTAACCGATGTAATCTCACAATCTCCTTGAAAAAAAATCAACTACATGCACTACATCTGTAATCTTCTTACACATAATGAAATGTGTCATCTTAGAAAATCTATCTACAATAACAAAGATAGAATCATAACCTCTATGTGTTCTTGGAAAACTGAGTACAAAATCCATAATAATATCCTCCCAAGGTCTGATAGGTATTGTGAACATTGTATACAACTTTACATTCTAACTACTACCTTTTGCAACTTGACATACCTTACAACTTTGTACAAAATTCCTCACATTCTTATGAACTTGTGGCCAAAAGTAATTCTCATGTACCAAAGCTACTGTCTTATCAATGCCAAAATGTCCTGCTAAACCTCGACTATGTTTCTCCTTAATCAGATTCTCCGTCATGGAAATCCTAGGTATACATAACTGATTACCTCTAAACAACATTCCATCCTGAATGAAATAATCTAACCACTTACTTCTATATGCAACAATAGGTTCTTTAAAAGCCTTCCATGATTCAGAAAAATCTTCAGCTTCATCATACAAGCTCTTCAATTCATCAAAACCCAATACTGCAATCTTCATCTCAGTCAAGAAAGTCCTTCTACTCAAAGAATTAGAAACTTTATTTTTCACACCACTCTTAGTTTTCAACACAAATGTATAGCTCTGCATGAATTCAACCCATCTCATATGTCTTTGATCTAACTTACCTTGGCTGCCCAAATACTTCAATGCTTGATGATCAGTATACAATGCAAACTCCCTAGGTAACAAGTAATGTCTCCATTTCTTCAAAGATCGAATTATAGCATAGAATTCCTTACCATACATTAAATACCTTCTTTAAGAATCATTCAAATTCTCACTGAAATAAGCAACAGGTCTCCCTTCTTGAGTTAAAATAGCCCCAATTGTATTTGCACTAGCATAACATTCTACTTGAAATACCTTATTGAAACCATGTAAAGATAATATGGGTTTTTTTTCACCTTCTAATTCAACAAATCAAAACACCTATGTGCTCCATGTGTTCATTTAAACTCTTTTCTATCTCCTCTCATAATTTCATTCATCGGTCCAAAGATTGAACTAAAGTTTCTGATGAACTTGTGATAGAAAGTAGCTAACCCATGAAATGATCTTACTTCTCCAATAATCGAAGGTGTAGGCCACTCAACAATGGCTTTCAATTTCTCCGGACCCATCTTCAATCCTTCATCTGATATTACAAATCCCAAGTATACTAACTCCTCTTTCATGAAAGTACACTTCTTGATGTTTATCAACAACTTCTCTTCTCTCAACCTCTGCAATACTTGTTTAACATGCATCAAATGTTCCTCTTTTCTTTAAATAAAGATCAAGATGTCATATAAATACACAATGACATACATACCGAATAATTTCTTCAAGACTTTATTCATTAACCTCATGAAAGTGCTAGGTGTATTAGAAAATCCAAAAGGAATTACCAACCACTCATACAATCCTCTATTTGTCTTAAATGCAATCTTCCACTCATCACCTTCTATGATTCTAATCCGATGATCTCCACTCTTCAAATCAATCTTGGTAAAATACTTAGCTCCAGTCAAACAATGCATCAATTTATCCATCCTTGGAAAAGGAAACCGGTACTTAACTTTAATCTCCTCAATGGCTCTTGAATTAGTACACATCCTCCATTGTCCATCTTTCTTAGGTGCCAATACAATAGGTACTGCACATGGACTCAGGCTTTCTCTGATTATCCCTCTCTACAACAAATCTTGCACTGGCCTATTGGGTTCTTCATTCTCTGCTTGTGACATCCTATATGTTTCCTTATTTGGTAAACTAGCTCTTGGTATCTATGCAATGCCTAATACTCCTTGCTAGTGTTAATCCATCAGGTACATTATGAGATATGATGTCAACATACTCATTCAACAACCTAGTGATTTCTTTAGGGTGTTTTTCTACAAATACATTCTCCTTAGACTCCTTAGGTACTAAATAAAAACATACATTATGGTATCTATGCAATGACTAATACTCCTTGCAAGTGGTAATCCATCAAGTACATTATGAGATATGATGTCAACATACTCATTCAACAACCTAGTGATTTCTTTAGGATGTTTTTCTACAAATACATTCTCCATAGACTCCTTAGGTACTAAAGAAAAACATCCATTATTATGCTTCATGCCATCCAAAAAATTCCTCCCATCTACCAAACAAATCCTTGCAATAGTAAATACTTCATTCTTAAGAGGTTCCTCTAAAGGAAACATAATTTGTCTCTTTCCATTAGCAATAATAGTGTAAACATGCTTTCTACCATCATATATAGCTTGCCTATCGTACTACCATGGTCTACCCAAAAAGATATGACACACATCTATAAGCATAATATCACACAAAACCTCATCATAGTACTTACCAATCTTGAATTTAACTAGGCATTGTTCACTTATCAACACCTTGTGTTCATCTTGGATCCTTGCAATCTGATATGGGTTAGGATGCTTTGTCCTTTGCAACTTCACTTTGTGAACTAACTCCTCTGAAGCAAGAATATCAAAATTGCCACTGTCTATGACAATATTACACACCTTATTTTGTACATTACATCTTTTTCTGAACAAATTCTTCCCCTGTATAGATTCCTTCTCTTGTTCTCCATTATATAGGATCGTCCTAGTCATCAAGGTTTCACCATCCTCTTCTTGATTATTTTTTAATGAACCTGTGGACTCTTCATAAAAAATATTACTCTCCTACTTCCCTCTGCCTTCTTCTTAGAGTTACCTTACTTTCATTCAAAGGCTCTATGTCTTGCTTCACCACATTTGAAAGAAGTGCCACTGCACTTCCTTCTTTTACCACTTCCTTTCCTTTCAATTTCGATAGGAACTCCTATCATTCCTCCTATACCGATCGGTGGTCTTGACTCCTGGCTCATTGTAATACCCCTCTAACCCTAATACAAGTTTTGTGCTTTTTGAATTAAGTAAGATCTTTAGATGTTTCCTTATAGCTTAATACTTGTTTTCCTATAAGTTGTTTATAATAATTTCATCAGCTTGTACTTGAGAATTCTAATATCAAACATATTGTCTGAAGGTATCATTTATGTATGTGTTTGTCTCCATGAATGTATAAAGGACCTTCAATACCTTTCTGAACATAGTTAGGATATTGTGTGCTAGATGGATATAGATATATCCTTCTATTAAAGTTACTTTCGATGAATCTTCCATGTCACTTAATGATTTAGGATATTTATTATGATTATGGTGATTTATTATTAGTATTGATTATTGACTAACCCAATGCCCAGATTCTAACCCTCATTGTGATAATGTTACATTCTTTGTGTGTGTGTGTGTATATGCATGATGTGTTTTCATGATTCGGGATGAAGTCATAGTTACTCACATGGATGAGGTCCACACAATGTATCAATCCCAATCATCTATCTACAATGTCTTCTTTTATATGTACATCGATGCACATGTATTTCTTCTCTATGATGTAGGATTGCAGGTACTAGGCATCGACTTCACCTGGCTTCACAGGTATGAGCTTGCCCCAAAATCCTTGATCGTTGTTGTTGTTACGGAGATAGTACCAGGTCCCACAAGACTAAGCCTAGCCCTGATCCTTGCTCCCGGGTTGGGTCTTTTGGGATTTGTCCTTTGATTTTGGATTGATGTCTGTTTATAGATGCATAGTATTTGATCATTATGGATATTTTTTATAGTCCCTAGGACTAGGTGAATATTTTTTGTGGTTGGACTATCGGTTAGTAATAATTTGATGGTATTATGGAATTAAATGCATGGTAATAAGCCTTTTCTTGTGTATGTAGTAATGCATGATTATAAATATTTGCATGGATATATATACACATAGGCATATGGGTGTACACATATGCATATGTCTATATATATGGTTATATAAACATGATTATATAAATGTTTAATAGATGTGTGTGTTTATGTATTATTTATTATGTGCCTTTTTATTTTTAAGTAAGAAATTAAACTATTATGTGAAATTATAACTGGACCTATAATTAATCCTTTAAAAGAGAAAAGTAACTAATCTTTATCTAAGGTGAAAGAAATAATAAAATAAAAGAATTTACCTAAAGCATGAAATTAAAACATAAAGTAACAAAGGTGGTAAATTAACCAAAGCATTCCCGGGAAACTATTTACACATTAATTCATCTAAAAACTAATATAGTCAAAACAAATAACCAAAAGATAGTTGTGGATGGTTGCATCGGTTCAAACTTCCCATGCAACCAATCCTACAACATATTTATGTGAGGAGATTTGGAAAGTAATAGGGGATAGGAAATTGACATATAGACAAAGAATATTGAGAAATTTGGTGGTAGCATTCAGAGGAAAACTCTGAGATTTAAAATCTTGAAGAAGTTGGAATTGGATAGAGTGGGCTGGGAACTTCTTCAAAGGTTTCTCCGTAGGATTCCAGGTAGGCTCTACCCGGAGAGAGAATCCTTTCCATATGAATTTTGTGCTTGATGTGTGTGTTTTATTGTCTGATATTGTTATATTAGATCAGAGGAAATCTTTAATGGTTGTAATGCTATGTTGCTTTCTTATATTATGGAAAAGTTGATGACTATCTTCATGATAGGTAATAATAGTGTGTGTTCATGTCATCTCTCCTTCTTTATGAGTTTTCTCCATTAGAGGTGATGTCTATTACCTTGAACCTTCATCCTTTGATGCTTGTGAGTTACAGTACTCTCTCTCTCCCTTGTTAGAATAGTATGTTTTAAGATTATCCTTCTTTACCTTGCATCTAGTGGTAGGAATATAACATCCATACCTTGAAGGTAGGATGGGTTTGAGGGATATTTTGGAAGGACAACAGAGAGATCTCAACTGGGTATCTCTCTGATTCTTATTTCCAGACCTCCATCTTACCCAGTTTTTACCGAAAGGCAAATCTGCAAGTTGTTTCCTCTGAGATGCACAAACTTTTACCACCTGCGCAGTTCTGGGCTCCACCTGTACAACTTGCGTGACCACCTACGCAGCTTAGGATTCTCACCTACACAGCTTCATGACCACCTGTGTAGCGTGGGCTACCACCTGCGCAGGACTCTTCCAGATTAGTTTTTAGGGTTTTCAGAAGGGCTTAAGGTGTCGTGTTGACCCAGGGTTGACCCTATGGGCTGTGTAAAATTTTAGGACACTTAATTTTCATATGGTATTATGTTTAGGATGTTTTATAACCCTCTCTAGAGTTTTGGATAATTTTGGGAACCCTAATTAGGGTTAGCGTGGTCCCAGTCCGATCTTAGCCTTAGGGCGAACATAAAATGTAACATTTAAGTATAAGCTACATACTTTTAATTCCTTATACTTTAAGTTACATTTTATGTAATACCTTCTAGGATGTTTGAGAGTGGTTTCAGCCTCCTAGGAGTTCAAATAAAGATTCTAGATTTTGAAGGTTTTAGGAAATTTCAGACAGCCAAATTTCAGGAATCAGCATGTTTTCTCTAATGTGATCTTGTTATGATGTTTTGTGGTTTGAGTTGGTACCAAAAGGAACTGGTTATATGGTTGTGTGTAATACTTGATGATTGGTGCATTTTGATGTCTTTTTATGTGTTATCTATCTGCTTGTATGCTAGATTAGGGCTTAGGAATGTCGGGTGGATTAGGGACAATCAATGATCTCCTAAACCCAATCCAATGATGTTAAGATGTTATTATTTGTGTTGGGTTGAAGTAATTGATGTAATTATGTGTTGTAAATCCCTTGTGATGCATTTGATGCAATGTGGTTGTTTTTTATCTATCTGTGTACTCGATTGTGGTTTAGGGTTGTCTAAAGGATTTAGGACAACTAGTACTTTCCTAAACTCAACTGTTTGATGTTGTGACATTGTTATGTCTTCCTATGGATTTTTATGTGGGTATGTTATGCCATTTTTGATTTTTTCTAAAGGTAGGGAACCTAAGAACACTAGGTGAGTGGCTCACAGTGGAGGTCAGGGCCCTAAGTGGCTAGTACTAGGGTAACCCATTGTGGAGTTGATTAATTCAGTGATAACATTAATAATTTATGGGAAGGTAACTACACATTAACTAAGATAAGCCTCACCCAAGTTGGTAGTGCTAGTAAAGGCTATGGATGGGAGTGGGAGAAGGTGCTATTGCAATAGCACAATCAGATAGTCTCGTCCCTATGAGAGACGTTTGGTTCTACATGTGCCTACTTGGGGACCGGGGCCCAAAGTGGCTGACCAGGGTAACCCAAGGGGCAAGGGCTATGCGATGACACTCACCTAGCATTTCTTAGAGTTCCTACCAATTTACTTTATGTCTTTGTTATCTTCTTGTGTTTTCTATTGTGTTATGTTTTGGTAAGGGCTACCATCACCTTAGGGGTATCCTAGTTGTTACCTTCTTGCGTGGACCTTGGTCTCTGTCTCCTAGCACGGGGGAGTGGACTCTTTTTGGATCCACATGGTTGGGTGGTTAATATTTATTATATCAAGGTACTTTTTGTGGTCAGATGGATGTTCTTGGCTTCTGTTCCTTCTAGATTATGAGTTTTGAAGACTTCTTATTATATATGTAAAGATGTGCTTATGCATGTGCATTCTTGTAAATCATTGGATCTGATGATATGATGTATATCAATGTAATTCAAAGCAATGTATAAGGGAATGGGTAGATCTAGGAAAAAGGAAAGGGAAAATATTATATGTTATCAATATGAAAAGATAATTGTTTAAGGTATTTATTCACCTATCTTTTATTACTTTTGGTATTATAAATGATCTTAGAATTAATATGAAATAATTTATTTATGAATGAATGTGAGCCTATCTCTTGATATATGGTTGTGGAAAACTATTATGAGTTAATTAATCTATGAATAAATAGCTATAGAATTTAATATTGGATTATGGTTACTATGTTTCACAAATGCGTATGAAATAATAAAGTATATAGAGCATTGCATATCCATCAAATGTTTATCTTTCATCTCAATGCTTAATGAATAGTGTAAATAATGACATAAGTTTAGTAAAGGATAAATCACATAGATGCATGTTAAAATATTAGGATTAATGGTAAGATTATACATGTAACTTAATGTTAAGAGTAAAGGAATGAATTGCAAACTTATATTAATCAATCAATACCTTAATGGTCAAATGATTAGATTGGATTATGTTACTTGAATAACAATGTTAGGGAACCTGTGAGGACTTAGATTAGTTATAATATTTCATTGATAAAATATATATTCACATCTCTTAGTATTTAGTTGGCTTGTCCTCCTGGGTTCCCTGGCGGGGCGTGACACTTGTTTTTACCCTAATCTGTAATAGATCTACCTCTACCACTTTCAAATCTTCCACCTATGCCCCTTTGTCTCTACTCCTGCCTTTGGTTAATATTTTCTTCAGCCTTCAAGGCCCACTTATAGGCCTCTTCCAGACTCCTAATCTGCACTAGACTGAATTCATCTTGAATTGACATCCTCAAACCATTAAGGTAGCAAGCAACTTGTTCAACTTCATCATCTACATAACCAGATCTGATGTTCAACTTGTAGAATTCTTCAATGTAACTCTTATCACTTAGATCTTTCTGCTTCAACTTCTGCAACTTTCTAAACAAAGTTACTTGATATTCCTCATCCAAGAACTTAGCCTTTAAATTTTTCACCATCCTATCCCAAGATTTATCTTGTGTTTACCTCTTCTTTGCCGATCTATCTACAAATGTTTCCACCATAGGGATGCATGTCCTTTCAATTTGGTGCAAGCATACTTCATTTTCCTTTCTTTATTAGTTCCTTCAAGCTCAAACTACTAATCCATCTCTGTGATCCAATCTATCAACTCATAAGCATCTAGGTTACCATGATAATCAAGTGGATTAAAATGAGGTCTCCTAGGGTCTATGCAGGATCATGGTATGCCAAAAACTGGTGATGTAAAAAAATCAGTTGTTCACTCGTCCAAAAGCGTACCCAAAAGTTTGTTGACTTTTGAGTAGGCTTGGGTGTCAGTAAACCTGGCCAAGTGAAAAGCCAAAGCGAAAGCATTATCAGATATTTGAAAATATTGGATATTCAATATTCACCAATAATAATATATTGTTGCCCGCAGCTGCGTTCAACATTTTCATTGTGAAAACGTTGAAGCAGCGTAGCCAAGCCAACAAAATTGTATATCAGATAGGGATATGATATCAGATTTTCTACAGTATACAGGTAACTAAAATATAGTAGTTTTGTTCTTGTTTTTGGATTGAAATTTTTTTTTTTTTTTAAAACTAGGTTTTATATGATATTGTTTATTGTTTTTTAAAATTGATTATAAACTAGAGTTGAAATGATAAAATGTAAGGTTGAAATTGATATTTTTTATTCTATATTATTTTTGAATCAGACATGAATTCATACCAATCTAAAAACCCTCCCTCTGAGTCCACGAACAATCTAGAACCACCTCAAAACAATCCCCCACCTTCAGAAGACCAACCGTTCTCAAACCCTCGACCACTACAGGATATCATAGGAGATAATCTAAATCAGCTTAGAGGATGTCAGAACACATATGTGAATATACCCACCTTGCGCCCCATGTTTTCCATGCTGAAATCCATTATTGAGAGCATGGAGAAACTCATAGAACAACACAATTTTGCACTTCTTTGGCACGAATCCACACATGCCCAATTTGATGATGGGCTTGACTACGATCAAGCTATGGACCCCAAAACTAGTTTAAAAGTTGACCCTTAAAAAACCAAGTTGTCAATTAAATGGTGTACAAATGATGGAATACGTGACAACTTTTTGGATCGCTGGTGGATGGTTTTTGATAGACCACCCCACAACAATTTGGATGTCCCATTCTATTTCATACGAAAATTGTATGCTGAATTTTTTCTCGATCACAAAGTCAATTACTTGAGCATGAGACAGAACCAGGGTGTGGGCTTAGGCTCTCCCCAAGACAGGCTAGGGGCACAATGGGTGAAATCCTGCACATATGTCCCCCCTCCCGAGATTTCACTACCTCCCATAGTGCAGCATCCTGACATTATTGCTAAGGCTGACTCATAGACTATTAGATCCATTCACACCTTGAGTGATCTACTCATTAGACAGAGTATGACATTGTTTCCTCCTAATACTGATGCTTCTGGCCCTTCCACATCCTCCATGAGCTCATATGTTTGTGTGCCTCATACTTGCATTATGTGCAAGAATATGTGATTGGGTCCCCTGAATGATAGTGATTCATATAACTATGTGTTTGAGGTGGATGATTCTACACAACACACTACAGGTGCTGAAGCACCCCATGGACATGTGCATCAGGGGCATACAGAGCCATGGATTCCTATTGTTACGGTAAGAGTAGAAAGTTAACTTGTTACATTGTATTTAATTTTAAACATTCATATTTTTAATATGATTTTCTTATAATAATTGCCCACTTATGTTTTTTTATGTGTTTAATTTATGTCCAGTTGATGACAGAGGAGGAGATGGCACAGGTTGAGGGGTCCATGCTTTTGGCCATTTCATTTGACCTTGACACTTCCATGGTACATATGTTTTAATATACTCATTGGTTTCCTTTTATTATAATATTGTATACATGTATTTTCTAATTTTTATGATCATCTTATTACATACTGATGCAGGTTTCACCAATTGTCACTGTGGGTCAATGTGAGGGGATTCAGGCATCTTGTGTTGACAAGGGGAAGGTAATTAAGTATTTTAGATTGTTTAAGCATACATGTATACTTGTCACTTGTGCGTACTCATTTTTAATTACATGTTTTATTTGACAGAGGGTGGTGTCTGATGATGTCATGAGACCGGGTCACCATGATACAGTCACAGGCATCTCAATTTGCAGTGATAGCCCCACAGTATGTATATTTCTAAATTTATTTGTGTGTAGTTTACTATCAAGTATATATTTAATATGATCAAGTCATGATT
The DNA here is from genome assembly GCA_018584345.1 of Thuja plicata. Taxonomy (NCBI): domain Eukaryota; kingdom Viridiplantae; phylum Streptophyta; class Pinopsida; order Cupressales; family Cupressaceae; genus Thuja; species Thuja plicata. Next base: position 375,622 of record MU228375.1, on the reverse strand, counting down.
GTATGAAACTTATATGTTTGAATTTTGTAGGTCACCGCTAGTTTGAGGGAGGTACCATGCCAAGGGTTTGTATTACTGATGAACCAACCGACATTTCATGAAGAAACTTCAACACAGGTAAGTTTTAATGTTAATTGAGTTATATTTAAAACATGTATTTGCTACCAAGGATTTGACATTAAATAGTATAAGTCTTACATCAATCTCATGTTTGCAAACATATATACAGGTCGGAGTTGACATTGGTGGCATTGTCCCTTCGCAACTAAAGACATATATTAGGTCTCTTGACCGCTTGAGGAGACTAAGAGGCGAGGTACATGAGAGTTCAATTTTTTTAAAAAAATTATTATTGTTGACTATGATTTTAAATTTTTATTTATTATTTGTAGAAACCATATAAATTAAGTAATCTAACTTGGGGTTTCACTTTTTTGTTTGAATGTAGGATCCATCAAAGCCAAAGAGTAGCTCGAAGAGACTTCACTTTGATCATCCACTAGTAGAATAGGATGTCCTATAAACATTTGTAGTTGAACTTCTTATGTTGAGATGCCATATGGCACATTTTGAGGTAGCATATGCCATATTGTATCTAGATATGAACTGATTTTGTAAATTTTTGGAGATGGCATGTGCCAAATTTTGTACAAAACTATTTCATATATACATATCTATATGTTCATTTTTTATTATTTTATCTTTTTCATGTGTAGTATGTATGTATCATTTCCATATTATATCTTTGGCACGTGTTGTATGTATGTATTATTTCCATATTATGTCTTTTTCATGCATTATATTTATGTATGTATGTATGTTCATTTTTATATTATATCTTTTCCATGCGTTGTATGTATGTATTATTTGCATACTACATCTTCATTCTCCATTAGCCATTTGGTGCACTATACTTTTGAGAGCACCAAAATGTTGATTGCAAGATTCATTGTAGATAGGAATGCAATTGATTAATGTTTTGTCAAATGCATTATGTTACTTAACATTTATTTTACATGTGTTTATTTGAAAGACTCCATTGTTGTAATGTTGGGATAACTAAACCTCTGAAATGTAAACCTTCATTGTTATTTAGCATTTATTTTACATGTATTTATTTGAAAGACTGCTTTGTTTATAATCCTTGCAGTCAATGTAATGAAATCTCTTTACATTGTTCAAAGAGTTCAACATGCTTTGTTTATGCTTGTTTATTCCTTTGATGCGTTTTATCAAACCGATGCAGAGCCTAGTGGGAAGTAACATTTCTTCATGGTTTAATGACTTATTCCTTCTTTGCTTGATAACAAATCCTTCAATCTTCATTCAAAAGATCACCTCATGACCCATTCCACTCCATAGAACTATTAGAGTTCAAATTCAATCTCCTTAGACTCCACTAGACTCTACATCTTGAATCCATCCACTTCTTCATACTCCTACCATTCAATCATGCTCCAAGCTCTATGTTATGCATCCTTCATTTAATAGGCTTCTGCAACCACAACCATCAACCTTGCTTTCATAGGTGATCATAACTCCTCTAAGGACCCCGACACACTTGTTTCACCCATATACCAAGCCAAAAACTCTTCCTTAAAGATATTTTGTCTCCTTCACAAATATGTCCAGTCATACACTGTCCTAGTAGTACAACAACAAGGGTTTTTAAATATTTTCTCAAAATAGTTCCAAACAACTCTTAAAACCAATCACATATCTGAATACCCTTTTTTAATCACATTAACATATCTCAAAATTGACCTCTTGTCTTTTGGACCATCCTACTCAAGTTTTCCCCTGTCAGTGAGCTAAGAGGGCTAATTCGACCCCTTTTCCAAAGCAAATACTAATGCATATTCACCATAGACCTTGAGAATTTCAAAAAAGTCATAAAATGAACCCAAAAAATGGATTATACAACTAATTTTATTACAAGACCTCTCTAAGTGCAAAAGCCCTAATTTGTTTCTCAACAACCCCTAAAATCTAAGGCTTGGTCAATGTACAACCTACCAACACCATAGCCTTAAATAAATGGATGATTCACCATCCTTATACCATCCTAACATGGATTCAAACACAAAATCACACCCTCTGATGGCCATATCCTCTGCTGCTATAAATGCACCATGCATTCAATCCTTCAATACTGTCAAACTCACTCATTCATCCATAATTGGGGGATTTTGATGTTCCCAAGGGTCTGAGACTAATTCATATCATATTTGGGTGTTTTAGGACATAATTAACTACTGTCCAAGAGGGGGAGTCTTTGGGTTAAGTTTATGATCTAGTTCCTTTGTAATTTTGTCTATTTTTGTGTATTTTTGAGGTCTCAAAGTTGTAATAGTAGGGTATGGTCCAAATCAACCTAACTCTTTCTTTGCATATGTTAGAAATATTAATAAAGAGTGTTTGAAAACCCCATTTTTTTGCCAATTAATTTAGAAGTTTTTGGAGTTATGGGTTTTGGAAGGTCGTTGATGTCCTAAAATAGTGAACTAGGTCTCCTAGAAAATTTCAAGCATTTTGTGTATAATCCATAGAATCTGACTCCATAATCATTTGATTCCCATGATGAATGGTTTGAAAGATGCACCATTGAGAAACTTTCAACTGAGCAACAATGACCCTTTTTGCACCAACCGAGATCGGGTTGCCAAATGGAATCCAAGTGGAATCTCCCATAACCAAGCCACATTCTTGTAGGCCTTCCCAAGATGGTCCTTGAGCACTTCATAGATCTTTGATATATTTCATGAGGTCTGAGATATGCATCTCTAAAAATAGTTGCCAAATTTGGCTTAGTGCACCTTGGGAACACTTTGGTCTGACAAGTGCCAAAATGTTCTTGGTGCTACATGAGAAAAGAAAGGTCTCCCCTAGTGTTTAACCAACCAACTAGAGCTGATGGTTTGGTCCCACGATGAATGGTTTGAAAGATGCACCATTGAGAAACTTTTAACTGAGCAATAGTGACACTTTTTGTACCAACCGAGATTGGGTTGCCAGATGGAATCTGAGTGGAATCTCTTAGAACTAAGCCATGTTATTGTAGGCCTTCCCAAGATGGTCCTTATGTAGTTCATGGATCTTTGATATCTCTCATGAGGTCTGAGATATGCATCTCTAAAAATTGCTACCAAATTTTTCTTAGTGCACCTTCGGAACACTTCGGTCTGACATGCACCAGAATGTTCTTGGTGCTACACGAGCAAAGAAAGGTCTCCCCTAGTTTTTACCTGGCCAACTGGAGTCGATGGAGCTGACGATTCGGTCCCATGATGAATGGTTTGAAAGATGCACCATTGAGAAAGTTTCAACTGAGCAACAATGATACTTTTTGCACCAATCGAGATCTGGTCACCAAATGGAATCCAAGTGGAATCACCCAAAAATAAACCACATGCTTGTGGGCCTTCCCAAGACATTCCTTGTGCACTTCATGGATCTTTATATCTCTCACGAGGTCCGAGATATGCAACACCAAAAATCGCTGCCAAATTTGCCTTAGTGCACTTTGGGAATACTACGGTGCGACATGTGCCATAATGTTCTTGGTGCTACGTGAGTGAAGAAAGGTCTCCCCTAGCATTTACCCAGCCAACTAAACCTGATGGAGCTGACAGTTTGGTCTCATGATGAACAGTTTGAAAGATGCACCATCGAACAACTTTCAATTGAGCAATAATGACACTTTTTGCATCAACCGAGATCTGGTCCCCAAATGGAATCTAAGTGGAATCTACTAGAACCAAGCCACGTGCTTGTAATCCTTCCAAAGATGGTCCTTTTTCACTTCACAAATCTTTGATATCTATCACGAGGTCTGAGATATGCATTTCCAAAATTTGCTGCCAAATTTGGCTTAGTGCACCTTGGGAACACCTCGGTCTAACATGCGCCAGAACATTCTTGGTGCTACATGAGAAAAGAAAGGTCTCCCCTAGTGTTTACCCGGCCAACTAGAGCCGATGGAGCTAACGGTTTGTTCCCACGATGAATGGTTTGAAAGATGCACCATTGAGAAACTTTCAACTGAGCAACAATGACACTTTTTGCACCAATTCTGAGTGGAATCTCCCAGAACTGAGCTACATGCTTGTAGGCCTTCCCAAGATGGTGCTTAGGCACTTCTCATATCTTTGATATCTCTCATGAGGTCTGAGATATACATCTCCAAAAATTGCTTCCAAATTCAGCTTAGTGCACCTTGGGAACACTTCGGTCTGACATGCGCTAGAACGTTCTTGGTGTTACATGAGTGAAGAAAGGTCTCCCCTAGTGTTTACCTAGCCAACTAGAGCTGATGGAGCTGATGGTTTTGTCCCACGATGAATGGTTCTTGATTCTCTCAAATTCTTAGTGGTATGTGACTGGCAGAGAAGCATAGACTAGATGCTCAATTCCCTATAACTTTTGATGGGTATTGTTTCAGGAACCAAAAATGGATAAATGATATTCTTGTTAGAATGAATTTAGAATAACTGAGAGGGGAGGGGTGAATCAGTTATCCTTAGGTCTAGATGTAGCAAATAAAACTTTCTGCATTTCAGATCTACTCAGCAGCAATAGCATAAGTCAACAACTTATTCATGCAGATTACTGTCAATTGAAATTAGCTTGTAGAAACATAACAGTAAAGAAAACCATAAGAATTCACACAAGTTGACACAAATATTTAACATGGAAACCCAATATGGGAAAAACCACCAATAACATGCTGCCAAGTTTTCACTCTTCTGAAGTGATGCCCTATGAGGAGCCAACCCTGTTAAAGGTTACAATAACACACTGCTAGGTGTGACCTGGTTAAAGGATTTAATCACCCTATTAGGAGCGGCCTTGTTAGAGGACTTAGAACATTCCACCTGAATGTCACCTTGTTAGAGGATTTATAGAAATGACTGTTAAGTCAACCTTGTTAAAGGATTTAACTGATACAATGGTAAGAAAGTAGTAAGTAATTGTGATCTGATACATACAACTTACTTTGCAATTCAGATCCAATTACAGCTCTAATGTTAACTTACTGAATAACCTGCATTGTCATTTCAACCTTCTGATTTTCTTGGAAATCCATCAAGCAATCACACATGCAACTTTCTGCTTCTGCCTTTTTTCCTTCTCTGCTAGATCTTGCCAAATAGTAAATCAACTATGCAAACCTCTTGCATACACATACACTCTTCCACACACAGTGAATAACCCCTTGAGCTTATCATATACCTCTTTGTGTAGGTCACAGAAATATTTTTTCGCTTAAACAAGATCGTAGATCTTAGGTTAGGTCAGATCCAATGGATCATTCCATCTTTGCATTACATTTGCTTCTCCAAAGTAGTCTCTAATTAAATCTTGAAACCATGCATTAATTACGGTTACCCATACATTAAATGACGTGGATCAATCTTTAATTAACATTACATATCCCAATAAAATTAACTAAGTCGGCCAGAGATCTCAAACCTCATCATTAATCCAATTACTGTAAGTTGGCCAACATCACTGTTTCCACTTGGAAATTTCAATGGTGCTCGACATTGAACAACTTTTGCTTGTCACAAGAAACTTTGCTCGGCACAAGAAAATTTTCTTGTCATAAGAAACTTTGCTCGGCACAAGCTAAACCTGCTCGGCATAGAACAGCTAGAAAAACTGTCTTTGAAAGATAAACAACAAATTACTTTGCCAGAGTGACAACTGATCAAATACCCTTTTAGTTGCCTTAACTCAACCATTCACTTGGTCTTCTTGTTAAATCTTCTTCATGAACAATAGATATGGTACTCAAACATATAACAATAGTCTCGCCAGTTAAGGTTTGACATCAATGACAAAATAATAGTTGCTTGCATTGTCATTTTCCAACAATCTCCCTCTTTGGCATTGATGGCAACACAAAATATTAAAACAATGATTTAACAAGCATAGTTACCAACCAATCCAAAAATTCACTTGTGTTCCTTGATATGAACCAATTTTCATTAATGTCTTTAGCTTCATTCTGATTCTTATCTGTAAAACATTTCTCCCTCTGTGTCTATAATTACATTGTCATCATCTGTGTCTAATCATGTGTAGACTCCCTCTGAGTAGATAATCACTTCAATGTTTTCAATAGTAACTTCTGCCTCTATGTAATCTTTCCTTCTTTGTAATCTCTCTTTCTCGACAATCTTTTCCCTTTTATAGGTAATATCTCCCTCTTTGACAACAATGCCAAAGAAGTCGATATCATTATCATGTAGATCTTTAGTATCATGCTGATCTTGTCATCTTGATTATGACTGATTTTTCTTTTCTGTCCTTGTTCATCTTCACAACTTTAGCTAGCATCCTAAAAAGTGACTTACTGTGCATCAATGTGTGAGATATTCTGAATAAAATATTTAATGCAACAGTACCATAGAAAACTTAATTATCCTCAGTGAGGGGAATCATCCCCAATTTACCTCGTAGATACTCATGAGCATCCTTGGGTAGTGCTTTTGTGAATATGTCTGCTAATTATTCTTTGGTGTTCACACAATCCAGTCATACTTCTTTACTCTGAACTAGCTCCCTCAAGTAGTGATACTTGATAGCTATATGCTTTGTCTTTGAGTGCATAACAATATTTTTATAAATATTAATAGCACTTGTGTTATCACAATATATAACAACTGGGTCCGTGATTTATTCCTTCATACCTTTCAGTAGTATCTTCAACCACACAATGTTAGAATAGTTAATTGCTACTGCCACATACTCAGCTTCAGCTGTAGATTGTGAGGTGCAACTCTGTTTCTTGTTTGTCTAGGAGATCAATCTCTTTCCTAAAATAAATGCTCCACTAGTAGTTCTTTTCCTGTCATCAACATTTCCAGCCCAGTCAGAGTCAGTGTAAACTCTGAGTTCAAACTTGTCATTCTTTTTGTAGTATAGACCATAGTCCTCAGTTCCTTTCAAATATCTTAGAATCCTTTTGACTACCGTCATGTGATTTTCCTTGGGGTTAGCAGAAAACCTTGCAACAATCCCAACAGCTAGAGAAATATCAGGTCTACTGTGTACAACATACTGTATTTTTCCAATCATTAACCTATAGAGTGTTTGGTTCACTTCTTTTGTGTCATCATCTTTTTTCAGCTTTTGTCTAGTAGCCATGGGTGTACTAACTGGTTTGGACTCTTCCATTCCAAAAGTTTTCAATATCTCTTTGATATATTTAGATTGAGTGATATAGATACCATTCTTCATTTGATAAATTTGTAAGCCAACAAAGAATTTTATTTCACCAAACA
>MU228375.1:319837-359561 GCA_018584345.1 Thuja plicata | reverse complement strand
CAAGAACAAGAAGTAAGTCTTTAAACTCAAATTGTTTAATTTGTGAGTTTGAGCCAAAATCTATCAATGTTGTACTAGATAATGAAGAATGGATAAGTGCTATGAATGATGAGATTGAACAGATTGAGAAGAACAAAACATGGTCACTTGTGCCAAGACCAGATGACAAGAATGTCATCAGTACTAAATGGATATTCAAGAATAAGCTAAACGAGAATGGAGAAGTGACAAGGAACAAAGCAAGACTACTATGCAAGGGGTATGCAGAAGAGGAAGGTATAGAATATGGAGAGACCTTTGCACCCATTGCTAGGCTATAAGGATTAAGAATACTACTTGCTTATGTCGCATACAAAGGATTCAAAGTATATCAAACGGATGTCAAGTCAGCATTCCTAAATGAAATACTTGAAGAAGAGGTATACATTGAGCAACCAGAAGGGTTTGTGGATCTAGACAAGAGGAACATGGTATATAGACTTCACAAAGCCTTGTATGGATTGAAAAAATCTCTCAGAGCCTGGTATGAATGACTTCATTCCTATCTAATAAGTATTGGATTCATAAGGACTAGTGGAAACGGTAATCTTTATTTGAAAGAAGATACTGATGCTAACACTTTGATTGTTGAAATATTTGTTGATGACATCATATTTGGAGGCAATTATATGCTATGCAAATCATTTTATGATGAGATGGGCAAAGATTTTGAGATGTCTATGTTTGGAGAGATCAAGTTCTTTCTTGGTCTACAGATCATTCAACAAAGTGAAGGAATTTTCATTACACAGTTCAAATACATCAAAGAGGTCCTGAAAATATTCAAGATGAAAGATTCCAAACTAGTTAGACCACTAATGGCTACTAGATGTAAATTAATAAAGGAAGACAAGTCAACAGAGGTAAATCATACTTTGTATAGATCGATGATAGGAAAACTCATGTATGTTGTACACACTAGACTAGATATTGCACATGCAGTAGGAATCGTTGCTAGATTTTTTGCTAACCCCAGGGAATCACATATGACTGCTGTGAAAAGAATTCTAAGATATCTGAAGAATACTAAGGAATTTGGCTTATGGTATAGAAGAGAAGGAAAATTTGAACTTAAGGTGTTTACCAACGCTGATTGGGCTAGAAATCTTGATGAATAGAAGAGCGCAACTGGAGGAGCATTCTTTATGGGTGACAGACTTGTCACATAGTTTAGCAAGAAGCAAGGATGCATCTCTTAGTCTACTACGGAAGAAAAATATGTTGTTGTTGCTGAAAACTTCTCAAATATTGCATGGATCAAATAGTTGCTGGAAGGTATGCATATGAAGATCTCAGAACCAGTGATTATCTACTGTGATAACACCAGTACAATAAACATTTCCAAGAATCTAGTCATGCATGCAAAGACTAAACACATTTCCATCAAGTATCATTATTTAAGAGAACAAGTTTAAGAAAAAGAGGTGATACTTGAATATGTGCAATCAAAAGAACAATTAGCTGATATCCTTACCAAGCCACTGCCCAAGGATATATTTGAGTACCCAAGAAAGAGACTAGGGGTCAAACCCATGTCTACAAGTCAATAAAAGGACTGAAGGCTGCATCAGCCATATATTATCAGAATATCATTCATGACTGATGCAAGTAAAAGATGAACTTCAAAGCTACATCTATATACAGAAAGGTATATATCGTAAACGAGCACCAGAGCATATTGTTGTATTGATGATGGATAAAGGAAAATCAAGGAATATATTATAGATAGAAGAAAATAGTTGTTTAACATGAATGTTAGATATTTGTAAAATATTTGTTTGGCATTGTTGTCAAAGGGAGAGAATGTATCCATATTATCATCAGAAACTATTCATTATCAGATTTCTCCAAAAAGGGAGAAATCATATCCATAGGGAGAGAATTTGTATAAAAGTTGCAAACAAAAGACAAAGACATCAAAGAAAAAGAACAATCAAAAGAGAGAAATTGAAACAAACAGAGGACACAACACATAAGAAGAACAAACATAGAAAGCTGTAAGAATCAAATCTAAGCTAACACAGAGCTTACTGGCGGTCAGACATTTTTATCAGTTATCAAAACAAACTATTTGGTAATTTGATGAATCTCAACAATTGTATTTCATATTGTATTACAAATAGTATAGTGTGATAATATAGTATGTTGCCATCAATGCCAAAGGGAGAGATTGATGACATGTAATTGATTGAATGTTTGATAATGTTAAGTTGAAGATGATGCAAGACATTAAAATAGTTAATGGTTTGTATTTTCATTGATGTCAACTTGATATCATTTGTACGGTCATGTACATAATGCCAAAGACTTCAGAGAATCAATGGAATAATGATTATGCTTTTAGCAATGTATAAAAGTCAAGTATTCACTAAGTGACAGACTACACTGATGGAGTGCACACCATCAGTAAAGCAAAATCCAATGATACCCGATGGATGGAGATCCCGAAGCTAACTGGAGTTACACCAACGGAATTGGCAGTTGTCACCGATGATGAACTGCAGAATTGACCGACGGAACTGAGAGTTTAGAAAATGACAAAATATCTAGCTGGCAGAGCTTAAGGATAGACTTAACTATTTGTTTTATTCGACCACAGTTAAGTAATTTATTTAAAGAAGATTTATACAGTTGGAAAGAAGATAACTATGAGATAAATCAGGAGTTAAAGCCGTAAATCAAATTGGCTGGATTGTTTTTCATGCCAAGAATCAAGAATCAAGAATCATGAATTAAGGAAAATCATGTCTATATAAGAGGCAAGCATAATTCATTTCCGCACGCAATCAGATACACGAAAGGGGAGTGAATAGAAAGAAGATGCTGAAGAGAAACTGGTGAAGGATAAAATTCATACAATCCTAATCAATCAAGCTGAGGGAGAGATAAAGAATTCTACAGACACCGACGAACAGTGAAGCACAGCATCATAGAGTAGAAAGTGTGGAGAAAAAGGAATTGAATTGATACATTGATCAGAGAGGTATTGTACTTAAATAGATTTGAAAATTTGTAATTCAAAGTTACATTAGAAACAGGTCATTGTGTTTCAGTTTAACCATTGAAGCATTAAGTCTCTTAACAGAGCGGGACTTAATAGTCTTCTATAATTGAGGTATATCCTAACAGATTGCCAAAAATGTTGATTCATGAAAGTAGCATTGAATTTTCATAAAGCCTATTGACAGATTAAGAAGGAGGTTGATTCAAGGATGGTTATCAAGATTTTCCTAAAGCCTATTGACAGTCTAAGGAGGAGGCTAATTCAAGGATGGTATCAAAATAGATGCCAGATACTAAGTGACAACCTATGTATAAAAATACTCTAACAAGTTCGCACTTAACAGTGTGTTTTTAACCTTTAACAAGGTTGGCTCCTAACAGGGCTCACTTCAGAAGAGTGAAAATTTTGGGTATTGGTCCCGGTGGTTTTTTCCCTTAACATGGTTTCCACATTAAAATCCATGTCTTATGTGTGTATGGTTTATTAATTTATTGTTTTACATTTCACATATGCATTTCTGGATTGATTGGTATACTCTAGATATTTACTAAGTATCAGTAAATAAGTTTTACTGGTTATCGGTAATCAAGGAGAATAAGGACAAACAAGGTAAACCGAAAAATAGTTAATTATTTCAAAGTATTTCAGGGCATGCATCTTGTAGGGACTTAATAATCTGAGGTGTATTGATTGGTGGATTAAAGTTTAAAGGATAAATTTTTGAGGCCACTGATTCACCCCCCCTCTCAGTTATTACTAACAGAGAACAGTTTTATGCTTCTCGTAGTCTTCAAACGTAGGAATACCATTATTTCTAATCATGTATGTGCGCAACCATGTTCCCACAACAACGTGTGATCTTGTTGGATATGTGAACATATCATCATCTATCGTCGGTTGTGCAAGTTTCTACTTTCCTTGTACACAACATGCTAACCATTAATATTATCTCTCACCATTCCCATGTGGTGCAACCAATGCAAAAACATGTCCTGGCTGTATAAGATCTGAAAGATGGTCGTAGTCAAGTGAACAATCCATGTCATCATTTATTACAAAGAGTGTGATAGATAAAGGAGTTAGATAATGTTGAACCCACGTATTGACCCACTCATGTGACTCACATTGATACCAATCACACTAAAGACACCTCGTACAAAAACAAGCCAACTCTCGTATCCAAATGGTCCATGTACTAGCATTTGACCTTCAAAATGAATGCATTTTTGAAGAATCTTTCAGAGTTTGACAATCCAACCTATCTCAATTGTGCCCAACTCAACCAACCAAAATAATTTCTGCACCGTTGAATCAAGAGTCCCCCCTCTGACAATGTTGAAGTACACCAATCAATAATAAAACAAGCATCAAGGAGTTTTGCACCTGAAATCCTTAATTTATCTTTAACTAGAGATCTTTTTACACATGCACCTGCTCCATCATGCTCCCCTTTTCCATGACCAGCCCCAAAAAAACTCAAAATATGAGGTACACCTGTCTCTACATGCATTCTACATAACCAATAAAACATACGAGCATTTTTGAATTGACCTCTGCAATTATCTGGCCAAATGAAATGTCTATCCATAGAAATATCATTTTCCTACACCCACTCAAAATAGTTCTCAAAGAAATGTTGGACATACTCATGAGAGTGAGATCTATCATCACTCATATAAAAATGGTATTCTCAGATTATCTTTCGGTCATCTTTTGTACTATCAGGGGAATGTCTATATGTTATGTGTACAAAAATAGCAACCTGAATAGAATTGTAATATTGAGCTTGCAACTCATTTTGAGGCTGAAATGTATAGTTCTCTGCAAAGTCAATGACCGATATAATAGTGCCAATCAATAAAATGTCCTTACAAATCTTGAATTGTTGATCCAACCACTGAGACCTGTGACTATGCCTTGCATACTTGTAAAAAATATTCTTCCTGAAATCTAAAATAAAATCAGGTACATTGCATTCTTTTGTAACCAACTCACATCTAGAGCTTTCACCTCCACTTTTCAATGTATAATTAATAGTTTCATATACCTTTTTTTGGACAATTGCCTTTCCAAAATCATGTTCGCAACCCTCATGAAAACATGAAACAAACTTCACTAGCCCACCACAATCTAAGCACTTGTCATTTAAGCAATCTTGTCTATAAAAGAAACATCCATCATCTCTAGAACATAAAAACTGATCTAGCAAGTCTCTTGATGATTTTGGAAGAGCACTTGCACCACACTCCTCCAACATTTCACTAGTATGCAAAGTAAAATGAATAGATCGTAATAATTCATGATGCATTGAAAACTCCACATGATATTTGCAATAATAGATATTTCGAATCTTAAGAGGCACACAAAAAAAAGATTCAATTATTCAAAATCTCTTTGTGATATTTGTAATGTTGGATGTGTCTCACAATTTTTTTTGGACAACATTGTTTGACTCACCTCCAAATAATGTCTTGGATGCAGGGTGCGGTATTGAATGCCAATTCTCAACTTCAAGACATCCTTCACATTTGGTGACACTCTTGAGTTTGATTGCCAATATAGTTGAATTTGATCCTTCACATCATCGATAAGCTTCTTATCACAACGTGGAATTCTCCCACCATAAGTCCATGTATCATTTTAAAGAGGATCATCAAGTCTTTCTCTTCTTGCAAGTGCTCTATCCAAAATTTTATGATTTAGGTTCAAGTCAACACAAGTTTGTCTCATCAAATGAGCCTTTCTCAAATGATGACTTACTAAGGAGGTTGTAATAACCCTCCTAGTGGCTCTCTTTCCTTTTTCGTTGGTAGTCTTCCTAATGGAATTGAGAGCACTAAAAATATTTCTCACAATAATAGAATTCCTCTCCTTTTTCTTCTTCACACTAATCTTCAATTTGGCTAGACTAGGTCTCATCTTCTGCATCTTTAACAACTGTACAAACAATTGACATTGCTCAACCAATGTCTTGTGGCTTAAAAATTGATCAAAAAGTTTTGAAACCCACAACCAAATGGTTCTTTCTGATCGCTTGCCATCGAAATTGCTCATTATGTTCTCATCAATTTCAAGTAACCATTTTGTTGTTCTTGAAGGTCTCAAATTTGAAGTTTGTATTTCTTTCTCACAAGGGACTTCATTTCTCATATAATTTGGAGATGTGTAATGCTGATTTGGTTCTTGTGCACCATTATCAGTGTCAATTCCTTCATATTCAAATCATGGATTGTCATTGTCAATGTCCCCACTTCCACTATCCACATCTACATGTTCATTTTCAAAACCTAAATTTTCATCTTCAATCCCTACATTCTCATTTTCAATATTTTTGTCATAAATCATTTCAAATTCATGTCCTTCTTCACTTGAAACCGCATTTAAGGGTGGGCCTATGCCCACATCTTCATTAAAATTTAACATACCCTATCTCTTATTCTAATGGATAACCCTATCCATTTCTCTATACACTTCAATCTCTTCATTTGGGAGCTTCCTCTTCCGCTTATGCTTTCAATGACTACTACACCCAATGGTGAGATTAAAAAGGTGATGCAACCTTTGATAATATAGAGATTCCAACAAAAAGGGTCAAAAAAGTATTTTTTTGTCTTTCACAACTGATTTCCCATGACATTCTCTGTAGAAAAACGTGCTTCTGGGACAGGGACCCAGAGAATCAATTTTTTCTTTTGGATACCAGTAAAGCTTATCGGATATCTGATATTATCAGACATCCGATATTATCGGATGTCCGATATCTCCCGCCCAAATTTGGATTCAATCTTTTCATTTTCATCCTATTTTGAATGTTTATTTTACTTTATGTATTACTATTATATTTTGTCAATATTAATTTTATATTAATATTAATATTTTTTAAATATTAATATTAATATCATATTAATATTATATTTATCTCTCTCTCTCTATGTAGGAACTCTAGAGAGAGAGAGAGAGTTCCTACTCCCTCCCTCTCTAGAGTTCCTACTCTCTCTCTCTCTCTATCTATCCTAGGTATTATTGTTATAATATAAATATTAATAAATAATTAATAATAGAATATTATACTATTATAAAATAGAGAAATAAATAATAATATAATACTAATATTTAAATAATTATACAATACAATGCTAATACCGTCTAATATTAATATTAAAACAAATGAAATTTATAATATATAAAATCATAAAATTGAAAAGAGGTTTAAAATCAAAATGTTGTATTTGGGCGGGAGATATCAGACATATGATAATATCAAATATCTGATCATATCAGATATCTGATATTATCATATATACGATTAGGCTTGGTAGTTGCTTTGGGTTTTGGCTTTCCAATGCCAAACGTGGATGGTCAACCCAAATGACATGTTCACCATATTTCCTCTGGTCTCCAGACTTAGAATGTAGCTAACGACCTTTTTTCACCCAAAATTGATGAAACAAAAATGGTTTCTTAAATACGTTATCAACTTTCCATCAATATAATTATTGTCAGAATTCAAGTTCAGTAAGTAATTATTACTTATTTTCTAGTTGAGTTATCTATAAAGTCCTGATTGATAGACTGATTGAAAAACAACTATAACTTTCAAACAATTTAACCTTTTTGAAATCTGAAACATGCGTCACATTCTATGCTTCACCTACTATAAGAAAAAAAAAGTTTGCAATTTTGTAAAGTTTAGAATTAGTTAAGGTGGTCAGACACGAGAGTTTTTTATTTTCAATAAGTTGTAGCAGAAAATTCATAATTAATTATTTATTTGGTAAACAATTACACAAAAATATGTGTCACATCCGGGCATGAGTCTACTACTTATATTTAGAATCTTGTGAAAATTTATCATCACTTGATTGTGATTAAGGTGGTCAGACATACACATACTTTTTGTCTTTTTCCTAAATTTTTCATACTACTGCATTGAAATCTAAAATATTGAGCAATTAGATTAATTTTTTTTAAATACAAGGGCTAGTAGTTTAGAAACTAAATTCAATTTCCTACAGATTATGTTCTTACAATGTTTTCACATAAGGTTGATAAGATGTTCAACCTTTTACGTCAAGTTGACTAACCCTGATTTTCTAATTTTTCATTGCCACTTAAGGTCATAACTTTCTATACCATGATCCTGCACATACCCCCTATTAACATTAGTCAATGCACAAATGAATCTTTCCTCTCCTTGTTTCAACTCTGGTTGTGCTTCATGGTTTTCTCCCTCTACTTCTTGATTGTGATTCGATTCATCACCTTCTTCATCACTTACATCTTCTATATGTTGTCCTCTCCTTTGGGCTATCTCTACTGCTTCTAATCTTAAAGAAATTTTCCTCAACAAATCTAAAACAATTGGATCTTCATGTTGTGATCCACCTCTAACATTTCTCATAGCCATCTTCACAATCCTCAGTCGCTATAGGTCGGATCCTCTCAAGCGCAACACCACAAGCTAACCCTAAGGATGCAATTTACCTTTCTCTAATACCTCTTGAAGTAGTCAAGGATGGATAAACCTCAAGGAGATTAGTCTAATCATTTCATCCAACAAAACATAGAGAAATAAAAAGCCAAGATGGATAGAAAATTAGAGATCGGCCTTTAATTACTATCAAAAAAGCAGTTACAATAGATCTGTAACATGAGGTCTCACGTGTCAGATGTATACATACCTGATTATGATCATAAATATCTTTTAAAACCTAGCCAAGATACCCTAGATAATCTTATGAAAACTCTTTTATCCCTTAGGAATGAGTCCATAAGCTTAAATAATAATCACAATATCTAGTCGACCTAGAAAAGATCACATTTTCCCAGAATAAGATAACGTGTTACAACAATTAGGTCAGGACCCATTTAATAATTTTATCAACCTTCAATGTAGTAACTAATAGATGTAATCATACAATAAGGGTGGACTCAAACATATAAGTGAGTTGGCATGACCGTGCTTGGAAAATCCAACCGAAAGATCAGGAAATGATTGGAAAACCCAACCACAAACCAGTAACATGAAGAATAACACAGTCCCATAAAGAATCTACAATAACTCACACCCGATGACACCAATTGAGGTGTGATTATAGGAAATGATCCATTATGAAGCCACAAACACTCTTCCATGACCACAACCAAAAAGAACAAGTACAAATCTATCGCCAATAGAAACACCAGACTGAAATCATAACATACTAACAACTAAAAGAAAATGTTTTTGGTTGATGCAAGATTGCCAAGCTCCAAAGATGCTCATGCATTAATTAAATACTGTGAGAATTTAAAGATTGTGTCAGGTTTATCCAATCAAAGGAGGCTTGTAAAATTAAACATTGGTCAATGCCCTAAGCTTGAAGAGCTAAGTGATTCCCATCTAAACTTCTTGGAAAAAATAACAATTGAAAAATGTGAGCACTCAAAGATCGTGTCAAGGTTTATCCAATATTAAAAATCTTGTAAAATTAGATATTATCCATTGTTTAGTGCTTGAGTTATGCTTTAAGGATGTGTTTTCTCTTAAGGAGATTCATGTTGGTGTATGTGGGGAGCTGAAATTCCTTGAGCTGAAAGGTTGCAAAGTGTTGAAAATGGCAAGAATGTTTAAACTTGAAAAGTTTGTGACATTGAATATTTGTGATTGTCCTGAGCTTCAAGAGGTGGTAATTCCTGAAGGTCCAAACTACATTGAGAGGATTATAATTGGTAGATGTAAGATTTGAAAAAAGTGTTCGGTAATTTTAATGCAGAAAAAGTATTAATTTCGGATTGCCTAGGACTCCAAAAGCTACTAGGTTTTTTATAATTGACTTTCCTTGAGGAGATTTCAATTTTTAGTTGTGGGAAACTGTAGAACATAATTTTTCCAACAACTGTGGATTGTCTTCCCTTGAATTCTTGTAGAATGTTGAAAAGTGTATCAAGTGTATCCCATCTTAGGGATTATGTAGAATTAAATATTTCTCAATGCTGGGACCTTGAGCTTGAGTTGCATATTGACGATATGGATTCTTTGGAGAGGTTTACAATTGATGAATGCCTAAATTTGAACTCTTTTCAGTTGTATAGGTGTCTATTTCTTAAAAGAGTGTTCGGTAACTTTGATAAAGTAGTATTAAACATAAAGGAGTGTTTCGAGCTTGAAGATCTAACATCATTTGCATGTCTAACCTATCTTAAACATATTTTCATCTTCAGTTGTACGAAGCTGCAAAACATACATTTAGAGGGTTGTGAGAAGTTGAAGGAGATAGTTATCAAGTATTATAAGAAGCTACAAAATATAAATTTATTGATGACACTCATCAGTCTCTTTATTCAAAGGTTTCCCAGAATTGCAAAGTTGTATGGGTATTGATGTAAAGATTGTAGTCTTGACAACAGATGCTAGATAAGAAATATAAAAAAGACAAAGAAGTCAGTCAACTAGTTCAAGGGTAAAAAACTACATATCAATGTAAACTAAATAAATTCCATTTATATACAATGAAAAGAAACAAGTTTCGACCAATTTGTTGAATAGATAAAGAGAATACATGAGTTTTTAAACAAGAAGAGTGTTGACCAAACTTACGAATGTATTGCAATATCACACAACATAATACATCAATAACAAGGACTTAGGGATACTTGGACCATCTCTTTGAAGCCATCAATGTATGACAACATAAATAGACCAAACAAGAGCTTAATGGATATACAATACATATATTTATACATGAGTCATGAACTAACATGAGTTTACAAATGTCATTACCATAGACCACTTGGTCGATAACAAATAAAACATAATACGCTAGCATGAAGACCTTCCAAACAGGAGCTCTAGACAGCTGATCCACACAAAATAACATGGGAAAGAATATTGTAGAAGTGTGTTTCCACCCTACTACAAAGTTGTTAAGCTTCCCCAGAGTATTTCCTGACATGAAAGATACCTAGCCCAGCTAGAGGAAAACTAATCAAGAAAAACTAGAGGGAGTAATGGAATTTTGCTACATGATACATTCACATTCAAAATTTTAATATAAAATTATCATGGACTTCATAGTCATTCCTCATAAACTTATTTAATTTCAAACTTATGGAAAAATATTGCAAGGATTTCTCACAATATGCATTAAACATCATGAATAATGGGTGTATTCAACACACATAAAAGAACATAAATAGAGATCTTCTCCTAATTATCAAAAATGATGTCAAGCTCATAGTTCCACCAATATCTCATCTGGTTTGTATAGTAAGTGTGACTTGGTTTCATCATAGTACATGGAGACAGCTCCAAAATACATATATATCACTTCAAGGGGTAAATACAAAAATAATAGTACTTTCGTGGTGTAGGATCACCTAGGGTTAAATGCCCTTCGTTGTTTTGTTGTACACCTTCCTAGTTTCTTAAGCCAATTAAGAGGTTTAAGAACATTTTGAATTTATTTAAGTTGGTTTTGTAAGGTGTTTGTTCATTCACTCTTTTAATGACCTAAGAGGGAAAATGGGTCAATTTGGTGAATAGTCACCCTAGTTTCTTAGATGAGTATTTTTAGGTTAAATTTTGTATTGAAGAAGTGATTTGTAGGCATCTGGAAATCCAAACAAGGCATTAGGAGCTTTATAAAGTTTCACGGCATGTCCTGATGCTTGACATGTACTAAGTTGCTCAACAGGTACTAATTTTCTCAAGATGTCCTATTTCTTGGCAAGTACTAAGTGCTCAGCATGTGCTAAAAAGTTGTTTTGTCCTAAATGGATAGTTAGGTCATTTACAAGGATTGTGCAGAAAAGGGGAAGACT
This sequence comes from Thuja plicata, assembly GCA_018584345.1. Lineage (NCBI taxonomy): Eukaryota > Viridiplantae > Streptophyta > Pinopsida > Cupressales > Cupressaceae > Thuja > Thuja plicata. The sequence goes on along the minus strand of MU228375.1, from coordinate 347,716 downwards.
ATTTAAGATCTCCCAAGGCATCATTTTAAGGGAGAATTCTAGTGGATGTTTTTGTTGGAAGTCTTTTGTTTTGAAATTTTAGCTAATGAGAAGTAGCAGACTATGTTCTTAATGATATTTGAGCATTTGTTTTAGTCAAGATGATTAATGGATTGAACTTGATATTTTTTTTTGTATTTAGTTCTTATGCGTGTTTAGAGACTCTGTGCGGAGGTAGTTTAGTTTTTTCTTCATTGTGTAGTATCTTTTAAAGTTTCTTGGAAGTTGCAAGTTCCTGGTCCAGTTCTGGACTATAAATAGAAATGCATCCTCAAGGTTCTTGAATCCATAGTGAGAAGAATGAGCCTAGATGTAATTCAAGAGGAGCCACTATACATAAGTTTCTTTTTGGTTTTTGTAGGAGAATTGATAGTAATGATTTGTGAGCTCTTTCCCTAGGCGAGCTTGGTGATAGTCCGGCTAGGGAAGAAATTGAAACAGATGTGTAGAACTTGCAGGGTTGGATTGAAAAACACAATCCAATAGTTGGATAGAAACCGTTGAGAGATAATATGAATCTCTGAGCAGTGATAGCTAGAAAGGAGATGAATTCATTGAGGAAAGAAAGAAAATATAGAAAAATAGCTAATTAGTCCTATATTTAAGGACTGCGACCCTAAGAAGTTTCAATGGTTGAATGGATGTTTAATGGAATTAACGCCTCAAGAATGTCATGAAATGAACCAAGGACACAAGGAAACAACCCTGCAAAGAGTTGTGAGAGTACTGACATAAGTTGATAAAATTCACTTATGAGGATTCAGTGAGCACCGAGAAGAAACTGATTGATAGGATGGGTCTTGAGTAGGAGGGAGAAGTTCTTAGTGACATGCCTCAAGATTAGGGTTGAGGGTACCCTAGGAGGTCTAGGAGAGAGGCATTAGAATAGAGTCAAGCTAACTCTCGAAGGAAAGATCCCATTCCCATCAGATTGGTATTAGAGCCTAAATATTGGGCTTATGTTGTTTGGATGTTATCTTCATTAGAATTAGTAGATTCATCCAAGATCATGACTAATGCTGAACTAGAAAAGGATGTAGAAGAGAAGAAAGAGGAGAACAAAATCCTAAAGAAATAGTTGGCTTATATGGAAATTAAGTTAGAATAAGTGAAACTTAGGACTACAACAGTCAGTGAACTTATGAGAGAGACTAAAGGAGAGGGTAAATTAGTGCCTAAGGAAGATATAATACCTGAGCTAGACATTGTGCTTCAAGAAGATCCATTCTTAAAATATTTAAAAGCTATGAGTGGTAAGTCCTTGGAAGGTGTGCCTCAATTTAGTGGAAATATGGAATCATAAGTATTCATGGAGTGGATAGAAGGACTTGAAAATTACTTTGAATGTGATAATGTGATGGAGGCTCAAAAAGTCTGAATAGCCAAGACAAGATTGAGAGGGACTACTCTCACTTGGTGGAAGTTTGTTCAGGATGAAAGAGTCAAAGAATGGAAAAATCCTATAACCATTTGGAAAGGCATAATGGCCAAAGTGAGAGAAACTTATCTTCTAGATGATTTTGAGGTGCAGTTGCACAAGAAAAGACAGAATCTGAGACAAAAAGAGTTAGAAGTCAGTGCCTATACATAAGATTTTGATAAGTTATGCTAAAGGTCACATGTAATGGAGGAAGAGAGCCTAATATTGGATAGGTATCTCAATGGTCTCAAGTGAAATATCCAAGAGGAAATTAGCCTCTTAAGCCCCAAGATAGTACATCAATTCTATCAACTAGCTCTCAAGGTAGAAGAGAAGCTAAAAAATAAACAATATTCCAGCAGTAGGGGCATAGGTAGAGGAAGAGATGGTAGAAATCAAAGAGGAGGTTTTGGTGGAAGGAACTTTGAGGCTAGAAATTAGAGTAAGTCTAAAATCACTGTTAATCAAGGAGAATCGAGTAACACAAGAGGTGGTTATAATAGAGGAAGAGGTTCCAATACCAATTCAAGAGGAAGATCTAATAACCAGGGAAGAGGATCTTATTTCTCCTCAATGAAGTTATACAATTTATAGTAGTATGGGCATCCTACATATAGGTGTCCTGAGAAGGGTTCTACATCACACGGAGGAGAGAAAAGAGTCAATTATGTGCAAGAAGAGTCTTCTAGCAAAAAGACAACATAAGTAGCCCTAGATTCTAAGATAGGGGAGAATTTGATGATTTAAAGAACACTCCTCAAAGATCCCATCAAAGAAGAGCCAAGCCAAAGAATATCTATGTTTAGAGTCAAGGGAAAGGTACTAGGTAAAGTTTGTAAAGTTATCATAGATTTTGGTTCTACTGATAACATAATTTCTTTGGAAGCTATTGAAAATTCAAAATTGAAGAATATTCCCTATACTAACCCTTACATAGTTACTTAGTTGAATAAAGATCAAAAGGTATTGGTCAATGAGCAAGCTTGGGTGGAATTTTTTGTAGGGAGGTATAAGGAAAAATTATTGTGTGATGTCTTACCCGTGGACTCTTGTCATTTATTGTTGGGTAGACCTTGGTAGTTTGACAGAGCTCCAATGCATGATTTACTTCCTAGGGGTCCTACGACCATGATAAGGTGCACTAGGGCCCCTTAGGTCCCTTTTTGACCCCTAGGAACATATTGGAACACTCAATTGTGTCCCAAGGGGTCCTATGACCTCTTGGGACACACTTGACTATTCCAATGCTTCAAAAGGGGTCATGGGAAGTCCCCATGACCCCTTTTGACATATTGGAACACTCAATTGTATCCCAAGAGGTCGTAGGACCCCTTGGGACACAATTGAGTGTTCTAATGTGTCTTCGAGGGTCAAAGAGGGACCTAAGGTGTCGTAGTACATTTTCTCATGTGTTAGGACCCCTGGGAAGTCCCCATGACCTTTTTCAACACATTAGTACACTCAAGTGTATTCCAAGAGGTCGTAGGACCCCTTGGGACACACTTGAATATTCCAATTTGTCCTTGGGGGTATAAGAGGCATCCTAAGGGGTCCTATTACACCTTCTCATGTGTTAGGACCCCTAAGAAGACCCCATGACCCCTTTCAATACATTGGAACACTCAATTGTGTCCCAAGGGGTCCTACGACTTCTTGGGACACACTTGAGTGGTCCAATGTCTCAAAAGGGTTCATGGGGAATTCCTAGGGGTCCTAACACATGATAAGGTGTACTAGGACCCCTTAGGACCCTCTTTGATCCTCGGGGACACATTGGAACACTCAAGTGTGTCCTAAGGAGTCCTACGACCTCTTGGGATACACTTGAGTGTTCCAATGTTTCAAAAGGGGTCATGGGGTCTTCCTAGGGGTCCTAACATGTGACAAGGTGTACTAGGACCCCTTAGGATGCTATTTGATCCTTGGGGACACATTAGAACACTCAAGTGTGTCCCAAGGGGTCCTAGGAAAGTTCATTTGAAAATAAATAAATAAATAAATAAAAATAATAAATAATAAAATAATAAAAAATTAAAAAAATCAGGAACCCAAAAAAATTAGGTACCCAATTAGGCTTGTGCTTTGGCGTCAGGTTTTCCCAAGTGTACTGACTCCCAGGCCTACTAAAAAGTCAACAAACATTTTCATGCACTTTTGGATGAGTGAAAAGTGGATTTTTTTCACATCGCCACTTTTTGGCCCCTCATGATCTTGCACATACCCAACTATTTCTTTTGAAATGGGTAAAGAGATTAAATAGGTAAAGGATGACAGAAACAAAATTGAAGAAACCTTAATAGATGCTAAGTTTTAGATGGGAAAAATGTAGATTTAACTTGATGACTATAAGAACAAATGTCTAGAATTAGAGAAATATAATCAGATCATAAATGGATAACTTACTAAGGATAAGAAACATATTGAAAAACCTCTTATGAGAAGTGATAAGATTGATGAAAAAAGAGATAGAAGAAAACCTAAAGGAGACATGAATATAGTTGGCTTCAATGAAGTTAAATGTTTAAAGACTCAGGAAGAAAAATCAGAAGTGAAGACTGATGAAGAAAGGCCTACTCTTGAAGAACCTAAAGATCAGATCAGACCTTTTAGAGTTAGATATTTTAGATGTAACAAAATTGGACACAAGAAGAGAGACTGTAGAGGTAAAATTCCTTACAAATATGTTTTTGGCTATTGTTTCAATTGTCATGCATTTGGACACAAGAAGGTAGAATACAAGAAGCATGAACAATCAAGAATCAAGAAAGATTACAATAGAAAAGGAACAACAACTAAGATCACATGTTAGAAATGCAATAACTTTGGGCACATCGCAAAGTATTGTAAGTTGCAAATTAATTAGATTAGACCACCTCCTACATGCTACAAATGTCATAATCCAAGACATATAGAATTTTTTTGCAGATACAATAGAACGAAGAACAGAAGTGGTCTTCCACCTATTGATGTAAAGAAGAACATTGGTGATGTTAAGAGTATTGCAAATGAATTTAACAGTCATTCAGGAATGTAGGAGATATGGATAGTGATAAGGTATGGAAGGTGAAATAACCAAGTGATGAAAAGGTTCAGGGAGTGACATTAGATGCTACCAAGTCTTTGCTTGATGCTAATATTGCTACATCAACCTAGATGGCCAAGCATGGCCTTAGGGGAAGCATTAGAAAGAAACATCAGAAATCTATCCAGCCCCTAATTATGAAGATTAATCTCTTGCAAGCTTAAGGAGAGTATTTAGAAATGTTATGGATCATATATCTATGATCACATAGCTTTTTGAGCTATATCCTATGATTGCCAGTTATTAGTTGACTCGATCACGAGCATAGATGAGTTCATGGGGAACTATGTCATTTCTTTACACAAAAAGTATAAGGTCAATCATAGAAACTTATCTAATCATCATTCAGAGAACAGAGCTGAAGGAGAACAAAGATTTGAGTAGAAGAACAAAGAAGCAAGTGCATTGTATGACTGGACGAAGCAAAATTTCACAGATTCATCATAGAAGAGGTATTTTTGATTATTTTCAAAGTTTGGTTATGGATACTCCATTAATATTCGATGTTGTCGAAAGTCCTAAATACAAATTTAAGAAAAAATCATTTTAGTCCACCAAAGATGATCTCGAAGGTGCATTTTCACAAACACCCTACGGTGTTCTACATGTCGAAGACATTAGGGCTTACATTCACTATAAGTATGAGTCTCTGGAAGACTTTGAAATATATAAGGAGATGAAGGATATGATTGGAGGAGATGACATTCTATGGTGGTAGTTAAATATAATGGTAGGCATCTTTTATTCATTGGGGCTAGATGTATATAAGTTGAGCATGAGGGATAGTAGCCATAATTGTGAATCTAGAAGAAATATGAGAAACCTTAGAGCTTATGGCGGCCTTATTTATATCAAATATTTAAGTATCCCAACTAACAAGGGGGCCTTGGGAAGCTCAAACCTGAGAAATCATAAAATTAAATAAAAGTTTAGCCAGCTGATATTTATCAAATTTTCCATCAATGAGGAGGGGATTGAGACATAGGGGAGGATAGATGGGGGTTATCATGCAATTATGGTGCTGGTAACACAACAGTTGTTTACTCCTATAGCCTTTTCTCAATCACACTCAGAAAACAAAAAAAGGAGAAGGAAAAAGGGAGGAAAGGAAATGGGAGGAGGGGGGAATCGAGGGGGAATGTATGGAGTTATTCTAGAGATAAGCAGAGCTCTATGAGGAGTGCAGATGTGAGTGGTGATGGTTGTTATCTCTTATTCCAGCACAACTCTAAAATGACAGTATACTTGTATACTTGAATGCAAACTCTTTCTTATGCAAGAGAAAGGCTAATTGATGAGGATTGGATAATATCCTCCTTCTTCTTCAAGCTCCACATCACTCAGGAGGGTATTGCCTTTTCTACACATATATGACTCATTTATGACAACTACAAGCTTGCAGATATATAACTGTGAAATGGTTTTTCAGACTCTTAGGTAACTAATACCTCGATATTTCATAAACTCTTATTCAATATTCAACTTTCATAAAGTAAGTCTAAAAACCGGAGAAAACTTAACTCCTAGTAACATGAAATGGAAATGGTTTTTCAATTATGTGTTTGATGTATGAAGTTCTGTAACATCTCAAATCTTGCATAGACTAGTGCCTTATCCTTTGGGCAATGGAGTCAAACATACACTTGCAAAGAGATTATGAATGAAGGGAAAATAAATCTGTCTAATTTGTCTATATGCCTTACATAAAAAAATGTATCAATCAATATCTACTTATTGATCCACCTGTGTGTTCAGATATGCAAATTCCTACTCAAAGAATTTAACTCTCTCCTTGAAAGAGACCTTGGAAATAGAGAGTACATAACCAACATCCACTGGAAAGACAAGATTGGCAATACCCTTGATATCCCAACTCATACAAATCTGAAAAAAAATCCTAAATCATAGTTATCCTTTGAATAAATATATTTCTGATCAATTAATAGATAAAAATAAAACACCCTTGATGCCCTAGTTTATATGATTTCAGAAAAATGGAGACAACTTGATGATATAATAACAGTGCTGAAATTCATTGATAAATAACTGTTACAAAAATGTTTTTCTCTGAGACAAAAAATAACAAAACAACCTTGTATGCATAGAAAAGAGAAATATTACAAAAGATACAATATGGAACTTACTCTGAAACTTCTGGCAAAAACAGACAGAACACAGTCTGAAACTCCCAAAGCAGAGCAGAAGATAGGGACATGAACCCCTAGAAACTGAGAAAAGAAAAGAATAAATAGAAGAGAGAAGAAACCCTAAAAACTCTATTTGATCTACATATGTCCTTCTCAAATCTAATCTGCACTCATCATCCTTCTTTTCTCCATAAAATTTGAACTTGTTTTATCTTTTCAAAATCTACCTTTGCTCTGTTGGTGATCTAAAAATCTGATTTTACTTGCTTTCCAAGTCTTCACAATATCTGATATATTCATTAATGTCTGACTCCATCTATCTTTTCAAAATCTGATTTTTGTCCTATTTATAACTCTTTCAATCTGCCACTGAGAAGCATTCCAAATCTAATATTATTCTAATAAAATATCCATGAAATTTGATTTCATTCTTCTTCAAAAATCCTCCGGGAAAGCATGTGTAAATCTGATCTTTGAAAAATAAAATATATATATTTGTATCTTTTTTCTATGCAAATTTGATCTTCATTCAGTCCAAATCTGCCATTATTTTGCAAAAATATGATCTCTCTGTGTTGCAAAATTCTTCTCGGAATGTTCCTTTTCAAATCTGAAATAAAATACATTTGCCAGAAACTATACCTTTCCCTATGTTTAACTATGCATATTTTTCCATTTAATATAGTTTCTATGCACTTTAGCCTTCAATTTTCCTTTAATATTCTTCTTTGATTTTCACTTTAAACTATAGAAAATTCTTTTAATTCTATGCACTTTAACTCTGTGTATTGAAATTTCTCATTTTCCTCAATTTTCTGCATATTATGCCCAGATTCCACCAGATTTTGACACTTGTCATATGCTGATTCATTATCATTTTTCTGGTCTTAACTCACCTTTAACCCCTACTCATCTAGAGACTTGGACACTACTTAGTCTCTAAGTCTCTTGATCCTTTTCTTAACCTTCAATCTATTTGGAGACTTGGAGACTAACTTAGTCTCTAAGTCTCATGATCTTTTTGCTAACCATGGGTCCATATGGAGACTTGGAGACTAATTGAGTCTCTAAGTCTCATGATCTTTTTTCTAACCATGAGTTTGTTGGGAGATTTGGAGACTAGCTTTAGTCTCCAAGTCTCTAGATCTTTACTTAACTGCACCTTAACTACACTTTAACCGTGGTCAGCCTGCACAATGTAGTCTCTAGATTTCTTGATCATTTCCTTAACCTTAGTTAGATATGGAGACTTGGAGACTACTAAGTGTCCAAGTCTCTAATGAATTTTCTTAACCCTTAGTTTGTTTGGAGACTTGGAGACTTGAAGATTACTTTTTATGCATTTTAGTCCAAAATTAAGGGCCCCACCATGCATTATACCCTCCAGCACCAAGGGAACCACCAAGAGCCTTTGGGCTCTTTACTTTGCCTTTAGTATATAAATACTAAAAAATGACCATGCACAGGCAATGTGGGATATATGCCTCTTTGTATTTTAAAAAAAAAAAGATTTTATCCTCTAGATAGTTCTGCACACAGATAAATGTATCTTGTGAACCACGAAGAATTTAGAAAATATCTCTGGTGAGAATCTAGAGAATTAGATTTGCGATAATATATCCAAAATTTATCTCAATCCAATGGTTGAATTAAATGTTATGACCCCCACAATATGACTATTTTTATTCTTTCTACAAATTCATGTTTTCTTTTAAAACTTTTTTTCTTTATTCAATGTGTGGCTTCTTCTTCTCAAATCTGTGCAACACTCTCTTCCAATGCGTGCTCTCCTTCAATGTTCTCTAATTTTCAGCCTTTCAGTCTTTGGTTTTAACATCATCCAATGGCATTTGCTTCAAACACTTTTAAAATTTCTTTGGTATGCACTGGCCTCTCCTCATATGTCTACGTAGCATGTCTTTGGATTTTCTCATTTGCATGAAATGTTTAAGTCTTTCCCCAAATCAACATAGATTCCCTTTGATGTTTGAATGCATAGACTTATGTGGGTGAATTACTCTTTGAAAAGACCTCTTCGAGTGAGTTGATTTGCAATTGCAATGTATATGGAGGGAGGAAACCTCATGAGCCCTATGGTGTGCTCTTATTCTATTTCCCATAAAATCAGACATAATAATTTGGATTATTAACACTTAGCTCTCATGAAATCATTATTTGTAAATCCTGATATTCCACTTCCATAGATAAAAACAAAATGGAGGATGAGTAATTCTGATTTAAACTTCTTTGGCTTGGGAAGGATCCACTTGAAAATCTTCATCCTTAGGATTTGATGAACTCATAGACTGATATGTCAACAATCACCTTGCAAAACAAATACATCCATGATGCCCTCAAAAAACAAATCATTTTAAATTCCCCAGTTGATCTTTTTCATAAAGCTACAAATACATTTGTAGAAATGTATGCAAACCACCCTCAGAATCACTTCTGCAAAGTTATCAAAACACATCATGAGACTCAACCACTGATCCAGGTAGTAAACTCACATACAAAGAGAATGGTCCCATCATCATTTCTTGAAAACAACATTCAAACCAGAAGTTATCGCTCTTGCAAAATGACCATTCTGTAAATTTGATTCTATTCTGTACTATCAATCCGCACAAAACACCTTTGATTTTGATTTCATAAACTCATCAAGAATAACCTTCAGAGTCTGAATTTCTAAACATGGATTCAATCTCATAAATGGAATGTAAATATTTAATTTAATTTCTTCGATGATCAACTAATTAATGGGCATTAATTTGCAAAGTCCGCACGTAAAAGACTCTTCTAAACTTTAACATAGTGAAAATGCAGAAACTGGATTTGGAATTAGCATAGAAAAGTGATCATCTGGATTGACCAAAGTCTGAAAATATTCAAAGAAGTTCACTTCCAGGTCTACAATGCAAAAAAAATTTCAATTATTCCTAACCTTGAAACGTGTCAAATAGGGAAATCACAAAGTAGGTCACTTAATTCTAAATTTTGCACATTCAGTAAAACTTTAATTAATTGGAAATGGAAAGGCCCTAGCAAAGTGAATAACTAGATTGGCAGGAATCTGAAACTCTTCAAATAGGTACATTATTATGTTTGCAACATGGGTGAACATTCAATTATGTAGTGCATTCAACCGGATACAACTTATAGAATCTCCAAGTAGGCTATTCAACAATCTGGGCATAACATATAAACAAGACAATTCTGCAGGACCAACTTTGGGGAAACTGAAAACTCATCAAATGGATTCAAAATGACTTAGGATTTGAAACATAAGCTCTTTTTCATACATGTAACACATTCCCAAAGCAGTGACTTATGAAACCTAACAGGGTGCAAGATATTCAAAAGCAAACTAGGCCTAGGACAGCAAAAATGACACTTAGCAAAAAATGCAAATTTAAGCGAACACCTCAAAATGACTACACCCTAAACATGTTAGAACTGAAATTCAGGAGTTGGAACCCACTGAATATGTCAAATGAAAGGCACTAAACCCTCTTCCCAAGTGGTGCATCATGAAAATCATGAGGGTATCTTTTACAAACACTCAAACTAAGCCTTCTCACAAAAGTTTTTTAGGGTAATTATTTTGCCTTATAGAAAATTTTCAAAATGGTCACTCCAAATTTGTGCCAAATTTGAGAGTACCAACAATAGCAATGGAGAGTGGGGGCGTAGGAGGGTAGAAAGAGACAGCCACCTTGGGCGGCAAGCACGTGGTACAAGGCTGGGGACTAAAGAGGATGGAGATTTTCTCCAAAAGGTAGCAGCCTTAATGCCATATGAAATATTAATGAAGCATCATTTCTTACCCCACTTTGCTAAAGCCAAATAATAACTGATTTTTAGACCAACATCTCAAATTAAAATCGTGTTTCTTGAAGCCTCTAATGTCTTTGAAAAATCATAATTTTAGTTGGTCTTTGAAAAGTATTTAAATTCTATTTCAGATTTTAATGGCACTATCTCCACATTTATATTTCCAATCTTAAATTTGCTACTGCAAATTCCTAGCTCCACTCAAGAAATCCGCTCCCTAATCGATCTTGATTTTCTCTGTATACAAAAGAGATTTTAATGAAGTGTGTGGAGTGATTTTGTTCTTCCATTTATAGGCTCTTAATCCATCAAAAGAAACATCTTTTTTCCCTGCCTACTTGGCCTACATCATTAAATTTATGCTCTCACATTAATTTTGTGGCCATTAGAAATAAATAAATGAGGTCTCATTATAATTTCAAATGACATTGAAATCAAATCGATGGTATTTGCCATTGAATTCAAACCTCATAAATATTAAATTTATGGCATTTAAGTTGAATCTGATTTAAGTTGAATTCTGATTTTCATTTCCATGACCATTGTCATAAAATTTGGGGGCTGTATAAACTAAAATCATGGCTCTTTTTATTGAATTCAGACTTCAACTTCATTGGAGACGTGGCCAAAATTGTATTAGATGCCTTGTGGACTTGGGGGTATATCTTGGTGGGTTTAAATATTTTTCTCGATATGGGCTATCACTATTACAAGAACTCTTTAATATTTTCATTATAGTCATTGCTCAATAAACCAACATATCAACAATAAGTGTTTCAACGTTGGTATCAATAATGATCACTTTCTTTTGAGTAATTGTTTATATGGTTATTACTTTGTGTATATATTAAGATGATGCTAGAGATAACAATAAGGCACTGTTTATTCTTGTGTGCAGAAGGAAACATTGAAGATTAAAACTAAGACACTTCTTAAAACATCTTGTTAGAATAATTAGTCTCAATATAAATTCCAATGATAATTTTAGCACTGGAAGAAACTTAAATTTATAGATTATTTCTCTCTTTTAAATGATATTAGAAAGAATGACATTTGATGTAGGTACCTAAACCTTCTACCTTTATTTGAGGCTTTCAAACCCATTTGTTTATCCCTAAGATGGAATATATTATTATTGCTCATTTATTTGTTATAGGAATATCAAGTTAAATAAATATCATCATAATTATTATAAATTATATGTATAACCAAAAGGAATGGTCTCAACTTAAGAATACTATAATTCATTTAATTGCAAATATACACACAGACATTTTGAAATGCATTCTCACCCTAGTGATCACTATATTGTTTGATAGAGAATCGATAATTAATGTTAAAGTGTATCTCTTTTATTATGAATATATTTATAAAATATTTATTTAGTTACAAATGAGATATTGAGGTTTTTGGAATAATACATATTGGCAATGAGAGTACTCATTGGTTTGAAAATTTATTATCATTTACTTGAAATAGTATTTGAATTGTGGTCCTAATACCATCTAAAAGCATGTCGTTCTTTACATCTATCTTATTGTCAAATAGAATGAACAGTGCAGATACTATAATAAAATTTTCCTGATATATTATTATAAATTCTCTTAAATCTATATCTCGTTATTTCGGCATCCAAGTGATAATATATTATCAATCATTCATGCTCCCTTACATATACCACATTTGATTTCTAAAGTGGTTTGTACCCCATTAGGGCATACCTAGTATGAATTGGTGAGTTACGTAGGCAAGGCCATCTACGATGAGCCCCCGAGGCATTAGATCTAGCCATTAGGTCTTGTACTTTGATTTCTTCCTTGACCTTGACACTCCTTACCAATATTTTGCATAGTTTGCATCTCTTTTCGAAACTAGTTTGAAATAGCTTTTGATTAATTTCTCTATGATATTGATGTATCTTATCTTATGATCATGTATATAATCATAAATGAATTTAACATCATGCACCTAGATGTGTAGCAATGTATAAAGATACAGGAAATAGAGAGGCAAGGAGGAGATGATACACATGCAAGGAAGAAAAAAACCTAGGTACGCAACATCTCCTTATGATTGCCATTTGAATACTATGAAAGGATATTGTTTAAAGTTGCTCCATTGCCTTCTTGTATTATAGATAAATATTATATTTAGTAGAATCATGAAATGCTGATTTAGTTAAAATGGTATGTTATTTAAAAAAAAAAGTTGTTGCATTTTTGGGTGTAAATTTTGGGCATGGAAAGAAGAGTTCGCACATCTAGAGGATTTGAGACTCATGCAAATGCCAGAACTCAACGAATTAGATGAAGAGGAATGGATCAAAATCATTCTGAGAAGATTACACGACCAATTCATTTGGATTGGAGATCAAACAGTGAAGATAAGCAACGACTTGATTCATGGTATAACATGTTTGGATAATTCTGGAATCATTCCGGTTGCGGAGAAGAACACAAGGAAATAGGTGGAATCCCTAACGCATTCATGATGGGATAAGAGAGTGATGATAATGGGATAAGAGAGAAATGACGGTGGGATATTTCTATGGAAATCGTCTACAAATTTAAGTTCACTTAAACATATAACAATGAACAGTTATATTTTGAAGAAACACGACAATGCTTTTCACAAGAAAATTTTTGTATTCTTTCAAAATCAACTGTTAGAGATTTAATCATATTTTTCAATCCATACAAAGTTCGTAGGAAACTTTAGTTGTTCTTTCAAAGTCAATGGTCAGAGATCTAAATGTAATTTTCAAACAGATGATAAAACTCAGAAAGTTCATTTGTGTCATGCATTTGGATACTCACCGAGCTTTACCTTGTTCAACACGACAAGCAACAACTACATTAAACCAGTGAATGCAATTTGAATATGTATTCCAAACATTTTCTAGGTAGAGACTTAAAGCATTTAGAGTCAAATCAAATCGTGTGTGTTCATTTTCAGTCATTGATGGCCACCTAACATAGACTGACCTTCTTATGACCGATTCTTCGCAACAAATAAAAGTCATTAAAGATATCAATTTTTTTCTCAGAACCCATGGTTTTGATCTGTGAAGTTTCTATTAGATTGTATAGAAGTTTTTTCATTAATGTTTTAGATCACACTGTAATCTATTATTAAAATAGTGATTTCTATTATGATAGATCACATAATGTGATTCGAAACATTTATAAAAAAAATTGTACACTATCTAACTCAGAAATTTAACAGATCAAATAAAACTCACATAATTGATTTAGAAAATATGATAAATTAGAAATTGTATTAAATAGATCTTTAAGGAATCTATACCGTAGTGAACAACATTTCACCCACACACACACAAACAAACAAATACACACATACATATACATATACAATACATATAAATATATACAAACAATTAAGATATTATTTGGAATATATCTAATATATTAAAAATATTTTCAAATAAATTTTAATATTATTTTATAATTTCTTATTTTAAAATTAATTAATAATTAGTAATTCAAGATATACATATTTAAGTAAAAAAATATTACACATTTTTAAAAAATATAAATTATTAGTTAAAAACTTAGTCTATTTATAAGATAATTAAATTTAATTACAATATTACTTTGACCTTCTACATCAACTAAGTTGCATATCTACAATTAGTAAATTGTAATTATAATTATTTTTTAAAATTTCTTATAACATTATTTTAAGATTCGGTGATTTTAGGGATAAGACATATTATGATTTAAAAAGAATTCATAAACATTTTTTTCTAAATCATTTTTTAGTAAAAGCATATTATCCATATATATCACCTTTCATTAAAAGAAATCAACGAATATCTTTAAATAGTTTTTATATTCATGTTTTCCTTTAACACATTAGGCATATGCATTATACTATATAAGTTGAATAAAAATTCAAGGAAAATAGAAATGTTCAATGCGAATACTAAAATAAAAACCTAATTAAGCTTTCTAAAATCTAATAGAACAATTAACTCTCTTGTCTTCACCATTTATAGGTATTATTGTGAGAAAATGAGAAAGTTCCCATGTAATTAGTTACATCTACAAACTAAGTATATGACGATGTACTAAATAGGATGCTAAGAGTTTTTTTTTTGGGAAGGGAGATTGGGATCTTCTTTCTAGCTTTGTATTTTGGGTCAAAATTAGAGCTTGTTTGTGCAAGTAAGAGCTCACCATCATGATTAGGATGTCTAAATTAGCTAATATTGCCCTTTGTTTCATCGAAATCAGACACTAAAGGCAAAATCTATGATGGTTTGAAGTTTGCAGGTGGTTTCTAGATCTTGGAGGCACTTGTAATATTTGAGCATTTTGGGCCAAAATCAACCCTTCCATCATGCTCAAGAGGCCCAACAACCCCAAAATTGATATTCAAATTCTCAAAATTAGAATAGTTCACCCAAAAAACTAAATTGTTTTTGTCCACCATGGTGGACAACATTTGCCAATTTTTACCCTACTTATCCCAAAATAGGCCCCACGAAATAAAGTTTTTCATATGCATCCAAACAACAAGGAATGATCAATTTTATCATTGTTATAGTTACAAAAAACTTGGTAGAAACGTATGGAAAATGTGGAACCATAAAGGATAAATTATAAAAATTTGACATTATTCCTTAAATAAATGTCATTTCATTATATGAAAAGATTAAAAGATATGCAAAAATGGATTTATCTTTGAAGAATATGCAATTGATAAATATAAATCTTTCAAGAATAATCAATTGGTAAAAGTAAAGCTAAATTCTTCAATATAAACATAATATCCATTTTCTCAATTTATATAATGAAATGGCTAATACAACATCATTCCTCTATAATTTTTTTAAAGAAATAACAAAGTTTAAAATAATGGTATAAAGGGATCAACAAATATAAACAAGACAGAGGAATCAAAATAAAATTGCATTTCCATAGAATAAAAAAAATAAGGAACTTGTTTCTACCTTGTGATGATAACAACAATATCTATGAAACTATCATAATCTTAGACTCTTTCAACATTAGAGGAATACAAAAGATGAATTATTATTATACCAATTATCTAGATCTTAGGTGGCCCAAGAGTTAATACTCTAGAAAATAAACTAGATGTGACATATGTATGTGAAAGCAATATAGATAAAAATGCCTATATTATGGAGAATATAAAAATTAGAACGCATTATTTTATTATTCTGTATGATGTGTGCCCTATATACTCTGAAGAAAGATAAAGGTTTGTGTTTCCTTCTAGATTTTGCATTTTTCTATGTTTAAATATAAGAAAGTATACTAGTTATCTTATGTTCTAATTAAGTCGGCCAAGAGGGGGCTTGAACCCTTACATCAAGTTGAACAATATACCAAAAGTGAAGTCACAAGGAGTGAATTCAACTAGCCAAAAACCTAATAACTAACTTGACAAAAGTAGTAAAGACAAGAAAAAAGAGAGAAATCCCCACAAAAACCCATAAACATATAGGCTCAAAGAATAAAGAGAAGGGGACTTCACCTCCTTCCACTCTTGTTTTAATTCCTTTAGCATGTTCAAGAATGAACCTTTCTCCTAATATTTTTGCGTCAAGGATGAAGTAGAAAGGCCTCTCATCTCCTTTGTCACCACTATTTCTTTCCTCTTCCTTTTTGCTAGTCTATGCTCAAACTCATCCTACAGAATTTGGATAGAATCCAAAGTCCTATCCATCATCTCCTTTATGAAATTGACAATCTCTCTGAGCTTCCTATTAACATGGTCTTGATTATTTTTTACATTGGCAGTACCATACAACATTTCTTTCTTTTTCCTTCTGATGGGATCAACTCATGGAGTTTCCTAACCCAGTCCTCAATAAAGGAACAATTATCTATCCTAAAGAGCTCATTCACTATTTCCTAGAAGTTCTAGCATATTGGACATCCAAAGACCCGTCCCTTGCTCTAGCTAATAGAAACTCCCTAAGTGTGCTTGCACAAACTCTCTCTAGGACCCTCACTCTTCCTAGTTTCTCCAAGGTCCTAATACTTACTTCTAGGATCTTCCAAACAGTAACTCAACTTGGTCTATGGCTTCTTCAATACCTCTTCAAGAGGTGGCAACCAATGTGCTTCACTAGGGATGTCTATCACTAGTTCAATTTCCTCTACTCAACTCCTTCTTGGATTCATCCAAGTGCTTCTTTGTCTTTTCTCCTTAGTTAGTGTTTGTAAGGGATTAAACTCCTTCAAGAAATATTTTAACATTCCTTTTGATCCCTTTAGGCTAGGGTATCAAAATCTTCCTTATCGATTTCCCAACTCTAGTGCAATCTTGGCTTGTAGGCCTAATAGGCCTATTAGCGCTATTTGACTAGTGTTTGCACTTTATTTCAAAATTTCCTCAAACTACCCCAAAAACCAATTTGATATTCTGACACCCTTTATGGAATTATACAAGATTTTGTAGGTCTCCTTGCTCCATGGGCTTCATACAGTGGATTCTTACTTTTAAGGCTTTTAGGGCTAATTGGTGTCTTCGGAACTATTCTTTTGATTTCTTCCACAAAATGTGGTGAGATGGATTGTTCAAGGGCTAGGATTCCTTAGAGGTATCTGTATGACCCTAAGGACTTCCAACATCCACTTGGATTCACTCTTTCAATTGAACCCCTATATTTACACACAAAAAGAACTTAACAAGCTCCTAACCACGTTGCACTAGACTTGTCTAGGGCTTGTTCTTAAAAATAGATAAACACATATTCAGAGATACTGCTTTCATATTTACACTATACAAAGGCTCCCCTTGCATATCCCTCAAGGCTGTGATGATTTCACAGTAGGGTTTTATGGGGGAGCCATCTTTCTGCAAACAATCTTGAATGGACTAGAGACTGGCTTGCTCGCAAAACTATTTACAAAAATACCCTAATGGATTGAAAATAACTTCAAAACTATACAAAGTAGAAGGTAACTAAAATAATTACATGAATCCTACCTGAAGTTGGTGGATTCGATCCATTAAAGGATCTTTGCAAACAAAAATAACTAATTGATTATCAAAACCAAAGTACAGTGCAAAAGATTGTATTTTGTATTACTTCTCCAGAACATCCAACCTTGGAAAATGGGCTTCCTTGTGGTTTTATACCTTTACCTCATGAGTGAAAGTGGTTATAATATTGACCATTCCATACTCATTCAATTTTGTCTCTTTTGGACAATGTTGTCATGCAACTTTGCAAAGTTGCAAAAGTTGTCATGACAACTTTTTGTCTATTTTGCAATTTTGTACCTAACTTAATCCAATGACTTCCTATCATGCCAATAATATAATGTCCAAAAACACAAAAAAAATTTTTTTGAAAGGTTTAAATAATGACTTAAGGATTACAATTGAGAGGTTAACCAAGTTTACTAAACTAAGACAATGTATGCAAGGCTGAAGTATAAGATAATAACAGTAACATAATCCACCTGTAGGGTTAAGGGGAAATCATGACTGCATGTCAACATCCCTCAACCCTAAGTTAATCTCCTAGGTTTTTAAGTTGTTCAAAGACACAAGTTAGGTACTTTTTCTAACAATACCATGAGTGGGGAGATGTACCATAAAAAGGTTATCCAAGATCGTTTTACTAAGATTACCTTTATAGGCTAGACTTATAGTCAGACGTAATAAAATTTATTCGTTCCTTAATAGAGTTTGAATATGTGAGGAATATTCCATCTAATTGATTTAAAAATTAATTAAATACTTTAACAATTTTATTATTTACATGCTCATGAACCTATAATAATATCCTTTATTACAACGTTCACAATTGTATAATGACTATGCTCCAAAATCTAATTTCAAGGATACATAATTTAATTTAAGTTACGATGAACCATTTATATCCTAATTGAAGGGAATATATTAAAAGTTGAACCGTATCATTATTTATAACACCATTACACTGCCCACATATATTGGCCACATAAAAATAACATTAACAAGTTGGGTGCATTCAACATCGATTAACTATTATTATCTAGGTTTTAAATTTATCTTAATTAAAATTTTACATAAATTTTTTTTTTACCTCCATAATCACTTTACATAACACCTAAATGCAAAATAAATTGCTAATTTACATCCCCAAAAAAATAATTTATAAAATACTCATTTAAAAATTTCTAAAATATTAATATTTAACTAAGTGGATAATTTAAATAATCTAAGCTACATCCAATAGTTTTTATTTTTTTATTTTTAAAAAGATTTCAAAACATATTAACATTCACTAATGATTTCATTTCTCTTTATAATTTAAATGAAAAAATGCTAAATTACTTATCTGATATTTAACACAAAACTTTAATTAAACTTTATTTTCCATTAAGTATTAATCAAAATACTACCATGGTTAATAATATAATTTATCTTGTAATTCAATAGTGTATAGTCATTTTAATTTTAAAGTAATAGTTTACTAATAAATAAGTTAAATCAAATGGTCCATTAATTTCTTTATAATATTAATAAATTAATCTTAAAGAATTACTATTTAATAGAGTAGTCATTCAAATTTTTTTTATTTTTGGAAAAACTTTTTATATTTATATTAACCACTCTGGTTCAAAAGGGCTCCCAGAGAAAGAACCAGGAAAGAAAACTCCGTTCATGACCCATCAAATACAATAAAGGGTTCTAGAATACCAAAATCTAGAGAACTCGATCAGAGCCCCCCAAGGCCTGTATTATAGTTTACATGTGAAAGAGGCCTGAGAATAACCCAACCCAAATAAAATTTACTATCAAGAAGGTCTTTATAAAGTAGACCTTTCGACAGAGATTACATGGTATGAAGGGCTTATATACAATTACCCTATATACAATTTTAAAAAATCTCCTTCATATAATTGCATAAAGTTATCAACCATGAAGAAGAGACCCGGCCATGAAGGAGCATCCAAACCCATACAAAATTTTGATGAAACTTTTCTTAAAATTTTTTTTTCATAGACCGAAAGAGGAGGAGGACTAGAAAAATCATGAAACATTTCCACATCCAAAGTGTGATGGAGGAGTAAGAAACAGGGAGCTCCACAACTGATTAGCTTGCTAGTGCAGGGCAGCATCTGGACCAAGAACACTTAGTGAAGGCTCCGAGGAAGAAGCAGAATCAACATAACAGGAATCCGCAGCCGAGATAGGTGTGTCAGCAACAGGGGAGTCAACAGCCTATGAAGGAGAAATACTATCCACCACAGAAGGAGAAACCAGTGAAGAACCCATTCAGGAATGCAGGGCACGCTCATGAGCCATCAATCCCAGTACAACATACATTCTTGCGAAGGCCTTGTTTCTGAAAATTGGATCAAAAGACATCCTGCTACAAACACAACCGAGAGGTAGAATAGAAGACAAAGCAATACAATCTTTGATCCCAGTTAGCAATGAGATAAACTTGTCAAAATTATACAATAAATGCTGTGGAAAAATTCCACCAATGTGAACATTGCCATGAGAGAAATTATAACCCTGGACCACCAAAAGAAAACTATTGTTTTGGAGATATGCAGGTGAGATGACCAAATTTGCAATTCTAACTAACAAAGACCAAGATTGAGAAATGTCAAGCAGATTAGAACAAAATATTGAGACTAACTGAAAAGGAAAAACAATCCTATTGGAACGAGGTGACAAAACCGCTTCACCTATCAATCTCCGAATACACCTGCAACACTTTGGACAATGTATAACAAAAATAGAAGCCAGTGAGTCATCATATATTGCACCTACAAATGGAATTTCCAACCCAATTGGCGAGAAATGAACCCACAAATTAAAGGGAGCAAACTGATCAATACACCTATTAGCAGCCATTGTGAAGCAGATAACTAGTAAGAATGACCAAAAAGACCATATATAGGAAAACAAAAACCATCATAAGTGCAAGTAGTCTTTAATGGAATAAATGTTGCAACACCTTAATCCAAGTAAAGACAATTAAACCTTGAAACTTTCATACCCCTGATATTAAATTAGCATCATAAGGACAAAAGACTTGAAATAACACAAGGATGGAATTTACTAATAATGAAAACCTCCAAGCACACAATCTAAGAAAATGATTCTGAGGAAATACAGTTAAAAAGGGATGGATGAGAGTCCTTTGAAACCAGAGAAGATGGATACTGAATATTATGCCCTTCAACACCTAGATTCGCTAATTGATTAGCCAAATCATTGCCTTCTCTGTAAGTATGAGAGATACAACATTGGGGGAATGAATCCAGGAGAGACCAAACCTAATGAAGGACATAATGCAAGTTCCAAGAGAGAGATTTCCTAGAAATACAAGAATTAATGATCATAGACGAATCGCCTTCAACATGGAAGAGCTTAATATTAAGTTTTTTAGCAGCAATTAAACCATAAAGGAGAGCATAAGCTTCAGCTAGATTGTTAGTCCTGGGAGGAATTGGGAAGCCTCAAAATAAAATGGAGAACCCAAATAATCCCGACTCACAAATCCTATGCTAGAGGCACCCGGATTACCCCTAGAGGATCCATCAAAATTGAGCTTTAAAAAACCCTGTTTAGGGGGTATCCACTTGGTTTGAGATCTTAAGACTGATCTATCTTGAAGACAAAGTGGAAAAGGAAGAGAAGGGAAAACCAAACCTACCCAATTATTAGACACAAGAGAATCCCATGATGAAAAAATATGGATACCCCTAAATTTACCCAAATAGGCATTAGTGACTTCCACTATAGACTTCTCAAGAGTAGAGGTAACTGACTAGAAAGAAGAGGAGTGATTTCTAAAGATTCTTTTATTCCTCTCCCACCAGATAAACCATAATACCAATGAGGGAATACAAATCCAGAGACAAGAAAACATAGATTGGCGATAAAGAATAGGCCATGACTGGAACAAATCCCAAACTATCAAAGGGAGAGGCATTGATAAGGATAATTTTTGCATAACAAACTGCCAACATAGTTGGGCAAGCGGGAAATTAAGGAAGAGATGATCAATTGATTCCAATTCTTGATGGCACAAGACACATGAAAAAGGGTCAGCAATGTTTAGCCTGACCAACCTTTCACTAGTCAAGACTCTTCCTTTCAAAACTAACCAAGCAAAACATCTAGCTTTGGGAAGAACAGATGAATGCCAACAAAATCTATAGGCTCTTGAAAAAATACTATTCTACTGAGAAGATTGGGCCAACCTATATTCGACCTTGACAGAATAATTACCATTAGATGCCAGAGTCCAGATGAGACGATCTAAAGTGACAGAAAGAAAGACAATCTTGTCCTGAAAAAAATTGATTAATACCAGATGCAATCAAAGGATCAATTGGCAAAACTTGAAAATCTCTCCATATGACTTTGCCTGAATGGATATGAACCGCCAAAATATAATCCACCAACCTTTTACCCCATATGAGAGAAACAATTTCACTTACATCCTAAAACATGGGTAATGTATTTAAAGGTGGCAAACCATTCCAAGAATTGAACCAGAAGTTAACAGATTCACCATTGTTGACCTCCCATGAAACAAATGATGTGACAATATGCCTGGAGTTTACAATGAAATTCCAAATAGCAGAACCTTTGGGAGGATCAAGGACTGAGATAATTCTAACTAGATCCAAATTGTCAAGATACTTCTATTGCATAAGTTGACACCATTTGTTAGAAGGTTGTGAATACATCTTCCAAACCAATTTCCCCCCAAAAGCCAAGTTCCTATTAGGTAGGTTATGAATTCCTACACCCCCTACTAAAGGTTGATTAGATATGTCTATTAAGGAAACAAGAGGTATTTATTTCTCACCAGACATGTTTGTCGTCCAAAGAAATACCCTGATTAATTTCTCAATTTGACTAAGAATAGACTTCGGAGCTTGCAACATTGATAAATAATAATTTGGAATGGCTGATAAAATAGACTTAATAAGAATGATTCGACTAGATAAAGACAACCACCTAGTCTTCCAAGTAACTATCCGAGATTTAATTCGATCAACAACTGAATGCCAGAAAGATATCTTATTATGTCCCATAAAGAAGGGGATACCCAAATATGTGGATGTGAGCTCATCTAAAGAGAATCTGAGAAAATTAACAATTCTATTCTTGATTTGAGAAGAAGTGTTAAAAACATAAATTTTAGACTTGTGATTATTGATTTTTTGCCCTGAGACTGAAGTGTATATATCAAGGACTTTTTTGACACAAGTGGCTTCCTTAATAGAGGCATCCCCGAATAACAACGTGTCATCAGCAAATAAGGAATGAGTGACTGAAATAGAAGTATTTGTAATCTGTACCCCAGACCAGAGAGCTGCATTATGAGCAGCATGAATAGAACAGCTCAAGGCCTCAACCATCAGAATAAAAAGACACGGTGATAATGGATCACCTTGTCTAACACCTTGAGTTGATGGAAAAAAAACCACAGGAAACCCATTAATTATAACTAAGAAATGAGCTCCCAAAATACAGGCTTTAATCCATTTACACCATTTTCTAGAAAATCCAAATTTGGCAAGAACCTGAATAAGAAATGCCCAATTAAGCCTATCATAGGCTTTCATCATGTCTAACTTGACAACAAAAGAAGGAATGGAATAATGATTAATAGAATGAAGGGTTTCATGGGCCAATATAGCACCATCTGTAGTGTCTTTCCCTGGAATGAAACCTCCTTGTTCATGAGATACAATTTTAGGAATGAGGTGCTGAAGTCTCAAGTAAATAGATTTTGTAATAATTTTGTAAACAGTGTTACGCAGGGAGATCGGTCTAAAATCAGAAAAAGTTTGTGGATCACTATTTTTTGGAATTAGCACTATGTTTGTAGAGTCAAAGCATTTTAGCATCGATGTATTTTTTCTGGACTCTTCCAAAATAGCCAATAATTCAAAACATATAACATCCCAACATTTCTTAAAAAATAGAGCAGTGAACCCATCAGGGCCCGGGGCCTTATCAGGTGATAAAGAAAAAACCACCTTATAGATCTCTAAAAGAGTAAAAGGTACCATTAAAGACAAATTATCTTGTTCAAAAATGAGGGATGGGATTCCATTAATCAACTCCTTAGTCTTATCTGGATCAACTTGTGGGGTAACCACAGGAGCTAAAAGATTTGAAAAAAATCTAATCCCTTCATCACATATTCCTTTCTCATCTGCAATGAGATTACCCATCTCATCTTTAATAGAGAAAATATCCCTTACAAGCTTCTTCTATTTTGCAGAGGCATGAAAAATCTTAGTATTTTGGTCACCCGACTGTAACCATAGCTCACGCAATTTTTGCCTCCAATATTCTTCTTCCTCACACATAACTCTTCGCATTCCTCTTGCAAGGCTTTTTTATTTTGAAAAGTTTGAGAATCAAGACCATTAGAAATAATAAACTCATTAATTTCAGACAATTCTTTCTCAACTATGACTTTTTGATCAAAGATGTTTTTAAAAACATTAATGTTCCAAGACTTAATTAGGTTTTTCAAGAATTGTAGTTTTTTATAAAATTGGAACATAAAGGATCCTTCCTCAACAGGAGAAGCTGCCCACCAATGCTTTAGGAGAGAATGAAAAGATGGATGCCTGAACTAGACAGACTCAGACTTAAAAGATGACCTGACAAATTTACTACCTTGGCAATCTTTAGAGTCTAAATCAATGCTAAGGTGGATTGGAAAGTGATCCGACTCTGAAAAAGGCAGGATGGAAGAAGTCATCAAGACACCATCCAATTTCCAAATATATGAACACAAAAACCTATCTAACCTAACCGCAATTTGAGAAAAACCCAATCTGCGATTAGTCCATGTAAATGATCCCGATTGCGGAAAAATATCAAACAAATCATTATCCAAAACAAAATTTGTAAAGTCTGAGACTGTTTGAGCAGGAGGTGAGATTCCCCCTATCTTGTCAGAAGAGGACAAAATTGCATTGTAATCCCCAGCTAGAATGAATTTATAGTTAGGATATTGTTGAATAATTACAGTTAAAGAGTCCCACAAGTGAAGTTTATCCAATGTGGCAGTAGGCCCATACACATTAAAGAGAAAAAATGAATGATTAAAAAACTTTACATTAACAAATTGCCAATTAGGGCCATCTCGTAAGGAGAAGACACAAACTTTCAACTTATTCCATAACATGATTAAGCCACCAGAAGCTCCTATAGCCGAGACACAAATACTTTTCCAAGCAGACCATTTAGCAATAGAAAGATTAAAGTTATCTAAAGAGAGATTAGTTTCTTGTAGGAGGACAATTTTGCATTGCAAAGAATCAAGAATTTTCTTGACCCCATGCCTTTTGTCAGAGGTGTTAATACCTCTGAAATTACAAGATAGAATCTTCATGGAGGACAAGGAGAACCTTTGGTTCTCCTTGTTGAACATCTTCTAGATGATGAAAAATTAGCATCCAGGGTTGATTGAAGACCAGCCTTAATTTCCTCTAGAGCCTTAGTTGCCCTTGATTTTCTACCCCTAGTCTTAGGTATCTTGACAACAGGCTTAGGAGAAAGTGGCGTTTGAATAATTGAGGGCTTGGGGACAATGTTTACTTTATCACTGGTATTATCAAGTGATGAGTTCTGAAAATCTTGAGATGGACAGGGTGATACCTGACCAACATTAGAGGCAAAATCATTACTAATTGGTAGAAATTCATTGTCAGAATAACCAGAGTCAAATGAACTGATATGAAGAGCAG
The DNA here is from genome assembly GCA_018584345.1 of Thuja plicata. Classification (NCBI taxonomy): domain Eukaryota; kingdom Viridiplantae; phylum Streptophyta; class Pinopsida; order Cupressales; family Cupressaceae; genus Thuja; species Thuja plicata. The sequence goes on along the minus strand of MU228375.1, from coordinate 322,459 downwards.
ACTGATCAATACAATTTTGGGTATCCATCATAGAATCATAGGCATTATGATAAATCAGATCCTGAACAAAAGAATCAACAGAGTGACCATTAATATCATTACCATCATGCAGATTCGAAGCAACCAAGGCCATAACTTCTGTAGACATGATTGTAGCATGTTCCTTAGTAATTTTTTTAAGCTTAATAGAATCCTTAGAAAAAATAATAGAACTTACAATTGAATCAAAGACCTTTAGGTCTGGAATTTTAAAACTTGGCTTAGACTCAGAGACAACAATCCTAGATGTATCAAATCCCCTTAAAACTACCATGATAGAAGGAAGATAGACACTTAGCATATTAGCAAAAGAAGAAACAAGAAATGGGGATAACTTAACAGAGACAAAAGGTACAGTTTGAAATTCATGTAGATCAAAATTTACATGAAGGGTTGTCTCTAGAAAATTCTGATGACAAATCATCTTAGACAAACTACTAGAGTCAGTCTAATTAGAGACCTCTATTTCTTTGAAGATATTGTTCTCCATTCCTTTATCAAGATTATTTTGAGGCAGAATCTTCAATTCTCTATCATCCTTAGAATGAAATATATCAGGATTTTTTGAAGCCGCTACCATAGAGAATTTGGAAGGAAAAGAAGACCCATCCTTATATATGATCAAATTAGAGCAATTAGGGTCCCTACATTGATTCGTAAAATACCCTAAAAATTTATCATAACATGAAGAAACCTTTGCATCTTGAGGTATAACCTTCTGCTTCCAAACCCCCCATTTGGATTGTAAAATAATACTATTAGGAAGGGGTTGACAAATATCAACTGCCAAACAAACCCTAATTGACCGATGTAATTCCTCATACGACGTTAAATCATGCCAAATAAAAACCCCAAGCTTATTAGCAATAGCTTCAACAATATCCAAATCTCTATATTCTAAAGGTAATGCTGGAAGTTCAAACCAGAAGGGCATCAATGCACATGCAGATTCTTGCAAATCAAAATTTAGAGTCCATTTCGTCAAACATATCCCATTACCATTAGAAAACCAATACTTAATGCGAAGAACATCATTTCTTGTGATATCAAAATCAAAGATTGCAACAAAGAAATTTGAACCATGATCAAGATAAAATAGGTCATGAAGCCCTACCCAATTTTTGAATGCCCAAGGTCAAAATTCATAAATAGGAACAAAGGACCAGATCTTACCAATTATCGCATGATCCTACAAATACAATACCTATGGTTCAAAAATGCCATCCTCCATGCTAAGCATAGGAAAAGATTTTTCCATGTTGGGTTGCATTGAATTAAACCTTTTCCCCAAACCACCCATGTTAATACCTTTCTGAGAAGCCTGAGAATTATTATGGACTAGTTGGTTTTTAAGTGGAATATTGTTTGACAAAGTGACACATGTAGGCTGATGCAGAGGACACTTATTATTAAGAGGAATGACAGGTTTTGGGTTTGGTTTTTGGTTAAGCGAAAGCGGAGGAAAGTGATTAGGCGATGATAAAGGAATATTATTTGGCGGAGTGACAAAAGAGGGGGTTTGAATAGCCAAATAATTTGGCCATGAAACAAAAGAGGGAACACTAGGGTTAAAATTACCAATAGGAATCCCATGTTTATCAAACAATGGGGTTGGCAATAAAGGTCCTTCACAAATATCAAAAACTGGAGATGGGCGCAGGTGACCGGGAAAAGCAGAGCTCAGCTTCCGACTAGAAGATTTAGAAAATGGCCGGTCAGATCTGAAAGAAGGGTTATGAAAAGGGATATGAGGGTTACGATTAGGGTTGGGATAAAAGGTGCCATAAGACCCCATTTGAGAATGAGAAGACCAGCCCTGAGAATTAGATCTATAATATTCGACATACTAAATTTTCACCTAAATTTCAAATTTAATTTAACCAAGGTTGTCATAGTTCATTTAAAATTATCAATTAAATTACAAGACAACAAAGAACAATTTTTATTACAAAATCAATTAGGATTTAATTCTATTTGATTAAGTTGAAAAGAAATAAAAAAATATATATTATTGATAATGGGGTTAAAATAAATTTCCCTCCAAAAGAATTGTTTAAAAATAATAACGTAATAATAAATTATGTTACTACAATCTCCCCAACATTATCCCAAAATATAAAATCTAATGGATAAATATAATGAGACTCATAAATCATTTTTTAAAAAAAAGTATTACTCATTTAATTAATTAAATCAACTAAATCGTTTAACCTACCTCTTCCAAAATTACAACTAAAATGCATTAGGCCACATTAATTCATTAAAATAATATCATCTATTAAAAGTCATAATTTAAAAAATAATCCCATGACAATCTTCCAATATTAAAACAAATCTTGTATCAATAATCTCCTCAAATTAATCTATAAGAAAAAGAAATCTGGAAAAGCCTAATAACATGGAGTTAAAAAAATTTCTTCCCTCTAATACATGTATTGGAAATACTTTCCCACAAAATGCAAAAAACTATTTTTTTTATTAAAAGAGAAGTCAATTCATCTCTTTATTAGGGAAACCCTAACCCTAATTTTGAAATTAGGGTGATGGAGCTTTTTTTTCAAGATTTGAATCCTTTTTTTTTTT
>MU228375.1:286564-301659 GCA_018584345.1 Thuja plicata | reverse complement strand
TTCCTGTTATGTTCCTATTGCTCTTACAAGGTGTTCGACAAGTGGGAGAATGTTAGGAATAAGGTGTCTCAACCTTGGATAATTCCTATTCTTATTATTTTTTTTGTAAAATGTATTTTCTTGCAAAGAATGTAATTAAGTGTGAGTGTACATGTCTAGTTGGCATGATGATGTGTCACTCCACTTAATGTGTCAACATCTTGAATGGTGTGTAAGGAGATCATGGCTGAAACGGTTATGAAGGATTCCTATGATACGTAAGAGCTATTTCTAGGAGATTTCAATGATAGGTGAAGACATGAAAGACATGTGGCAATTGATAAAGTTGAGTACTTTACACTCTTCCACAATCGTGAAAATTTTTTAGGGTTCCTATTTTCTCAGAGAATGGTAAAACCCTAATGCGGCTATCTTTGGAAGTTGCCCTAAAAAGGAAAGCGCATGATATAAGCATTTTTAGGGTTATAGAATGGGATACAAAAAAGAGTGTATTTTTGGTATAATCTTGTGCTACTTGATTTTTTTGTGTGTTTCGATTGTCTCCTGAAAGAACTTGTATTGCAAGTGTGTTGTAACCGTTGTGTTGAAGATAATACATTATGCAGGTTTTGGAGTGCTGGGGTTTTTTACCGAAAGGTTTTCCCTAGGGTAAATCATTGTGTCATTCTCTATTTTCTGTATGCATGGTATGTGGCTGCAATATCATTGTTAAAGTTGTTAACGAATCTGAATTGTAAGGATTTAAAAGAATTTGCACAATACTTTCCTATAGAGATTAGTGTAGGAAGCTATTTCCGCACCTGAGTTTCCTCACAATTGCTGACGTGGCTGTGGCAGCGTGGGGCCTTGGCCACCACAGGGGAAGACCTCTCCCCCCCACTACCTTCCTTTAAGGAAGGGCGGTGATGGTAGTGGGGATGGCCTCCCTGCCGCCGCTTTCCCAAAAACTGCCCTCAAATTTTTTTTTTAAATCCTTTTTTTTGAAAAATATAAATGATATAAAATCTGTGTTTTAAAATAGTTTTTTTTTTATAAACAGTTTTTGTTTAATAGTGTATATAAGAGGAAAAGAAAAATATATTATTAGAGCATAACTATATATTCAGATAAATATATGAGCATAAAAAAAACTATTTATAAATTTTTATTTTTTTTCAATTAGAAGACTATTTAAATAATGGACAAAATAATAATACACATTGATATATATAGATCTACATTTGAAAGCATTTATAAAAAACCAGAATATTAACATTAAATGGTTATGCATATACATTAATTTTTTTTTTTTAAAGAAAACACTTGCACATAGAGATGATAAGGAGAAGTAACATCTTATATTAATTTTTTAATAAAATGACAGACAAAATGAATCATATACAATATCAATTTTCTTTTCTCATTGAATATATACTTATGAACTCTTTTATCCTTTCCTATGCCCATGATTTCTTTAAGTGGTAATCTAATAAAAAAATAAACAGAATATTAATATTTTAAAGAGCAAATAAGTATAGAAGCAGATTTACATTAGTTTGCATTTTAAAAGGGAATGATAGTTTATCAAACATAGAAGATACGCATGTGGGTTTCTCTTTTCCCTTTCTTTTTTATTTTAAAAATTTCAAAAGAACTATAACAAAAAATTTTAGATTGTGTTGTGTTTGATTGATATTGATGATATGTTATGTTACCAAAATGTAAAGGAGAGAATTTTAGTTTAAGAGGGTTTGAATTGTTAATTGTTATCTATGTTGATTGTATATTGCAATTATGATTGTGATTAAGGGAAGATAAGATGCTCCTTTCCTTCACCCTCAAATACAAAAATAGGAGATCCAATTTTGATCAACCCCAAAGGGTTAATACACAAATGAATCCAATATTTGGAAAGAGACCAAGAAAGGGAATCTTAAATTTTGTAAATTGATTGATTAATATGATTAATGATAGTAACTGAAAAGAATAGGAGAAAGTACCAACCTTCCAAAGTGGTAGATCAAAGAGTGTTGTTTTCTGAGATTTGTAGACTGTTTCTGGAGATGCTGACAGTTGATACCGAATCTGAACAGAGAAACGAACAAAACCCAAAAATATTTTTCTGTTCTGATGTCATCTTATGAAAAAGGTCAACCCTGTACCACTTTTGCCAACTTGATCTGCTCAACTCTGAAAGTGTCCCTGTTCACACAGTCTGAAAGAAATCTGAAAAGGGTATCCAAATCTGGCCTCAGATTTACAGTCCTGAACCTATACCTACAAGAAAAATGTTTGTTTATTATTGGGGAGGTGTTTGCCTTAGTCAAACCCCGATTTAGGAATTAACCTTGAAATCAATAAAGTATGGAAAGCTAACAAGTAGTAGAATTGAATCTAATAGTGAAGCTATGATATGAAATAGATATGCAATTGTAATTCAAATGTAGCAAGTATGTAAATTTGAAAGCATAGAATTTAGAAACCGTAAACCTCCATGATTGTATGCTTGGAATCCACCTTGAAAGATTTTTGAGGATGCACAAAGGATCTTGAAGGAAGATCACACCATCATGATGTCTAGATCTAGGGTTTGAATGATGAATCTTGAATGCTTGAACCAAATACCTTCAAAGGCTTGAAAGCTTGAATCCTTGATCTTCAATGGAGAACTTGAATGCTTGAGAGGAAGACTTGAACACCTTAAGATCTTGAGAAAATTTAGAACAATGGATGCTTGAACAAAATCTTGATCACCTCTTATCGCTTAGTTGATAGTTTTTATCATGCTTAGAGAAAAATGAGAGAGAAGGCTTCCTTTTATATGGAATTAGGGAGCAATCTTCTAAGGAGGCCTACATAGGATAATTAAATCATCATTTAAGCCTTTACCCCTAGGAGAGGACCTATATTAAATATAATTTAAGAATCAACCAATTCAGAACTCGAAATAGACGACCCGAAAGTGGGAGAGAACTTTTTGCAAAGACCGACATCCGGGAATATGTGGGATTCTAGGTTTGGGACCCTGGGACAGGGTCGAGGTTGGCCTTGTCCTAGGATAGGTTCAAGTTTGACCCTATCCTAGGGTAGGGCTGAGGTTGATCTAGTCTCATAAGGTTGACCATGTACCTCCATCCCAGAAACAGAGTCCTGCAACCTAGAATGCAGAAATCAGTCCCGAAAGTGGTATAAGGAGGAGTAGACCAGGGGGAGATGATGCAGAAATAGGGGGATGATGTAATGGAGGCCAAATACATCCCCTAATGAGGGATAAATTCTCTTAACATGGAAGTGCTTCCATTTTAAGTCGATACAAGAACATATTGCACAAAGAGATTAAACCAATGTAAAGGCTACATTCTATTTTCTTCTCTCTTTTTGAGACATATGACAAGGATCATAAAACATAACTTTGCTCATAATAATGAAACTTTATATATTCAAGTGCATAAATATTAATATATAACTTCATAACTAATTAAACTTCCATTAGATCACAAGGTTACAAATTTCCAGCCACAAGGCTTCACATATTGTTTTCATTTCTAACAAAATGCTCTCTAAACAAAGCCTCAAATGATTTTACAAGAACACTAAAGAAGTGCAATATCCCTACTTCTTTCGAGATCCAACCTTTATCCTCCAAAGAGATCTCCAAGCATGTAAAATATGCAATAGAAGGGATACACAAAAGACCATGGGATGCTCACCTCCCATCCTAGGCCTCTAAGAGGCCACCCCCGAGCTTGGGGAACCAAACATAGGTGGGAAACACTCAAACAAGACAACAATAACCAGCCACAACTCAACACAAAAGAAAAATAAATTCCCATCCATGGCTGCCACAATGGGTCACAAAATGACCCTACAATGGGGTGAAGTGGACCAAATACCCAAAGGGAGAAGGCCAATCTGAAAAGCATTAAACAAGCCCTCACAAGGCTTAGAAAAACACCATCTTAAATCATTACCATATTCACCAAGGAACCCTTATTGCCCCCGTGGCTACAAGCCAAAAAAACACCCTTATGACCCGCAAGAAAAGAAACAACAAAGGATGGCTTCATGGAGCCCATACTCCATGATTTCTCCCTCTCCTCCTTGCAGAGAGACTCTACACCCAAGGGCTGTCAAAACTCCTTCACCCCCAAGGTTACTCTTCCCTCCCAAGGGTGAGTGGGCCTTGAGACTCCCATTAACAAACAACAACTATGAAAGAAGATAAACACAAAGAGAATTATTCACATAACAACATTAAAAACACAAAGGCATCTCTACATTTCTCAAGCACACTATCATGCTACATTCATTTTCATTGTAACATAAAAGTCAATAAGAATTAAAATGCAAGAGGTCCGCCAAACTAAGACCAAGCTTATGGAAAGAATTTTGTTGAAGGGTTCCCTTAAAGCCTAAGTCCTCCTTTCCAAGCTTCACCAATTCTAGACAAGCCTCTAAGTTAGAGAGTGGGTGTTGAAACTCTCTAACATGCAGAGTCCCCACTAAAAAGCCACTAGAAGACTCATGGGGAGAAGGAAAGAACTCTAATTGGTCTCTCTTCCCTAAACTCTTACAAATTTCTAAAAATAGAGCCTAGAGAGGAAACCCCAAAAAGGGGAGTAAGGTTTTTACATCAAAATGGAAGAGTGGTCTATTCAAGATCAAGCCTCCCAAAAATTGATTTTCGTCCAACTTGGGAAACCAAGTTTTGGAAGGGTCTCTTGGTCAACCAGAGGCTATCCGAGGGTTAAAATAGCCCTTAACTATTGGTATAACAAGTGGGCTACCTAAAAATGACCCCAACACACCCTTAGGCACTTTTTAACCCCTTCAAAAATCCACTATAAGGGTACTCACGAAATTCAAATGAAATGACCACACTTCCATCTCCCAAACCAAAATATCCATATGGGGATTCACTAATGTACTTCCCTAGGTAGGTGAACATCCATTCCCAAGTTGACATGTCATGGTCTTAAGTACATTCACAAGTGTCAAGTGACACACACAAACATTTACACATCACTAGACACATGTCATATCCACTTGGGCATAAGCATAATGAACATAAATATGAAAATACATTTAAGGAATAAATTCCAAAAATCAATCATTAACGTTTACAAATTAAATCATGATACAACGAGGTCTTATCTCTCATTAGACGCAACCTTGGCTTAAACTAAGTTCACATATACCTATGTTTGGTTCCCCAAATCTTAATACCATGGTCTCATACCTACACACTAAATCCAAATATCAGTAACCCAAGGAGATAAAATATACTTCATAAAGAAAATAAACAATACTAAAAACCTTGAGGAAACATTTTCATATTAAATTTATTACCTAATGTCATAAGCAATAATAATTTCATTTAAGCATATAACATAAAATAAGATCCACTTTTCTTGATAATTCAACTAAATGTCAATTTTATAATAATCCGTCATATAATCATAATATTTTTCTAAATCAAATGTCTCGAAATAAAAGGTCTGAAATAGAAACATAATATAGTCCATCAAGTGCATCATAAAGTATCTAGTATCCAACATCCAAAATGATCAACCCATGATATAAAGCATAAAATTCATAAAGTCCATAGTGTATCAAAATGAAATGTATAATGTGTTAGGTCTAATATAAGCAAAAAATGGAAAACTACAATGGGGTTCGGGGTGAGGCCTCACACTTCCAAACTACAAAGAATGATGTAAAATCATCGTAGAATCCATTTTAGGATTAATTACATGCTTTCCCAAGCATTTTAGGATTTTTGACCCAAAAATCCCAAATTTAGGCTCCAAGAGACCTAAAACTTAAACATGACTTAAATAAACAAAACAACTAGATTGGACTAAGCCTAATCTAGACCTCCTAAAAAAACACACACACACACACAAACACACACACACACACACACACACACACACACACACACACACACACACACATAGAGGAGAAGTAATTGGTTAAAGAAAACAACAATTGAAAATCAAATAGGCATTATTGAAGTAATTGGTCTTCATGGAGCTCCACTTTGTAGGCATTATTTCCATACTTAGAAAGAATGGTGCAAGGTCCCAAACTTCTCATTTGTAGCTTATTAGGCATTCCCTTCTGCAACCTTGCTTTGTTCACATGCACCATTACCAAATCTCCTATATGAAACTCAATGTCTTTCTTCCTTTCATCAACCTTCTTCTTGACCTTTGCATTACTCTCTGCCAATGTCTTCCTTACTAAATTATTGACCTCCTTCATGCAATGGTAAAAATCCTTAGCATACCCACTCCCTTTGGCTCCATCTTTTAGTTCTTTGAGCTCAAAAATCCCTCTAGGATGCAATCCATAGACTATTTCAAATGGGCTTCTCCCTATGGTCCTATTTACTATGTCATCATAAGAATTCTCTGTTTGCCCCAAAATATGATCCCAAGTCTGACCATATTATTTAGTTAGGCATCTCAAGAGATTACCTAGGATTCTATTCACTACCTTAGTTTGACCATATGTCTAAGGGTGATAGGTAGACCTAAAAGACAGATTGGTTCCAATTTTTCGCCATAGTGTCTTCCAAAAATGACTCATAAATTTAGAGTCTCTATCTAATACTATAATGAGGGGTAGGCCATGAATATTTACTACCTCCTTAAAACACAACTGAGCTATCTGACAAGAATCATGTACTATTTTAGAAGGTACAAAAGGTTACATTTTACTAAATCTGTCAACTATGACATAAATACTATCTAATCCCTATTTTCCCCCTTGGTAAGCCTACTAAAAAATCTATGCTAAGGTATTCCCATGGTCTGGATGGAATGGGAAGGGGTTGGTAGAGACCAGGATTGGAAGAAGTGCCCTTGGCCTTCTGACAAACAATGCAACATTCTACATATTTTCTAATATCCTGACTCATCCTAGGCCAATAATAAAATCTTTTCCCTAACTCTTGAGTCTTGTTGACCCCAAAGTGACCACTAAGGGCCCCATTGTGATTTTCTTGAATCAAATTTTCCCTCATTGAGCCCTTAGGGACACAGAGTTGACTACCCTTAAACAATAGTTCATTTTGCAATGTATACTCAGATAATTCACCATGAAAATGATTTTGGTGAACTTTACATACCTTGTATGCCTCTGTAAAGTCTCTATCCTCATAGTACAAATCCTTGAATCTTACAATGCCAATGCTCTACAACTGAACTTATTTCACTATCAAAAGCCTCCTTCTTAGGGGTATGTGCACCAAGTTGTGGACCAAAAAGGGGGGTATAAGTGGACACATTTTTCTGAAATCAAGTAAACCTAAACTTGGAACAGGCGTTTGAGGGTCATGCACTCAAAATAAGGTGTGTAAAAAATAAAAATTGTAGTACTCTGAATCTAGTTTCTAAAATACTAATTTAAAAAAAAACAATAAGATTAAGAGTGTCAAACCTTGCACACATGAAAATATGTTCTTGATTTTTTTGGAAAAACATAACATAGTTGTTTCTGTGCATGGTACAAAACATATAGTTATATTCAGTATTTTCAAATCCCTTTGGTAGGTTGATAGTTAAGAGTGAGATCTAGAAGTTGTGTATTTTTTTTTAATTTTCTGATGATTATTTTTTTCTGTGATTTTTTGAAGTGATCACATCCTGAAAATTTGGTATCTGTTCGTGCGCTGGGCATAACTTGCATTAAAATAATCGAAAATGATTTTTTTTTTTTAGTGTATAGAATCAAGTGTAGAATAATAATATGTAATTTATCAAGTACATCAAAATTTATTAAAAAAATGGTAGACATATGTCTGTGAGGATAATCAAGATATTGGTAAAGAAAATTAAAGTTTACTATGCTAATGTTGTCCAAAAATAGAAACATTTATATGGTTAGAAAGCTAAGAAGACGTATGAGATTATGGTGAAAATTATGGAGCTACCCTATTGACAAATCACAAACCTAATGAAGATAAAGTCAAGAATTCATCTTACAAGATGAAAAACCGTCTAAAAGAATAAAAATGGAGGGAAAATGAGCCTCCAAGCCTTTGGGTCATTTTCCAAAGCTCTTCCCAAGCCATAACCCGATCGGGTTTCTAAATTTCAAATAACCCGATTGGGTTCTGAAAAGAAAAAAGTACTACAAAAATCGATCCGATTTTGAAGAAGTAAAATTATGCATTTTATTCTCCATAACCCGTTCGGGTTTTGAAGAAACTAAAATACACTTTGCTCTGGAAGCCATAACTTCCACATACGGAGTCCAATTGAATCTGTTCAAAAAGTGTAGGAAAGATATTGAGACAATTTAAGACATGATTAACCTAGAATCATCTTTAGGAATCAACATTTTTTTCTGCCATCCATTTGAGTCAAGTAAGGTATAAAATAGGTACTCATTATTGCCCATACATGTAATGTATAGGAAAATTAGTATGATCTCTCTCTCTCTCACTCGCTCTCTCTCTCTCTCTCTCTCTCTCTCTCTCTCTCTCTCTCTCTCTCTCTCTTCNGCTCTCTCTCTCTCTCTCTCGCTCTCTCTCTCTCTCTCTCTCTCTCTCTCTCTCTCTCTCTCTCTCTCTCTCTTCCCTTGAAAGTGTTCACCTTTATGCCAACCAGTTGAATAGTATAATTCCATCTACTTTTTAGGTCTTGTTAACTTAAGAAGCCTTTGGGTCGACTCCAATAGTTTAAGTGGCTCTATTTCCCTTTCTTTGTTTGATAATCTCACTAGACTTGAAGACCTATATCTTTCTTACAATCAATTAACTGTGAACTTTGATTCATCATGGATTCCACAGTTTAAGCTTTCCCCTTTTGGATTAGGCTCTTGCAATCTAGATAGAATACCATCGTTTCTTGTGAGCCAATATGACTTGGACTATCTGGACCTATCTACTAATAGTATCACAGCAAATATTCCATTATGGATATGGGACTTACCCAGTCTTCGCTATTTGAACCTGAGTTGTAATCCATTAATAGGGTCATTGCCATCTAGACTAACATCCTTGACTCTTTCGTATCTTGATCTGCACAATAACAACTTAGAAGGTGCTCTTCCTTTTTCTCTTATTGTTATGGATGTGTTGGATTTATCGATGAATCAGTTCAATAGTTCTATTCCAACTAATATTGGTGCAAATATTCAATATACAGAGTTCTTATCCTTGTCCAGGAATAATCTCAGTGGATCCATTCCAGATTCTATTTGCACTTCACATTTGCAGATTCTGGACCTTTCAAAAAATATGCTAAGTTGTATGATTCCTCATTTAACCAGGAATTGTTCTTCTCTCAGTGTTCTAGATTTGGCTGAAAATCATCTAAAAGGTAAATTTCCAACAAAATAGGGAAACCTGAAAGAGATTCATACATTGAAGCTCAATGGTAATAATTTGATAGGATTTATTCCCTCATCCATTTCAAAATGTCAATCTCTGCAAGTGTTGGATTTGGGAAATAATTATTTGGATGGCACCCTTCCCCACTGGATTGGAAAGCTATCACAATTACATGTGTTGGTTTTAAGGTCTAATCATTTTCATGGTAGTATCCCACACTAGGTAATTGGGCTTTTAAATCTTCAAATTCAGGATCTCTCTGGCAACCACCTTTCAGGACCTATTCCAAGAAACCTTACAAACTTGCTTGCAATGGTCAATGCATCGCAGAGTAATCCAAACCATCTAGAAGAATATTTTCCATCTGGTGTTGGTACGTATACAAATCAGATTACAATTTTCTGGAAAGTTTGGGATGTTGAATTTGTGAAAGTTATTTTCATTCTTAAATGCATTGATCTTTCAAGAAACAACTTATCAGGGAATATTCCTCCCAAAATGGGATTCCTTAAAGGTTTGATAGGCCTTAATCTTTCAATGAATCATCTTAGTGGTCAAATTCCAAAAGATTTGGGACGCATGGAGTAGCTAGAGTCTCTCGACCTCTCGGTAAACATGCTAAACGATAAGATTCCATTAGAGCTTCAGTTGCTTAGTTATTTGCAATTTTTGAATCTATCTTTCAACATGCTTGATGGGAAAGTACCCCATGGAGGGAATTTTCTAACCTTTGGGGAGTTTTCCTACTTGGGAAATCCAAAGCTAAGTGGGATTCCATTCACTGATACAACAGTCTACAACAACTCTTCCGGCAACAACAACTACACAAATATTGAGAGAAATGGTGAAGCAGAGAATTCAGATGCTGAAATGATAGGCTAGGCAGTTAGACTTGAGTTGAGTTATGGTTTGGGATTCTGTATTGTGAATGGAATATTGACTTTCAACAAGAGGGTGAGAAAGAGAGCCTTCAATTTGTATGATGTTGTAATTTTAGTTGTTGATAAGTGTATATGTGAAGGGAATAGATAAAAGTAGATAGAATTGTATAGAGTGTTTTGTTAGCATATGGACTAAATTTTCTATTGGTATATGTCCACTACCAAAATATACTACCAAATTTGCAAGTATAAGTTGAGTAAGAAATTGTTCATGCTTCTCATGACTGAAACATTTGAAAGTTCAATTTATAAAATTTCTTTTCTTCGAATTTTACTATTTTAGTATAAGGTGTTTTTTCCCTTTCCGAATTATAAGCAAGAAATGAACTTGAAGTTGTTTACATGCTATTGTTTTATTAATTAATGTTTACAATGTATAAATAAGTAATAAAATTATATATTTTCTAACCTTTAAAAATATTATTATGTACTTAAATGTCTAATATTATTATTTATTTATTTCAAATTGAATTCACACAAAATTTGAATATACAATATTAATGACATCGTAATTTTATTTATATAAAAATTAAATAAAAAAAAATTTAAAATTTTTTTTCAACCTAAGGAAGTTGATCAAATCTCATTTATTCTCCATTTAGTAGCAATGCAGTTAATGACATGATCCCCAAATATGAACCAGTGATACTTGAGCCTTGTACATGACTAGTTGAATATAGATTTCAAACAAATGTATGGGTAAAAGAATCTTGGCTTAAGCTTTTCATAATTGAATTTAATATAAATATTAAATCTTAACTCAAAAATGTGATTTCAATTAATCTATCGTATAGATATTCTCTAGCCTTTATGTGTGTTTTAGTATTACTGTAATAAAGCATTATATGTTATATTATTTATTTTTATATATTGCTTCATTCTTGACAAAATGGTACATTTTTTGGTCTTGAATTTATTTGTAATATGTTACTCCTTTTGGTTAGGATATTACTGACAAAATACTTACAAAATCTACATAAACAAATTAGAAAACAATAATATAGAAAATATGAATATCTTTTGAGTTTTCCATCAAACTAGAAATAGTTGAATGACAAATACTTGTCTTGTTTGCTCCTATTGACTCCTACCTTGTTTTCCCTTCTATGGTCTATTTATTTCCTAGCTTCTCGGTGCATTTAATAAATTTTAGTATTTTTGTTTTATTTGTATGGGAGTCAACACCTTTTGTGTGGGAGACAATGACAATTTTCAAGAGACCACAATTGAAAGTCTCCTACAACTAAAAAAATCTCAAGAATAGTCTTTGACACTAGAGATGTGTCTCTATCTTCAAGATGCATCCCTAGGTGTCAAAGATGGATCTCTATGCAACTATGCTCTCTAATTTATATTCTTGGTTTTATCTGCATAAGGACACTTTAAACCCCTTGTAGATAACTAGCAATAATTATATCTAAAATATGTTCTCAATCTACATGTTACACAGATGTGACATTGAAAAGATATTAAATGCGAGATAAAATTAATTGAAGTTTTTCTAAAGGAAAGCTTCAACACAAAAAAACTAAAAAAAATAGGTAAAATGTGAGTAATGTAGGTTTATAAAGTTTTACAAGGTTACTCTAGAGATGACATAAGGGTGTTTCAAAGATGATTGGGCTGGGTCTTATGGAAGGGAGCTTCCTAAAGAATAGAGATGGAGTTTATTTCTATTTTTTAGAAATAATTTAAAGCTAATGGTTGCATGAATAATGTTTTCTAGTTCAGCTTTAAAATTTAAGTGTTAGAATAACTCAGAGGTAAGGGGGGTGAATCAGTTGGTTCTCAATTATCCTACAGTCCCAAATTCTCCCAGATGTATATCAAACAATTTTAAATAGAAAAATCAGCTTAGTGAAATATAAACTGTGTTCTCAAAACTTAATATTAAGTTATCTACCAAGTATTTGTAAATTAATACTGTGATTACCGATCAATGTCAATAAAGTAAAGTGTAAAGAAAAGTAACAATTCACAACAACCATATACATTGACACATTGAATTTTAATGTGGAAACCCTGTTAAGGGAAAAACCACCTGGGACCGGTAACCCAAAATATTTCACTCTTCTGAAAGTGAGCTCGGTTAAGAGCCAACCTTGTTAAAGGTTACAATGCACGCTGTTAAATGTGACCTGGTTAGAGGATTTAAAACTAACAGTTCTCTCTTGACCATACATTCACTATGGGGTCATCAAGAAAACACTCAACATTCATTAGAATGTCATAATAAAGACTTTCACGTCCTACTCAGTTAACAAATTTATCTGTAACAATGGTTAAACTGATATAGTAATGATGTGATTCAAATACAACTTTGATTTGCAAATTTTTAGATCTATACTAAGTACATAATACCTATGATCAATTTATTCACTTCAGTTCATCTGATTCTCCATACTCTGTTGTGCTCAGTTAATGCTCTTTCCTTTGTTGCTCGGTGATGTTTACAGAAATGCTCAGTTCTGTCCTTAACCAGTTTGATCAGTCATGCATAAAATTTGCATGTGTGCATCATAGAATCAGCAGATTGATTCATAATGAATCTCTTGCCTCTTATATAGACATCATAGCTCATTTAATTTCCATCCTTCATATTTTTCTTCTTAATCTCCATCATTTGTTTTACCGCTTAAACCATCCTCGATAGTTGTGCTAAAAAAATGCTTCAATATTTTTCGTCCGATCTTCCTTCAATTTTCATAATTGTTTGATCAACCTAAAAAAATTTATCTTTTACCTCAAAATCATTTTCCAGCTCAACATCTTAGTTGGCCTTGGTTTGATTAAATTTCTAGGTCAATACCTTGTTGTGTCGGTGATCCCTAGATCAGTTATTAATGTACTTGGTATACATTGTGTTTTACTCGGTGTTCACTATCATTCGGTGTATACATAACTATTTATTTACCAACCACATAAGATTTGTTTTCTCCAGATCTTCAATCCATAGAAGATGTTTGTTACCAAAATGATACTCAATAAGTTGACATCAATGAAAATACATTAACTAATGATGTTTATAATCACATTTGTACCTCTGTTGAATATCAATAAATGACTCCAAACATAAAATAAGTTGTAGCTCATCAATCTCTCCCTTTGGCTTTCATGGAAACACAATATGAAAATATGCCTTAGAATACCAAACTATTGTTCTACAACTGCAAAAATGCTTTAGCTCACCCTAGCTTGAATATATAAAATGTGTTAGCATTTCAAAACTCACCATGCAGTCACTCCCCGCAGATTTGACTTTTATGTTCTTGATATCTGTGTAGATAGATATATCCTTTCTCTCCCTATATTTCATTTATTATTCTCTCCCTTTGATAGCGATTCCAAAAAAAAAATATACAACTTTTCAGTAGCCAAAAAATAGCTCTAGTGTTCGGTGCAGTAGAATAAGTACCTTAAAGTGTACTAATATATCTGTTATAGTCTAGTTTAGCTTTGCATCAACATGATTGATATTATGATTTCTTATAGGTTGATGTAGCCTCCTAGTCAGCTTAGTGACCAATAGACAAGGGACGAACCCGTAGTCTACCCCTCAAGTACCCAAATGTATCCTTTGGTAAGAGTTTAGTGAATGTGTCTGGAAGTTGTTCTTATGTTTGTACATATTCTAGTATCAGTTGTTTCTCTTCTACTTGTTCCCTCAAGTAATGATATTTGATAGATATATGCTTTGTTTTTGCATGCATTACAGGGTTCTTTGAAATATTTATTGGACTCATATTATCACAATAGATTATCACTGGGTCAGTGACCTCTTCATTCATTCCTTTGAAAATTTGTTTGATCCATGCATATTAGAATAATTTGCAGCAGCAACAACATATTCTGCTTATGCAACTGACTGAGATATGCATCCTTGGTTCTTGCTTATCAAAGTAACTAATCTTTCTCCTATAAGGAATGCTCCACTAGTAGTGCTCTTTCTATCATTAATGTTCCCAGCCCAATCAACATTAGTATAGACTTTCAGTTTAAATTTGCCATCTCTTTTGTACCACAATCCATAATCCTCAACGTTCTTCAAATATCTAAAAATTCTATTCATAGCAGTTGTAACACCCCAAAATTGGAATCTTGCAACCCTAACCAATTTTTTTGCATTTGTTCTTCTTCTATCATCGAAGTCCTATTGTAATAGGCAATATGAGTTTTGACTGACTCTACTCGACCTAAGTGTCAAATGCAGAAAATCCTAAATTGCATTAATCATACATCATATTTAATTCCTAAATATCTATTGGATAAACAAACCTTATGATCGAATTAATTTAATTAATAAAGTCCTAGCACTTTAATTAAATTAAATTCACCCTCTTTAGCTGAGACACATGAAAAAAGAATTAAATGATATTTAATTATTAAATAAATGTCCTCATTTCAATAATTGAATTTAATTATTCAGATAATTGAGAAAAAGCAATTATGAGGTCATATTTATTTAATCAATTGAATATTCTCTCAAAAATCTTTCTTCTATTCAGAATTAGAAACTTCTCTTTAATTATTCTTTAAAGAGAGAGAAAATAGATAAATAAAATAAAACAATTAAATCAAAGAAAGAAAATAGTTAAAGCGGAGAGAAAACAATTTATTGTATTCTTTTAAATAAAGCTTTCTATTCTAAACTGGCTTTTCTATCTATTTTATTTCAATGAGGAAAGTTTCTATTCTGATCATTCCAGAGTCTATAAAAGAACTCTCATTCTTCATTCAAAACCCCCACTCACTTTTGCATTGTTAGAATACTGAATTATTGTCTCATTTTCTTGCTAATCTCATATAGAATAATTTCATATTGCAATAAGATA
>MU228375.1:265020-280010 GCA_018584345.1 Thuja plicata | reverse complement strand
AAATTATTGTTATCACTTGTTCTAATAAATCCAATACTTATAAGATAGGAGTGTAGTCTTTCATACCATGCTCTCAGTACTTGTTTCAATCCATATAAATATTTGTGTAACTTACATACCATGTTTGTCTGATCTGGATCAACAAATCCTTCAGGTTGTTCAATGTATACCTCTTCTTCCAGTATTCTAGTAAAAAATGCAGATTTAACATCTATCTGATATACTTTGAATCCTTTATATGTTGCGTATGCAAGTAATATTATAGAACTCCTTCAAGTCTATCAACGGGTGCAAAAGTTTCTCCATAGTCAATACCTTCTTCTTTACATACCCTTTGCATACCAGTCTAGCTTTATTTCTAGTTACATCTCCATTCTCATTCAGTTGTTTATGAATATCCATTTGGTACCAATGACATTTTTATCACTTGGTCTCGGTACTAATATCCACGTTTTATTTCTCTATATGTGCTCAATTTCCTCAGTCATTGCATTAATCCATTCCTCATTTTCAAGTGCATCTCTAACATTCTTAGGCTCAAATTCATAAATAAAATATGTGTTATCTCTCAACTTACTTCATGTCATCATGCCAGCTCCTCTTTCTCCAATAATATTATTTTGTGGATGATGTCTTCTCACATATTTAGCAAGTACAGGTTCAATTCTCCATTCTTCATTGTCTTCTCATGTAGGTTCATTGTGTTTTTGTTTATGATCTTCAGTTTCAACATTTTCCTGATGCTCATTCTGTGCTATCTGTTTCTCGGTGGAATTACCCTATTGCATGGTAACATTACCCTGTTGCCCAGTAACATTAGGTGCCTACATTGGTATAGTATCAGGTTCTTCTATGTAGACAAATCTACTATAATCTTCTGGTTCTTTCATGTTGTCCTCATCTTTTTTCTCAGAAAATTCATCAACTTTCACATTTGCGCTCTCAATGATTTTGTTAGATCTCTTGTTCAAACATTTGTAAGCTTTACTCTTTGTAGAATATCCAAGAAATATTCTTTCATCACTTTTTGAATCAAAATTACCATTTCGATCATCTTTCAAAATATAGAAATGACTACAAAATATCATAAAATAGCTCCTGTATTAGGTGTATAACCGTACCTTAGCTCGTAAGGTGTTTTGTTGGTATCTTTATTCAGTTGTACTTGGTTTAGTGTGTAGAGGATAGTACTCACAACTTCTCCCCAATATGTTTGTGCAATACTCTTTTCAATCATTAGTGTTGTAGCACAATCCACAATTGATCTATTTCTCCTTTCAACAATCCCATTCTATTGTGGTATCCTCAGTGTAGAGACATGTCTTTTGATTCCATACTCATTACAAAAGTTAGTAAGCTCATCAGATAAATTCACCTCCTCTATCAGACCTCAAACACTTCAGTTCTCTTCCAATTTATTTTTACACTTTATCCTTGTACCACTTAAACATCTTAAATGCTTCAGTTTTTTCTTTTAGGAGCATGACAGTCATTATTCTAGACTAGTCATCAACAAATAAAATAATATATGTGTCTCCATAATAAATTTGTGTTCTCATTGGTCCACATAGGTCTGTATGAATCAACTCTAAAATATCACTAGATGAAAAATTCTTACTATTAAAACTAGATTTTGACATCTTTCCCATTTGACAATTCTTACACATTACATGGTCTGGTTTAGATAGACTTGGTAAGCCTCTAACTCTTATTTTCTTACTAATCTTAACCATGTTGTCAAAATTTACATGACAAAGCCTCTTGTTCCATAATCATATATCTTCATTCTTAGCCATCAAACATGTAGTTTCAACATTGTCAAGATAGAATAAGTTACCTTTCGATTGTTCGCTAGTGCGAATCAATTTTCCAGTTCCATCATAGATTCTAGCTTTTCTATTCTCAAATGAAACTTGGTGACCTGTGTTATTCAACTGAAAAACACTCAATAGATTATAGTTAAGTCCTTTCACCCAATATGCATTATCACATTTGATTTGATTGTTCAGCAAAATAGTACCTTTTCCTTTCACTTGACAAGGTGTATCATTTCCCATTAGATAACCGATCCACCATCATAATGTTCAAGAAATTCAAATTTTCCTTCATCTCCAGTCATGTGAAATGTAAAACCACTATCAATATCTCAAATGTCATGTTTACTAAATTTTGAAATAAGTGTTGTTTCTACGTACCTTTCATCATCATCTGACTCATCTTTCAAAGATACACACACTGCCTCAATATCTTCATCACTGGCAGAACCACTATCATTATCCTTATCTTCAACAATGTAACAAGCCTTCTTTTCCTTATCTTTGTAATCTCGATTATCTCTTCTGTCATACTTTCATTTTCTTCTGTAGTCTCGGTCATCCTTTATGTCATAAGATTTGTCATTTCTTTCATCATTTTTTCGGTTAGGGCATCTTGCAGCAAAATGGCCAATCTCTTTACAGTTAAAAACTATCAAAGGTATTTTACCTTTATATATTCCTTTACCTTTGTGCAATCTTCTAACCATTAAAGCTTCAAGTTCATCAAGTTCCTTATCATCACTATCACTATCACTATTATTTATGATTATATGTTTGCTACTAGTAGATTTACCAATTTTCAAAGTAGACATAAATGCAAATTCCATAGAAGGTGCAACACTGTTGTCAAAGTTATTGAGCTCAAAAGAAATCAATCTTCCAACAAGAATATCAAAAGTAATATTATTTCTAGGTGCTTCTCTCATTTCATGTATTTCTAAGACTCTTATTGAATAAATAGGCAATAAAGTTCTAAGAATCTTACTCATAATAGTGTCTTCATCAATAGATCCAACAACGCCTCGAATGGCATTTACTACTTCCTTAAGTTGGGTACTGTACTGTGTTATTTTCTCTCCTTTCATTATCATATCATCAAATTTCCCTCAGAGAATTTCAACTTTAGCTCTCAGTAAATTTACATCTCCTAAATAGTCTAGTGTAAGCTTTTCCAAAATCTGCTTGGCAGTTGCACATGCCTTGATATCCTCAAATTCAGCATCATTAAGTGAAGAAGCAATCTCCATGATTATAAGGTTATTCTCATGTTTCTCTTTCATCTTATTAACAGTCAAGGGTCCAGTAGGTAGAATTAATTCATTATCTAAGTAATCTTGAATGTCATCTCCAATCCCTAAAAGGTATAGTCTCATTCTGATTTTCCATGTCAAGAAGTTCTCCTTGTTCAGTCTTGGTGCATCTCTCTTATACATCTTGTAATCTTTAGCTTAAGTCTTTAAAAACTTTCTTCTAAGTACTATATGCTCTGATACCAATTGTTAGAATATCTAAGAGGAGGGGGGTGAATCATTTGGTTCTCAATTATCCTACAGCCCCAAATTCTCCCAGATGTATATCAAAAAATTTAAAATATAAAACTGAGCTCGGTGAAATATAAATTGTGTTCTCAAAACTTACTATTAAGTTATCTACCGAGTATCGGTAAATTAATACTGTGATTACCGATCAATGTAAATAGAGTAAAGTGTAAAGAAAAGTAACAATCCACAAAAACCATACACATTGACACATTGATTTTTAATGTGGAAACCCTGCTTAGGGAAAAACTACCTGGGATCGGTAACCCAAAATATTTCACTCTTCTGAAGTGAGCTCGGTTAAGAGCCAACCCTATTAAAGGTTACAATGTGCACTATTAAATGTGACTTGGTTATAGGATTTAAAATTAACAATTCTCTCATGACCATGCATTCACTATGGGGTCATCAAGAAAACACACAACATTCATTATAATGTCATAATAAAGACTTTCGTGTCCTACTCGGTTAAGAGATTTATCTGTAACAACGGTTAAACTAATATAGTAATGAACTGATTCAAATACAACTCTAATTTGTAGATTTTTAGATCTATGCTAAGTACATAATACCTTTGATCATTTTTTTCACTGCAGTTTATCTGATTCTCCATACTATGTTTTTCTTAGTTAATGCTCTTTCTCCTGCCACTCGGTGATGTCTGCAGAAATGCTCAGTTCTTTCTTTAACTAGTTTGATCAGTCATGCATAAAATTTGCATGTGCACATCATAACATCATTAGATTGATTCATAATGAATCTCTTGCCTCTTATATAGACATCATACCTCATTTAATTTACATCCTTTAGATTTTTTATCTTAAACCATCCTCAGTAGTTGTGTTAAAAACACGTTTCAATATTTATCGTTTGATCTTCCTTGAATTTTCATAACCATTTGATCAACATAACAAACTTTTCCTTTTACCTCGAAATCATCAATTGCCAGCTCAACATCTGAGTCGGCCTTGGTTTGATTAAATTTCTTAGTCAATACCTTGTTGGGTCAATGATCCCTAGCTCAGTTATTACTATGCTCGGTATACATTGTGTTTTACTCGGTGTTCACTATCTCTCGGTGTATACAAAACTCTTTATTTACCGACCACATAAACTTTGTTTGCTCCAGATCTTCAACCCATAGAAGATGTTTGTTACCATAATGATACTCAAATAAGTTGACATCAATGAAAATACATTAACTGATGATGTTTATCATCACATCTGTAACTCGGTTTAATATCAACAAATGAATCCAAACATAAAATCAGTTGTAGTTCATCATTTAGGAAGTTGGTGGTCTCATTAATAAATAATTTTTTCTTCCATACTTTGTGCATACAAAAAACTATGTTAAAAAACCATTTTCCCTCTAAAATTATTATTTTTTTAAAATTTGAACTTTAATGTTTGACAAGTGGCAAAAAACATTCCTAAGATGGTGGAGAAATTTCTATCCCCACCCCCTTTTTACCCGCTTAATATGAAACACTTGAAAGTAGGAGCTCCTATCTTTGAGAAGATTCCAAAAAATCCAGTAGCAATTTTTTGTTTTGTTTTAAGACCACCCTTTTCCTAAAAAATAGAGCTTAAGATTCCCACTTGAGACCCTTTCCTAAGGTTAATATTGTAGATTTGAATGTTGTACATGACTGTGATTCATATCCCGACCTCAAGTTTTCTAAGGTTCTTGCAGATGTGTGATCAAACAAGATAGCTATTAGTATTCTTGGTTAGATATATGGTAGTGCAATGTGGTAACATTTGAGACAAAGACTCTTTCTCTTTATTCATTTTTTTACTATGTTATCTATTTTTAAATCTTTTTTTATTTAAATAAAATGTCAATTTTTCATATGTTTGAATTAAGGATAAAATTTATTACCCTTCCCCACTGGATTAAAAAGCTATCATAACTACACGTGTTGGTGTTAAGGTCCAATCATTTTCATGGTAATATCCCACACCAGGTAATTGGGCTTCAAAATCTTCAAATTCTAGATCTCTCTGGCAACCACCTTTAAGGACCTATTCCAAGCGACCTTACAAAATTGCTTGCAATGTTCAATGCATCACAGATTAATCCAAACCATCTAGAAGATTCTAGATATACAAATAAGATTACAATTTCCTGGAAATGCTGGGATGTTGAATTTGTGCAAGTTCTTTATTCTTAAATGTATTGATCTATCCAACAATAGCTTATCAAGGATCATTCCTATCAAAATGGAATCTCTTCAAGGTTTGATAGCGTTGAACCTTTCAAGGAATGATCTCAGTGGTAGAATCCCCAAAAAATTGGAACATATGGATCAACTAGAGTCTCTGGTCCTCTCACTAAATAGGTTGAATGGAAACATTCCTTCATGTCTTCAGTTGCTAAGTTATTTGGAGCTCTTGAATCTATCTTACAACATACTTGATGGGAAAGTACCTCATGGAAGGAAATTTTTAACTTTTGGGGAATCATCTTATTTAGGAAATACAAAGTTAAGTGGGATTCCATTCACCAATACAACTGTCTGCAGTAATTCCTCTAGCTATGACAACTACACAACTATTGAGAGAGTTGGTGAAGCAGAGGAATCAAATGTTGAAATGATAAGATGGGCAATGGGACTTGGATTGAGTTATGGCTTGGGATTTTCTTTTGTGATTGGAATATTGACTTTCAACAAGAGGGTTGAAAAGAGAGCCTTGAATTTGTATGATGGTGTAATTTTAGCTGTTGATTGGTGTATAAGAGGGAATATATGAAAGTACATGGCATTGTATAGAGGGGTTTGTATATATGAGTTAAGTTTTCTATTAGTATATGGGCACTATAAATTTATCTGACAAGGTACAAATTGTGGGTGTTCCTGATGATGGAAATATTTCAAAGTCTAATTTATGTAATTCTATATGTTTCCTTGATTTCAACCATTCTAGTGCTAAGTGTTCTTTGTTTTTCCCTTTTTAATTGCAAGCGAGAGGTGAGCTTGAAGTTGTGTTTGCACTAGTGTTTCATTAATTAATGCAATGTAATGTGTAAAAATATATGATAAAGGAGTAATATTATATATTTTTTATTTTGATAAAATAAAATTATTAATTTTAAATGTATAATTATAGTATTTCTTTTATATATATAATATTAAGTTTTTTTATTTTAAGATTTGTTAATTTTTTGTTGTTATAGCTCATTTGAATCTTTATTGATAACTATTAATAAATAGTTCAATTGAATTTGTCCATTTCAAAATTTAGGCATTTATTTTATGGTTTCTCTTTCTATAGAAAAAAAAAATTATGATATAATGAATCAACTAATTGCATATACAATAAAACCATTATTTATGCTTAAAAAATAGTATTCATAAAAAATAATATTATCTACTTTAAAAATTCATTTTCAATAACCACAATAAAACATCTCAAATACTATGCTTCTTTATCATAGACATGACTAGATTTTTATATAATATTTAAGAAATTATTTCTTAAATTATACCCTTATCTAAATGTATTCAAAATTTGTTTTATTTCTTATTATGGATAACATAGTCTTTCATGTTACTTATAATCTCTATATAATGATCTCTACAACTATAATTTCCATGACATAATATATCGAAATTAAAAAAAAAATTATATGAAAGATTATAAAATCTAACTGTAAGAATTCAAAAACATAATATCAACCACCTAATACTTTTTACTTTTTATAAATTAAATTGTACAAAATAATTTTAGAGATCAACATAATTTGATTAAACTAATTTATTGTTGTGAGAAATATATCTTTAGTACATATTATATATATATATATATATATATCTAATTGATTACTCTAGCTATTCAATAATATTATGGTATTAATATTAAGTCCAAGTTTTAATTACTTTAATAGCTAAACACTAAAATGTTAGCAAGAAAATCCTTACATTAATCCAAAAACTTTCTTAAACAAACTTCCAATGTGTGGCAATCTCACTCATTACACTTGCATAAGTACATAAAATATATTAAGGGATACAGATGTGAATTTACATCTTATTTGTTAACAATAAGGTAATAATATACCATGTGGTCTATAATATGATATTTAACAAAGGACAAAATAGATAGATAATTAACAAATGTTAGAGATACATAAGGTGTATATATGGAGTGGGTTGAGGTTTGGGTCTTCTATCTATCTATCTATCTATCTATCATGCATTGGAGTATGAAATGAATTGGAGCTTGAGTCTATTAGATTGAAAGATGGATAAAGAAAAATTCTCTTGACTTTTGGATATCATTGAATTGAGAAGAGGAATTGGTCATACTATTTATGTGAGTATTGCATGCAAGATATGTGCTTCCAAGTGGTTTAAACGGTGAAAGAATTCATATATCATAAGTGGATACATGTTTGATTTATGAAGTTAAATATGACCAATGTACACTTTGTGGGATAGTATATGAGAAATGATTTTCCTTGTTCACATCCACAAATGGATGGTTTTATGCAATTTTCTCTCTCTTGACAATGACACAAATAATTTTTTACATTTTTTTTATTACTATTATAGAATTTTATGGATACCTTATTTATAAGAATGCTACATGATAACACTTAAAATGAAGCTTTCAAGCTTAATGGTTAGATATGAGAAGGGTGACCGCCTAAACTAGTTTGTTTTGGTTCATGCTATATACAAGTATTGATTTATTTTCTCATCACCAACATATCAAGGAGGTGAAAATGACTATGCATTCATGTAAATAACTATTTTTTTATTAATACTTTTCATCTCAGAGATACATATAAAATTATTATAGCATAATTTTTTAATTGTATTTTGATAAGTTGTTATGTATTCATTTGAAAGGCTTTCCATTTAAAGACATGTGTGATAGTAATAGAAATAAAATTCCTAGTCAAATGTGTGACAAGTATAAATAAACAAAGATTAGCACCTAAAATATATTATAAAAGGAAAAGATAATTTAATTAGAATTATAGTACAAAAATTCAAAATATAAGATAAAAAATAAAATTAAAGATATTATTTAAGACTCCATGGTCAACAGTGCACACCATAAATTTTCTAAGTGAGTCCTCCAATAAAAGGTCTTCTCCAACCAATACCCATATATATGAATGCACTTAGAATAAACGATACATTTTTTGGTTTAGATAGTTATCTTTAAAGACCGTAAGAATTGATGGACAATATCAATGACTCCATTAATTTGATTTTTATCCTAGTCAAATCAAGATCTTTTTTGAATTCTATACCAACAACTAAGGTTGTATATGTGTCATTTATTTATTCCTCATCTACTACGAATTCAATTGGTAACATGGGCGCTGTCTACGGGGGGGCCAAAATGCACTCCTGCAAACACACTGTGTGTTTGCAAATTGCTAACACATGGTGTGTTTGCTAACACACAATGTTCACTATAAAATAGCAAACACTGAGAATTTTGTAAACAAACCATGTGTTAGCAATTCTGCAAACACACAGTGCGTTTGTAGAAGTGCATTTTGGCCCCCCATAGACAGTGCTAACATGGTCTACGAGGGGGGGGGAATACACTTCTACAAACACACTGTGTTTTTGCAGTTTGCTAACACATGGTGTGTTTGAAAAATTTTGTGTGTTTTCTGACACACAATGTTCACTATAAAATAGAAAACACACATAATTTTGCAAACACACCATGTGTTAGCACTTACGCAAACACACTATGTGTTTGCAGATTGCTAACACATGGTGTGTTTGCAAAATTCTGTGTGTTTGCTAACACACAATGTTCACTATAAAATAGCAAACACAGAGAATTTTTCAAACACACCATGTGTTAGCACTTTTGAAAATACACAGTGTGTTTGTAGAAGTGTAGAATGTGTAAGCTATAATGTCATTCATGTAGATTGAATTCAAACCATACATTAAAGTTTTAAGCGTGGGAGCTTGATGTAGCACCAAAAACCTTAAGGGTAATTACTCTGAAAATACGCAACAAAAGATTGCAGAATTCAAATTTTTCATTAACTTCTCCAACCAATTCTACCTCTAGAATGAAATAAAACTCCTACTTATTACAATTCTAAAAATTACCATATTTGGCAGATTTTTGGGAAAATAAGATTTTTCCATTTTTGGTAATTCTCAAAACTCATCCTATAAAACATGATTTTTCCTAAGAAAAGCTCCCAACTAAGGCAAGATGAATTTCCAACTAACCCACAAAATCAGAAACATGATTTTAGATTTATTACAAAAAACAAAACTCAAAAAACTAGAAAGAAATAGAAAAAGCCAATTTTGGAGGTCAAGATGAAATTTTAGGCTCCCAAAAAAGGTCAATATGACCACCAAAAGAGCTAGCTAAGTTGAAATTACCATTAACTCTTTTTCATTCATCTGCCTATAAAATTTCAGCCAAAACCCACATCCGAGTCAAAATTTATTACCCTCTGAAGCTCCTGCATCATTCTCCCTTGCTTGAAAAGAACGTAGCTCCTGCAAGTTCCAGTAATCAAACTGCTTCCATTTAGTCTCATCTAGCTTCTTCAAATCCCATTCTATAATCCAGGTGCTATCTGTTGGTGCCAATCCTTCCCACTGCACAAGATATTTGTGGTAGTCACCTTAACGAGTTTGAATTGTTCTCTTGTCTAGAACCTGTGCGACCTTTTCCTTTTTCTTGATTGGGACAGTGTGTCTCCAATACCCCTCATCCTCATTTTCAATAGAGGCATCGTCACCATGGAAATTATATAAATCAGAGATGTTAAACATAGGAGAAATATCAAAACTACTGGGAAGCTCTACCTCATAAGCATTATCATTAATCTTCTTCAGAATCTTGCAGGGACCAATTTTTTTATATTTCAATTTGTGATAAGTCCCAGTAGGAAACCTTTCCTTGCATAGATAAACCATCACTAGACCACCTGCACTAAAAACCTGATACCTTCTAGTTGTATGCACCCTAAAATGGTCGCCTAGTCTATGGGCCCCATTTATCATTTTATCAATTTATCAAATTCCTGAATCAATGCTTTGCAACATTTTCAATTCAAATCAATTTCCTTGAACAAATCATAATTAATTATTTCAATATTTCCTAAGGTTTGATCATTTTTTCAATAATATTATTTAATTAAAAGAAAACATCTCTTTTTATGAAATAATCTTATTTAAATAAAATAAAATATTTCTTAAATGAAATAATCTTATTTAATTAAAATATCCCCTTTAAATAAATGATTTTATCTTATTTAATTAATATCCCTCTTTTAATTAAATAATCTTATCTTATTTAATTAAAAGAAAATTCCTCTTGTAAATAAATAAAATCCCCACTTAAAGCTCTCTTTTTGATAAAAAATGAAATAAATCAAATAAAAAATAAATAAAAATCTTTTTTTCTCTACATCTTCCTAGGTGGTGGGTTTTTTTTGCCTCTTAATCATAGCCCTTTGATCTTGCCTTTTGAAGATTTAAATCACATGGATCAACCAAGATTTAATATCCATCATTGCTTTATTTTCTTTTTTTTTACCTCTTAATCTCCACTGTCCATTGCTCTTTATAAGGAAGCCTCTCCTTCTCATTTGCATAATTATGATAATAAAAAACACACACACATTCTTTAGTTTATTGTTATGTTGCAGGATTGGAGAGCAATTTTGGAGGAACATTTGAGCACTTGACCTTGGATATTGCAATTTCTCTCTTTTTGTCTTCTTCTCTCATGCATTCATGGCAATTCATTTAGATTAATTTTGCATTCGCATTTTAGATTAAACTCATATTTTCTTTCATAGATTAATTTTGCATTTGTATTTCCTTTCATAGAATAATCATGCATTGTTATCATATAGATTAATTCCATTATCATATAGACAAAATCATACATTATCATATAGAGTCTCTCATTTTATGATGTACTTGTAGGGGCACAAACTAGGTCAATCTAAGGGCCTTAATCACACACCTTTGCACTCCATGAATAGAGAGCTATGAGTCACCATTTGAGACCTCATTCTTGAGTGATCTGGGATATAATGATTCATAGAAGTGTGACACATTTTTGGCGCCCATCGTGGGGCAGAACATCTATTTCTGTCATCACATTCAAAAATTCCTTCTTTCTTATGTCCATTATTCTTTTAGTGTCTTTAAATCTCTCATTTTGAGCCGGATCTGACTCCACCATTGCGTCTGGATCATCGTTTCGGTTGAAAATGACTATAAACTTGCCCATATTTGACAAAAGTCAAATCTGTGACAAATATTTTTGCCCAAACAAACTTGCACGAAAATCAAGGCAGATTTTAGATCATCTCTGCACGCAGCCCCAGGCATATTTTTGAAAAAAATAATCTAAAAAATCTAAAAATAAATAAAAATAAAAAATTAGATTTTTTTTACTGTGTTAAATTTGACGGCCATATGACCGTCAAAATCTGGACCTTTTGTGATGGCCCCCAGCCCGTCAAATTTAAGCTTGCAATTTGCTGATGTCAGCAGGGTTTGAAAAGTCTTTGCCTTCACCATTGGAGTTTTTGAAATTGTAGTCTAACTTTAAACGATCATATCTTGCTCATTTTAGGTCCAAATTGAGTACTTTTTTTTATTATTTTGGGTAGAATTGTCTAAAGATTTCTAGGTTGTTCTTATTTTCTAGATTTTAGTCACATATTTATCATAAATTTTAGGTTTTCATCACTGTACCTATCTAATCCTCTATTTTGCAGCTTTCGAAGCCTCGTACAGGCTCATACGGTAACATTTTTTAGTGCAACTTTTTTTTGAAAGTGCGTGATTTTTCATATACTTTCTGAATATGCGATCAGATTTTTGATTTTATAATTTTTCTAATACTGACCAATTTTTGGCTTTGTTGTTCTTGATGCTTATCTTTGATTATAGCCTAACAATGGTTTGCAAGACGTCGAAAAAGAAGACTCAAACAAAGACTACTAATGAAATCATCTTGCAGGGTTGCCTTGATCAATAGCATGCTAAATATTGTGCTTGCATTTTGTTTTGTTTTATTAAAATAGGAACCCACATGCAGGACTTCTGAAATAAACTTCTATTTGGTATTTCTAGGAATAACAATAATGTTAGGAAACTATGCTCTCACCCTTTTGGGATGATCAGAAATCTAGAAACATTATTGTCATTTTCTTATGTGTTTGAAGTGTCTTTTAGATTGTAATCCTAAGAATTAAATGAACATATCCTCTCCCCTCGCCTTTGTGGATATTGGGTGAAAGAGAAACTCATATAATTCTTTTAGCATGGCTACCTCCCAAGTGCTTTAATAGAGCCAGTGAGAGTGGATAGCCCAACTGGTAACAGGCTAAAGATAAGCCCTTCCAAACCGGTATATAAAAATGTCATTGTGATTAGTCTCACAGTGGTTAGGTGTGAATTCGTTGTGGCAACCAAAATCTCCTCTAGCACCCTAGTGGTGCATTAAAGTCCCTACATTGTTAAGGTGAAAACCTTTCTTTGAAAGGATTGGGAGAGCCCCCTTAATTGGGAAAATGACTTGATCACAACCACCTGAACAGATGCCTTGACTACAAACTTTATTTTAGTGACCAGAAACCCTCTATCTGTTAGCGCAGAAGGTCAAAGACCGACTAAGATGTCCCACATTTTCATGGCTCTTAGTAGAGACAACAGTCCTTTGGAAAGCAATTCTCTTGGGATTTGAAGCTTGGTGTGCCTGAGAAGTGATTGCACATGTAAGGAGGAGCCCGTGCCTCCAAGCTTCTAAGTTGTCTGCTATGAGTAGGCATGGATGAACTTTGGTTCAAGTGGGAATTCAAAAAATAATGTCCTGGCTTACCTAGGTTGTGATGTGACTATTTCTTTTACAACAAATAATTTTCTTGATGTGTCTTGCGTGAGTGAAAGATCAAAACATACACCCAAACGTTAAGACAAACACCAAAATGATCAGATTCTTAAGTGTCAAACTGTCAACTTTCTCATTTTTGATATCTTGTCATTTTCAAACTTCCTGGGTTGATCCAGATCAGATTAGGTCACTTACCCCACTATTAGAAGCTTGTTTACACTTTGGATTCTCTCATTTTGACCTCTTAAACTAGTAATCTTTGGTTTCACAAGTGACCTTGCTTGGAGTTGGTGAGCTAGAAACTATCCTTGTTGAGAAGAAAAACCTTTAGATCCTTTGATAACACACTTGGATAGTCTTCGTAATCTCTTTTCCATTCACTTCCATACAAAATTCAAATTCAATCAATATAACTTGGGTAAATCATCCTCCTGATCCATATGTGTTAGGGTATTCACCCATTTATTGGGCACCTCTATGGCAATGTTGGTTTATACCTCTTGCTAAATTATATCTTAATCACCTCTCTTTTTGGACAAGTGAGTGTTTTTACTATCCTTGTTTGGTACCAACATTTATTAGGGTCATCCTATCACCTAGTACCTTTTCTTTCATGTCAGTTACAACAAGATATCAAGTAAATCAAGGAAAGTAACCTCAAGTTGTTTTTAACCAATTACCCTTAGTTCAAACTCACCAAAAATGTAAGGGAAAAGTGCCCATATTTGATCAATCACCTAGGAACAATTCTAAAGTTTGGTTTGATTCCAAGAGTCACCTTAGTGAGTTGAGTACTCCCTTAGAATCATCTCATTCGGATATGGATATGAGTTACACATTGACTCGACGAGATAGGGAGGATATGGATAAACATCTTGATGATATATTTGAGAAACATAGTGATTCCATTCTAGTTGGTCGTTCCTCTCATGGACATCGACCAATCTCACCCCTTATCTCAACTAGATATATGGATTCACACCAGAGGGCTGAAAGAGATAAGTGATGAGCCTATCAAGAAGCACAATTGCATCATGACAACCAAAATGATGAGCCTTATGATACTCAGGTGAACACAACATATACCAATGACTTGTTCATACATTCAGACCAAGTTCACCGCCCAAAATTCCTTCAAGATACATGAGTGAAAGACTTGAGATAATTGAGCGTGAAAAGAAAGCCTTCCTAGATGACAAGCTAAAAAGGAAGAGAAATTTAGACTCCTAGAGTTGGAGAGAAAAACTTTTTTGGAAATGGAAAGGAAGGCCTACCAAGAAGATCAAGAAAGACTCTTGGCCCAACAACACAATGATCAAATCAACAATATGCATGTTGGTGGTGGAAACAAATCTCCTCCATCCACCCCTCCTAAGACTCCCTGAAGTAGAAGATGTTCAAGAACACCTTTGTGATCTCCTATCCCTAGAGGAAGAAGGGCCTCAAGACATGATCATTATAGGAGACAAACACCTCCTAGGAACTCAAGAAAACCATCACAATGTGGTCATCATGGTTCACAATATGGGCGTAGTAGTTCAAGTTTTGACCTCACCTCCCAAGACTTCATGAAAATGCAACAAGAACCACTTTTCCAGCAATATGTGGAGAAATATTTAGAGCAAAAAAAAGACAAGTTCCTAAAGAGTTTAATCAACAAGGGTGCTAGAGTCCCTTACAACTTTGATGTGGACAAAAAGATTAAGAAGCAAGGCCCATCTCAAGAAGAGGAAATCAAACAACTTAAGAACATGATGGAGAAGATGTTAGC
>MU228375.1:244465-264881 GCA_018584345.1 Thuja plicata | reverse complement strand
ATACCACAAGTTTTGAGTTCCATCAAGATGACTCATACCTCATGAGATTTTTCCCAAGGAGTCTTAAGGGTCAAGTGATGGAATGGTTCACCAACATAACTCCCCCTGTTAAGACTTTCAAAGAGCTTGTTGACAAATTTGTTCAACACTTTGCATACAATATTTCAAGATCAATCACCATGTTGGACTTATGCAATTTAAAGAAAAATCAAGGGGAATCCTTTGTTACTTTCTTGCAAAGGTGGAGATGACAATGCTCTCGCTTCTCTAGAACCATTCCTGAAAATGAAAAGATTGATATCCTTGTTAGCAACTTCATTCCCAAAATGCGGTATGAAGTTAGGAAGATGGTTTTTGATTCCTTTGACATTATGCTTGAAACCACATGTAGGATTGAAGATGT
Organism: Thuja plicata; assembly: GCA_018584345.1. Classification (NCBI taxonomy): domain Eukaryota; kingdom Viridiplantae; phylum Streptophyta; class Pinopsida; order Cupressales; family Cupressaceae; genus Thuja; species Thuja plicata. Next base: position 264,478 of record MU228375.1, on the reverse strand, counting down.
TTTAAAGGAACAAGGAATTTTGACCAAACATGGAAATAACAACAACAACAACAACAACAACAACGGTCAAAATAACAACCCTAACAAGGATAAAGGGAAGAACTCACATTGGAATAGGAACAAACAAGTGGTTAATGATGGGGTTGTGGACTCCTCTCAACCCAAAGATCAAGCGGTTCTCCACTTGTCTAGTGTTGTTCAAGCCATCAAACTCAATGCATCTAATCAACAAGAGAACAAGCCAAGATACCAAGATAGACCTAAGAAAGAGAGATGTCAATTTGCAAGACTTGGTGATTCATATGAGGATATCTTGAAAACCCTTATTTCTAACAACCTTGCACATCCTCAAGATCCTGCGAAGCATTATATACCTGATGTTAAGCCACATTGGTGGGATGAGAAAGATTTTTGCAAGTTTCACAATGACATTTGACATGATATTGAAAACTGCTACAAACTCAAGCATCTTATTCAAGATCTCATTGACAATGGAAAGCTTAAGATAGATGGATTGAACACCAACGTCGATCATAAGGCATTTAAAGAACCATTACCCAAGTATGAGAAGGGGGAAACCTCTAAACCTAAGAATGTCAAGGCTGAGGTCAATTATACTTACATAGATGCAGAGGATACTATCAACATGCTTCAAGTTGTAGGAGAAAATTTCAACATGATGAGGGGTAGAGATCCCTATGGTTATGATCTAGGCATGGACTCTCCTCTTATCTTTGATGAAGAACCCGTTGTGGTGCTAAGGGGTCCTAACTCTAGAATGTCATCCCAAACTCTTAATGTTGTCACATGAAGTCAAGGTCCCATTGTCATTAGAAGACCCAATTCAAGTCAACCAGGTAAACCAAAGCAAGTGGCATCCAAGAATGTCACCTTAAAACTGATAGTTGATCCTATGTCAAGTTACAACCTTGTTGATCAGTTACAAAGAACCCCAACTCATATTTTCATCTTTGAGCTCTTAGAGTTGTCCCCGAGACATAAGCAAGTCCTTGAGGATGCTTTGCGTATGGTGAATGTCCCCAACAACTTAGACACTGATCAATTATAGAACATGGTTAACCATATTTCTAGCCCTCATTACCTTACCTTTTCAGAGGATGATGATAAATCTTTGAGTCACCACATAATCTCACCCTTCATATTGAGGTCATGATCCACAAAACCCATGTCATGCGTGTGTTGATATATGGGGGTGCTGGAATTAATTATTATTCTTTGAGTCTTTTTAAGAAGTTGGTTTATTCAGAAGAAGTCATAGATACTAGAAAGAAGACCACTATCAAAGCCTATGATGCCGCAGAAAGAAGTTCCAAAGGATATGCCATCCTTCCTATTAGGATTGGCCTTGTTGAAAAAGATATTTTGTTCCAAGTAGTTGATGCTGGTCCTTTTGCGTACAATATCTTACTTGGTAGACCATGGATTCATGATATGCAAGTAGTACCGTCTAATTACCATCAATGTGTAAAGTTCACCTATAATGGAATAGAGATTTGTATACCTGGGGATAACACTTTATCTATTAATTGAATTTCAGTAGGGGCTCATGTTCCCCTCAAAAGAGAAGAAAAATATTTTGATGCTACCTTAGCTAAATGCAAAGACAAGCTTAAATCGATAGACCTTGGCATGGGGAGTATCAATTCAACTCCCTCACAACATTACCATTTTTTCCTAGGTCTTATGGAAAGCCTTCACAAGAAAAGAAACCTTTCTCTTCAGCTATGACTTTATTTGGAACATTTGTAGAGTCATCAGTGCCTATCCAAGGTTAGAAAGAGGAGACATTTGTTAGAGATTGGATCTATAAAGAAGGAAAATACATGCACAATGAGAACTTCTCTCCCTCTCCTAAGACTTATGGAAGAGGGTATACTTTTTTCAGACAAATGGGCTATCCTAGATATGGCCCTCTTAATCACAATCTGGATGCTAGATATAAACCACTTGATCATGCTCTTTTTTTATGCAAGTCTAAGAAGCCGGTTGGCCTAGGATTTGAGAACTACAACAAGCGCACTAATCCTCTCTTTGAAAAGTTGGATAGTGATGATGAACCAAAGTGTGTACCTAATTTGACAAATCATAAAGATATGTGTGAAGATTGAATCCCTTCCACTCATCTCCATTGGGGAGATTCAGATATTCCAGTCACCCATGCATCAGTCACAAATTTAGAACAAGATGAATTAGATATAGAAGATCCTTTCAGAAAATGTCAAAGAAAGAATCTTGTTCATTTAATGGAAAGAGAAGGTGACACTGGACCTTCCACATCAAGATGTCTCAAACCTTCATGGTGTAAGAATCCTAGTCATAGTTTAGAAAAGTTCACATGAGTATGAATGGGATTCTTTCTCAGAGTCTTCCATAATTGATATATATATATTGATGTTGTTCACACTTATAGTACTCAACCCGAGGTATCCTATGAGTCACGTGTAGGATTAGAGGATTTGAACCCACGTGTTTCTTTAGTGGATGATTCTTTTCTTGTTAGGATGAATCCTGATTTGGGTAGCCTAGAGGGATACTTGACAGACTCTGACTCTTCGGTCACCAATGATAATATCATTCACATTTATAACCTTGAACTAGTCATTGAATTGCCTCTTGTTCACCCTAACCTCATTGATTGGTCCCAATGCTATCAAGAACCTAAGCTTTTAAAATTTCAAAATGATTATGAGATAGCATGTTACTTAAATTCCATTGAACCCATAGTCTCTTCCACTAGTGAATCGTCTACCAGCATGACAGAGCCAGACATCAAGTACCTTAGTCACAAAATAAAAATAAAAGAAATAAAAAGAATAAGAGTTTTGATGGTGAAAACCACTGTGTGGTGGTGTCAGAACCAAAAAAAGTAAAAATAAATGATGTATCCAAAGGTGAAAACCTCTCTGAGGCACCTAAGGATGAGGTAATTGATCATCTCCCCAGATATTTTCAAGATAGATCTTTAGTGCTTATTGAACTAACACAAGCAGTCAATTTGGGTACAGATGAGGCTCCCCGAATAGTACACTTGGTTGAGTCCTTGTCACCAACAGAAAAAGAAGCTTACACTAAGTTCTTACAGAAAAAGAAGATCAATTTTGCATGGACTTATTCAGATATGCTAGGGTTGGACATTAATCTTATCATGCATCACTTATCTATAGCTCCAAATGTCAAACCAGTTAAACAGAATTTGAGAAAGATGCATCCTCACATAGCTCTCCTAGTCAAAGTAGAATTAGAGAAACTCCTTGGTGCAAAATTCATAAGAGCTATTGCCTATGCTGAATGGATATCAAACATTGTACCAGTTTCCAAACATGACAAATCCATTCGATTTTTCATATATTTTAGAGATGTCAATAGAGCATGCCCAAAGGATGACTTTCCACTTCCCAATATATACATGATAGTGGATATGACTGTGAGTTATGATATTTATTCCTTGATGGATGGTTTTTCTAGGTACAATCAAATTAAGATAGCTCCTGAAGATCAAGAAAATACTGCATTCACTTGTGCATAGGGTACCTATTGTTGGAACGTTATGCCTTTTGGATTAAAAAATGTAGGAGCCACCTATCAGTGAGCTATGACAACCATTTTTCATGACATGATCCATAAAAACATGGAAGATTATGTGGATGACACCTTGTCCAAGTCTAAACAAAGAGATACACACTTAGATGATTTAGAAGTCATTCTAGATCGCATGGAACAATTTCAACTAAGGTTAAATCCTAAAAAGTGTGCATTTGGAGTCACCTCTGGAAAACTACTGGGATTCATCATTTCAGAAAGAGGAATAGAGGTAGACCCTGAGAAGGTCCAAGCAATTATAGATATGCCACCTCCTAGAAACATTAGTCAAGTGAGGAGTCTTTAAGGAAGTCTTCAATCTACAAGGAGATTCATTTCACAGTTGGCAGATAGAGCTCAACCCTTCAACAAGAACTTACACAAAGGAGTCAGATGTGTTTGGAATGAGGATTGTCAAAAGAGTATAGATCAAATCAAGAAGTACTTGGAAAATCCTCCCATTTTAATGCCTCCTATCCCAGGGAAACCACGTATTCTATACATTTTAGCTACAAAATCTTCCTTGGGGGCATTACTAGCTCAACTTGATGAAAATGGGAAAGAAAGAGAAATATACTACATTAGTCGTACTCTTGTTTCATATGAGGTTAACTACACTAGCATTGAGAAATCTTTCCTTGCTGTTGTGTTTTCTTCCCAAAATTTGTGACATTACATGCTTGTGCACACTATACACCTCATAGAAAAAATAGATCCACTCAAATATTTGCTAGGTAAAGCTGCCCTCACAGGTAGACTTGCTAAATGGATGATACTCTCAGAATTTGACATAGAGTACATTGAGCGTAAAGCAATCAAAGGACAAGCCATAGCAGATCAATTGGTTGATTTCCCAATACAAGATAATGCACCTATTCAAGTTGACTTCCCAGATGAACACCTCATGTATATGACTAAAAGAACATGGAAGATGTTCTTTGATGGATCCTTTATGGAAAATGGTTCATGAGCTGGTGTTTTATTTTTTTATCCTCTTGGGTACACAATTCCTAAGTCTTATAAGTTATTATTCCCATGTACAAACAACATTGATGAGTATGAAGCTTTAGCAAATGTACTTAAGATGGCCATAGAATGGAGAATCACAGAGTTATACATCTATGGGGATTCACAGCTGATAATCAACCAAGTAAATGAGGAATATCAAACAAAAAATTAGAAAATGGTACCTTACAAGAAAATGGTTGATTCCTTGAAATGATACTTCACATTTGTCACGTTTTAGCAAATCCCTAAAGCAGAAAACAAAGTAGCTAATGCTATGGCTACACTTGCCTCACTCCTTCAGTTAGAGAAACATGAATCAAGATTTGAATTCCTGGTGGAAGAGCTACATCACTCTATTTATGACTCCCAAGAAAGCCATGTCATCTGTACCCTTGTGGGTCATGAGTCATCTTGTTATGGTGCCATTTACTCATGTCTTCAGGATGGAATTATACCTGAAACCTATAACTGATCTGAACGTAGAAACCTTACCCAAAACACCTCTCACCATTCTCTTATTGCTGGTGATTTGTATAGGAGGGGTTTAGATGGAACACTTCTTAGATGCTTAGAAAAGGAATAATCCAACCAAGCGTTAGTTGACATCCACGAAAGCATCGGTGGGGGACATTCCAATGGTCTTTCCATGGCCTGAAGGTTTCTTAGGGTGAGGTACTAATGGCCTACGATGTAGATTGATGTAGTAGCTTTTGCAAAGTCATGTGAAAAGTGTCAAAAACATGGTAACTTGATACATGCTCCAGGCAAGGAGCTCATTCCTTCTATATCTCATTATCCATTTTAGCACTGGGCCTTTGATCTTGTTGGGCAGATTCATCCCAGCTCATCAGGTGGACATAAGTTTATTATCACTGCTACTAATTACTTCACTAGATGGATAGAAGCTGTCCCACTTTCCGTTGCTTCAGGAAAGATAGTCTCTCTATTCATTCTGAACCATATCATCTGTCGATAAGGAGTGCCTTCTAAGATTGTTACTGACAATAGAGGCCAGTTTAAAAATAAAGACCTTAAAAAACTCTGCAAGAAATTCAAGATTAAAAAACATTGGTCCTCCATTTACTTCCCACAAGGAAATGGTCAAGCAGAGGCATCAAACAAAACCATTCTTAAAATATTTCATAGAACAGCTTGTAAGAATGGTAGAGATTGGCACTTGTAGATAAATCTAGCTTTGTGGGCCTATAGAACGAGTATTCATACTCCTACTAGGGCTACTCCTTTTTCCCTTTCATGTGGCGCTGAAGTAGTGTTACCTTTGGAGGTTGAGATTCCTTCACTTAGAGTTTCCCTCTAAGTTCTAATTACAGATGAAGACTACCGCACCATGATACTTCAAGAGTTATAACTTCTAGATGAGAAACGTCAAGCATCATTTGACCATATGAGGGTTTATCAAAAGTGCATGTCCAAAGCCTTCAATAAAAGGGTTCACCCTAGAGAATTCCAAGTAGGAGATCTTGTCCTACATGAAAATCCCTAGAATCAACAGCATAGAGATCAAAAGGGCAAATTTGAACCTAATTGGCTTGGACCTTACATCATTACAATAGCTTTTGAGATATGTGCTTATTTACTGTCTATAGCAGAGGGAGAGAAACTCCCTGATCCTATCAATGTCTTGCACCTAAAGAAGTTCTATCTATGATACTCATTATGTCTGGGGGCATCCTTTGTACATAATTATTGATCCTGAAAAAATCCCCAAAAAATGATATATTGTCAAAAATTCTAAAAATCAGAAAATGTACTGAAAAAATGATCATCTTAGTAAAAAACTAGCAATAGGAACTTTGATGTATCTCCAAAAAAATTATATATTCCAACAATACAAAAAATTTGAAAAATTTGAAAAATTTTAAAAAACAGAAAAAGTGCCTTGGTAAAAACCTGGAAACAGGTGCCTTGGTAGAAAAAATTCAAAAAAAATTATAAAAAACCCTAAAAAAAAAGAAGAAAAAAATGAAAAAATTGTAATAAAATCCAAGTAGTGAAAACCTGTAAATGGGTGCTACTTGAGGCCTTTGCACCCCTATTTCTTAGCGCGTGTCCTCAACACTTAGCCTTTTTCCATCATGCCTTGTCCTTGTTGCCTCGGTCTAGAATTTGTCTTTGTCTTTGTCTAGGGGGCATAACTGTGTTAGCTTTGGTCTCTTAGATGCGTTAGTCTTTAGGACACCTCCCAAACGGTATTTTTCAACACCACCCAACCTATATTTTTCAATACAACTCCTAACATCAAGTGTTTTTCAGCACTTATCGGTTTGGTCTTACCCAGTTTTGTCATGTGGTGTTGCCTGCTTGCAAGCATTCGATCCTTATCCTCAGAACTCAGTATCAGTTAACAAACTTAAATTTTTAAACACAACACATAATGCTTGAGCTATGTCATGAGCTTTTCTTTGTGTGCGGACTGTTATTGATTTTCATTGAGTGTCCTTGTCTAATAAGTTTCTCTGTGATGCATATATAGAGGACTTGGGGCATGGGGCATGTTTTTATTTTCTTTATGCTTAACTATTTTTGCACAACTGTTCTTCTGGTCATCCTAGCCTCTATGCCTTGATGCGAGCATGGTTTTTCTATATTAAATTGGGTAAGCTAACATCGAATTCATCTTGACATTTATGTCTTTGATGCTTATGTTGGAATCTTTCCACATTCCAATCTGATATAAATCACATTCATATCTTCATAGTTGCGCTTGTGACTACTAGTGATGATTGTGTGATTTTCTGATGTCTGTTAGTAATGGCCCAATGATGAAAATAAGTTCCTTAACATTCTCTCATGAATGATGAACACAAAGTCCTATGTTATAGTTGCTTTATTGTAAGTACACCTTTACATTTTCATGTAGCTTGCATTGTTAGACCTCATGTTAGTTTTCATTTTTAGGCTGCATTATGAGTTTGAGGGGGTTTTTCCTTCATCTTTCTTGTGGACTTTTAATCAACTGTGGTGATGTTTGATCTTCATTTCCTTATCTTCTTTCATGGTCTCAATTGAAATTTTCTATCTTAAACAGTTGATTGATTTTGGTGCATTCTTTTTCTTAAGGCAAATTCTCTTTCTTCTCTCCATTTCTTTCCACCTCTTCCAAACTTCTATCTTTCATTTTCTTTCACCCTACTTCTTTTCTTCTAATTCAACCTTGGGGCATAATCTTTCATGCTTGATGATCTACCTTGGTTCTGTGATCCTTATATCTTTTATCTTACATCAAGAACCTTATCTTTAGTTCAATTTGATCAAATTTATCAATTTGTTGTTTCTCCTCTATCTCATTTCAATTTTGATCACAAGGGGGCAGTACCTATCAAACTTCAATCCTTGATTCAGCTTTATCAATCATATCAACCTTGCTTGATATTCTTATCTCAGACATGTCAATTACTTATTTACAACAGTGTTGACCTTGTCTCTTTTAAAATTGGCTTATCTTTGTTCTTATGTCAATTACTTATTTACAACAGTGTTGATGTCTGTGTTGTTTTGTGATCCCAAATCGATCTCACACTTCAACTGCATTCTTTGACTACATGTGTTCCCAGAATGATCACACATTAGTCAAAGAGGGGAAATGTATGCACCCTAAAATGGTCGCCTAGACTATAGGCCCCATTTATCATTTTATCAATTTATCAAATTCCCGAATCAATGCTTTGCAACATTTTCAATTCAAATCAATTTCCTTGATCAAATCGTAATTAATTTAATTATTTCAATATTTCCTAAGGTTTGATCATTTTTCAATAATATTATTTAATTAAAAGAAAACATCTCTTTTTATGAAATAATCTTATTTAAATAAAATAAAATATCTCTTAAATGAAATAATCTTATTTAATTAAAATATCCCCTTTTAATTAAATAATTTTATCTTTTTTAATTAATATCCCTCTTTTAATTAAATAATTTTATCTTATTTAATTAAAAGAAAATTCCTCTTTTAAATAAATAAAATCCCCACTTTAAGCTATCTTTTTGATAAAAAAGAAAATAAATCAAATAAAAAATAAATAAAAATCCTTTTTTCTCTACATCTTCCTAAGTGGTGGGTTTTTTTTTGCCTCTTAATCATAGCCCTTTGATCTTGCCTTTTGAAGATTTAAAGCACATGGATCAACCAAGATTTAATCTCCACCATTGCTTTATTTTGTTTTTTTTTACCTCTTAATCTCTACCATCCATTGCTCTTCATAAGGAAGCCTCTCCTTCTCATTTGCATAATTATGATAATAAAAAAACACACACATTCTTTAGTTTATTGTTATGCTGCAGGATTGGAGAGCAATTTTGAAGAATAATTTGAGCACTTGAGCTTGGATATTGCAATTTCTCTCTTCTTGTCTTCTTCTCTCATGCATTCATGGCAATTCATTTAGATTAATTTTGCATTTGCATTTTAGATTAAACTCATATTTTATTTTATAGATTAATTTTGCATTTGTATTTCCTTTTATAAAATAATAATGTATTGTTATCATATAGATTAATTCCATTATCATATAGAAAAAATCATGCGTTATCATATAGAATCTCTCATTTTATGGTGTACTTACAAGGACACAAACTAGGTCAATCTGAGGGCCTCCATCACACACCTTTGCACTCCATGAATAGAGAGCTATGAGTCACCATTTGAGACCTCATTCTTGAGTGATCTTGGATATAATGATTCATAAAAGTGTGACACATTTTTAGCACACACTAGTAGCATCTATAGAAGCTTTATACCGCTCATTGTTGTCTTGTAACTTCTATCTTACATCTTCTTGCAACTAGAAGATTTTTTCAGCAAAGGCTTCTCCATCATCACTAACTCATTCACCCAAGGGAAGTTGCACCAAATCGAGAACACCTTGAGGATTTCAACCATAAATAACTTTAAATGGTGACTTACCAGTTGACCTGTTCACAGAGTTGTTATAAGCAAATATTGCCTGGGGTAATGCCAAATCCCATTGTTTGGGCTTCCCTCCAACAATACATCGTAAAAAATTATCCAAACTTTGATTGACCACTTCTATTTTCCCATCAGTTTGAGGATGATAAGAACTACTAAACTGTAACTTTGTCCCCATCTTCTTCCATAAGGTCCTCCAAAAATGACTCAAGAACTTAGTGTCCCAATCAGAGGTTATTATTTTTGGAACTCCATGCAATCTCACTATTTCAGAAAAGAATAACTCGGCCACCCTAGAAGCATCACTAGTTTTCTTACAAGCAATGAAATGAGCCATTTTTGAGAATCTAGCCACAACTACAAAGATAGAGTCATTACCTCGTTGTGTATGTGGCACTCCCAATACAAAATCCATACTCAACTTTGTCCATGGTCCTATTGGTACTAGCAATGGCATGTACAAACTAGTGTTCTGGGAGTTTCCTTTGGCTACTTGACAGATTCGGCACCTTTCCACAAACCTGGTGATATCTCTCTTCATCTTTGGCCAGTAGTACTTATCTTCTACCAAGGCTATTGTTTTATCCTTCCCAAAATCCCCAGCCATACCACTACTATGAAATTCTCTAATAATATTTTCCCTCATTGAGCCAAAAGGAACACACAACTATTTTCCCTTGATTAAATAACCATCTCGCATAAGATACTCACCTTGAATAGTGTTTGTGTGCCTAGGTACTGGATTCTTCAACTAATCAACAACTTCCCAAAAGTCACTATAAGATTTATACAAGTCCTGGATTGCATCAAAGCAAACTACTTATGTTTCCATGATGGTCAGAAGCACAACACGCCTGCTCAAGGCATCTGCAACTTGATTCTATTTTCCTGATTTAACACTAGTACAAAAACAACAATATATGACCAAATAAACTACCAAAAATTGTAGATAAATGACCAAATTTGGTCACGTGATCAGTGGCAGTTTATTTTTAGTCATTTATCTCGTGACCAAATTTATGACTAAACTATTTTAGTCATTTATTTGGTCGTTTATTTAGTCATTTATTTGGTCATTTATTTGGTCATTGATTTGGTCATTGATTTAGTCATTTATTTGGTCATTTATTTGGTCATTGAATTAGTCATATATTTAGTCATATATTTAGTTATTTATTTAGTCATTTATTTAGTCATATATTTATTTATTTATTTAATCATTAATTTAGTCATGTATTTAGTCATATTAAGGCATGATGGAATCAAAACACCATCCTCCTACTTATAAAGTAGGTGCTATTCTATTGAGCTAGTACCCTTTTATGAATAATCATACCATTTCAACAAAAGAGGGTATTTATTGATCTCATTAATAAAATCACATTTCATAGATTATCTTTCAACTTAGAATACCTGAAACTGATTGAGAAACCTTTTCAATAATTATGGGATAAAAGTCTACCCAAAATACTTATTATTAAATACAGACAAATTTGTATGAATAGTTCCTATACATGATGTCATTAGCTTTCACCAACTATACATGTCATTGTCAATTCTAAAAAACACTTTCAAAACATTGAAAACCAAATTCAAATGGATTCTATTTACAATTAAAATATTCTTATCTTGTTTGTAAAGCATGAGATAACATATAACAGTGAGATAACATACAAGAGAAGCCATACACAATGACTGCAACAAGCAAGTCACGCAGGAGAAACCCTTGAATGGGTCAAAACCTAGGAGAAACCCTTCAATGGCTGTTTGGAACAAAATGTGGGATATTTCACTAGCAGCCCATGAGCTGTCAAAAATAATTTGGAAGAAAATAGATTTCTTTCTTGTAGCCTATAAAATACAGTTCCTTCTAAAATAAGAAAGAATTGAGGAAAGAGTAGCATTGTTTCATAGGCTATGAAGTCTTAAGACCTAGCCACACATGTGGGAGCAACAAACAGAACTAGTGACATCCATTGTGTGCTTATTACTGCAAAATGATGATGAGGTCAAACAAGAAACTAAGATATTAGAGTCTGGAGAAAAATAAAAGACCTCAGAAAGCTCTTAAGTTAGAGTTACTATCATTGAGGGAGTTATAAGGTGCTTAATATTATTGTAACAGAGTTCAGAAATCTTTATATAGAAGTGATGTTCAGAATTTTAGAATTAAATAGAACAACAAGATCTATATTCCCAGGAGTATTTATAATCCAAACAACATCTTATCCAGACATATATAGCTTAAATTTAAGGTTAGAGATTTATTTTTCTATTGTTTCAGTTTTACCTGATAAAATATTAGATTTATTAATAGAAATATATGTTTCTAAGTGTTATTTTAGTTTTGCTATCTTTATTACATAATTTGTTTCAGAACAACTTATTACAATAGTTTAAATCTTGGGTAATTTATCAAACATTTGTAAACATATCACTTGTTTCTTTGCATTACATCAAACACTCATTGAAATACACAAAAAATCAGTCAGGTACTTCACAGAGAAACCATAGCCCTAGTACCAACTATTACAACACTTACTCTAATCCTAAGTACCACTAAGATCCAACCAATGCTACTGCGATTGTTCTAACTGTGTCCTTCAAATATACCACATCTAGAAGTACCTTGATGAGCAAGGAGGCCACATCAATATTAACCCTATACCTATGGTCTGCCACTAGAAAATGATCACACAAAACCACCTCAATCTCCTATAGAATGATCTATGATTCCTCCTATGAAAGCAACTTGTCTCATCTAAACCATTAATTGCACATAGTAATCTATATCTCCATGAATGTCTATAAAATCCACTAGTCCATCAAGTTTAAATGTGAAGCTATAATAGTGGGAGGTTGTTATACTCTTTCCTTACCCTCAAGCGATGACTTCGGTCACATGTGTTACTAGAAGAGCCAAGTTCTAATCATTTTTACATGCGTGAAATGGTTTTCATCTTAAGATTGAAATCCAAACATGCAATTCTTGCTGGGGCCACTCTTGTAGGCATTCATTAAGCTGCCCAACCAGTATTCAGGGCATAAACATTCAATAGATAACTATCTTTAGACCCTTGTCCATGTTAATCAATAATTATTCATTATTCATAAATGAAATTTTCATATATTTTTGCATGGGAATATAATTTAAAAGATCATAATAAGCACACTTGAGCTAGGGTAGTACTAGGATGAATGATCACACAAGAACTTCCATATCTTCACCTTATGAGCATCACTTAGATGCAATGAATCCTAAGTGGGACCATTCATGGTCATGAGAGATGAATCTTGTGAGAAACTACTCATGAAATAGGGGTCAATGAAGATTGATTCATAACCACATAGTTGAATCCTAGTAAATCCCTAACATAATTCCATACACTTGAAAACACCATTTATATAAAAATTAATAGGCTAAGTAGCTTTATTTCATGTTGGACAAGACTTGTATCAGTGACTTTTGAAGACTGGCTTAAATTGGTTTCCAAGGATAGTTATGCAATATATTATCATAGCAGAGAATTCCATACATAAGCATGTAAGTATCTGTTTGGATATCACCAACTTGGAAATTTAGATTACCATGTAAATTAAAACTTCTTATTGGACCATTTTAACAAGTAGCAACTATATTTTGCAACATACCAAGGTGAAGAAATCATTTAAGGTAAGGGAATTAAACTCAAGTAGTCAGTCTAACAATGTGAGCATCTTCCCTTTCTAAAAATATGAAAATGGAAAGAAGTACTCAAAAGCTAGGAACACAGAGTTTCCTGAGAGGGGAATGGGAGGACAAGTTTTGAGGATGGGGGACCAAGAGACTAATTCTGGGGATGGAAAAGGGCTGGTTGGGCAAGGGTGGTAGTGCCACACAATGGTGGTGCATATAAAAAGATTTGTGTGGAATAAGTTTAAAAAATACAAATGAAAACTGGCATATTAAGAAAAGTATAAAATACTAAAAGTTAAAAACATTGCGATGATTGCATTGAACACTAACAACTCTAGAATTTTAGAACTTACAGTGAAAATTTTACTTCCCACAAGTCAAGGTAGAAAACTTACGATCATTCACATCAATAGGAATGTCAATCTTGTCAAGCACAACAATAGCATCCTCGAGAGCTTTAAGGTAAGCTACAGATAAAGAGACTAAATTATTAAATCAAAAACAAAAGGAATCAATTTATACTAACAATTAAAGAATTGCATAAACAGTACTTCATTTGATCAAGCCTATATACAAAATTAAAGGCTAATAATTTATATGAATTTGCATAGAGATTACTTCATTAGAGGAACCCAATACAAAGGAATTGGAGGCTACCTCTACAAATTACTGTGGGGTGGAATGCCTTCTCAATAAAAGCTTCAACAACATGCAATGTTTCACTGGCTACAAAAAGAATTAGGCACCCCAGATAAATATTCAGCATACTTGATAATTAAATAGTCCAAATATACACAAACTACCAACAATCGAACCTCCCTATTTAGAATATCTCACTGTTTATCAAAAAGCTTTACAAATTTACTGTCTATAATATTTAGTCTTGTGTGGGCAAGGAACCTTGGTATGTTTATCATAAAATCAGACTACTGCAATATCGAGATTAAGGCCAAATAGCATAGGTAAACAAAATAAAGTTCACTTGTTATAGGTAGTCTTTAGGTTGTATAAATATTGATCTGTGTTCATGTGCGTATTGTCTCAAACTGAATTTTGCAATTTCACAAATGACAATGCAGAAAACCTTTCCACCTTTTGATGACCAGAATTTCAGTTTGAGCAAGGTGAGAGAATATGGTAAAGGATCAGAATAGTACTGCGATAATATGCATGCTAGTGACAATCCACACAACACAATATTGTAAATTGTTACAAAAATTAGAAGTAAAGATGTGTAAAGTTTGGTGGCAAGCCTTCAAAATTAAATACAAACTTTAATTGAAAATTATTGAAATTAGTTATGGTGGCAGGCCTTTGAGAATGATTACAAAAATTCAAAAATTTATATGTAGAAAAACACATAGATTGACACTGGGAATCTAAAGCTTTCACAAACTAGTTTGTGTGGCTAGCCTTTTAGAAAAAAATACAAACTTCATATTTGGCGGAGAACTGCATAGATTATGAAATAATTAATTACTAATGCTAGATAAATAAATAATTTATTGATTTTGTAGACCCCTTGAAAATTTATATTTTTTATCAGTAAAATGCAACTTGAATATCCCATGAATTACCTTAGCAAATAAATCAGAAATCATAAAAATATCCTACCAATAGTGGTATGACATCTGTTAGAAAGTATTTTTAGTATTAGATATATATTTCTATCCCCTTTGTAGTTATAACAACCTCCTTTAAAAATGTAAGGTTGCCACTAATATTAAACAAAGACCTTTGGAGAAATACAACGGTGTATGATATCCAATAAAAGACAATTCTTTTAGATATGGACAATGATAAAGTTCAACATTTTTATGACATGGAAAATGATAAAGTTCAACATTAACATTTAATACACAAATGGAAAATGTCATTGCATCAAAGAGTAAGAGTTCACACTACATATTTTATATTTTATTGCATATTGAAATTTGAAAATATTGATAGCTTGATGGTCTAGTACTTAACAAAAAGAAAAAATCAGAAATCTATTGTCTACACTAATATATCATGATCATCCATATCAAGGTCCTCAACCACAATGCTCTCCAAATAATTAGCTGTCAAACTCAATTTTTTTTGTTGGTAGTAGAAAGGTGATGTAGAGACTAGTGGACACTATCCAATCTCATTAGAAAACTCTCCTTTCAATCATTTTTTTTGTAACAACACCTATTTATTATGCCTTCATACTTTACCAATGGATCAATTCCTAGATCCACCCAACTAACTCCTCACACTCCAAGACCTACTAATGGTCAAGCCTCTCTGTTTTCCACCCCTAGTCCACTATACTCCACATCCCAAACACTGATTTCACAAAATTTGATCATAGTCTCTGATCACCCTTCATTGACATATGAATGTCTACAATCCATTTTCCCATTTACTTATAGACCCTAGGTTGGATCCACTCTTGTCTTTGTGTTCCCCTATACCCTACCACTTAGTAAAATACTCTTACACTTTCCATTGAATGGTCTCAACACTTTCCATCACCCCAATTTTATCCTATAAACAGTACAATGCCTTAGCATTGTTCCTATACCAGTCACTTACAACCTTACCAAGACAGTCACATATCAAACCTAACACAATGTGTCTCTATCATCCTAGATAGTGAGATACCTTCTAGGCTTTGTCCACACTTCCCTTGTCCAACACTTCTTAACACCAATTGACTCTTTAATTCAACAAAACAAGATATATTACCTATTTACTGTGCTACTATGACACTCACCCATTTATCAGTCATTCTTATTTCAAATCCACTTTCTTTCACTCTACAACCCCTTCCAACCTCTAGGCCCTTCTTACAAATCTCTACCATCCCTTTGAAAACTCCTAGAACCATATAAAAACTCCCCATCACATGGACAAAGCCTGAACTTTTCCTATCATTTACACTGTGACAGTCACAGTCACCTCTTCATTTTTCCAAATCATGCCTCCTACTTTACATGGCTCTCTGCCACACCAGGATATTATTTTACAGGTTCGTCCTCATCTTCCTATCCATCAATGAGGTGGAATTCCATGTAACCCTATAAAGATATCACATTGCATACCCTACGGGTTACAGTATCACATTTTTCATGCATGTCTACGAGAGTATTTCAAACTATAATATCCAACAAAAAACCCAAGGCTAATATACTTTGATGGATGTAAATAACCTGTTCCAAATCTTTCATTTTGGCACAAGAAGGGAAGATGCTAGCAAAGAATCTGGAAATTGCATTTTCTTGAAAGCTTTTAAACCCTTTTCATTAAATAATGAGTCTCCATATCCTGCAATCATAACATTTGGTGCAAAGCACCCTACCATGGTCTGCATATCACTCAATATATAAAGTTTGTAGATAATAAGATTTGAATTCTCTGCAAGAAACTTCCAATCTGCCTTAACTCTCTCCCTATGAAAGTCACTTGCAACCTTACCAAGACAGTCATATATCAAACCCAATATGATGTGTCTCTGTCATCCTAGACACTGAGATACCTTCTATGCTCTCTTTAGACTCCTAAGGCTCTTCCCACACACCCCATTTGCCAACAAGGTCTTAATGGATTCACACATAGAATAAACCCAAGAATCTTATGAAAAATACACTTAAAGCCATTCTACAATGTAATATTCATCAGCTCAAGAATATAATGAAAATATACTAACATAGCCTTTCTCTTAAAGAGCTTGTGAAGGAAAGAATCTTGTTGTGGAATCTCACTACATGAGGGTGAAAGTGTTCCTTGAGAAAGGCATATTTGTGTGAGGATCTTTAGAGGAGACAACCGTATAGAATTTTTTGATTATTTTTAATCTTGATAAAATTGTGATTTTTCAATAAGCGAAACACACAGATTGCTAATAGCAAGGAGAAGGTGCAAGAAATTTAGATCTCCCTCTAGTCTTATTCACAATTGTTAGCTTAGAGTGTTGATAGAGTGAAGCTTGTAGGTATAAGGAGTAGAACACAAAACTAGTGCTAATGTATAACTCCATGGTGTGGAAGCATGACATTAGTAGTTTGTGTGCTCAAAGGTTCTTTCAATAAAAAAATTGATAAAAGGTTACATATGTTAATTAAAGTGTATTTTTAATAAAATTTATAAATGTTATTTCCTTTAAATCTATTTGGGGAGGGGTTAATTTTATATCTTTTGATTGCGAGGATATTTTTACCTATAAATTGGCCACACGGTGAGTATTAATATATGGCATATTCCTATAAATTAATTTGTTCTAGCATTTCCTAAAGTCATATATCAATAGTTTCCGTAATTTGCTTGAGAGGATATAGATAATTTAATTGTGAGGATTTTTCTCCTAAAAACATCACGTTGTGTTTGGGGGACTCTAAAATATTTCTACAAAGTGATTTTGTTCTAACTCTAATAAGTCTCCAGTTTTAATTGGTATGCTAATCTATTTAAACAAATATGGTTAATTTAATATCTTTCAATTGTGAAGGGGTTTTCTCTTGAAAACTTGTCATGTTGTGTTTTCTAGAGTCTAAAACATCATTGTATAGCGGTTTTGTTCTAGCTTTAAAATTAATTTTGATTCAATTATTTTTATAAATCTAGAGTCTAAGATAATGTCCTGATATGGCAAGGATCCAAACTTCTCTTTTGTCTAACTCTCAAAAGTTGAATGGAAATAATTATAGTCTATAGTCACTGTTTGTGGCTATCATGATCTTGATCAACCTGTGTTGAACAAGGATGCATGACCTAAATATAATCTGGACACTATGCCAAAAGGAATAAGGAAGCTTTAATGCTTCTAAGTTTCTAACATTGCCTGTGGCCAATGCATTAGTGTCAGAGGTTATAAATGCTACTATAGCTTCACATAATGGGAATCTCAAATCAAATTATTAAGCCTCAGAAGCTGGAAGGGCATTATATTTAAAAAATCTCTTGTTTTCTTCCAAGTTGCAAGAAAAATAATTGGTTTTGATTATCATTTGTTGAAGGATCTCAGTGATCAACTAGTAGCCATTGAAAAGTTGGTAAATGATCATTTGATTTCATTGTTGAGTCTCTACACCTAATTAAGGAGAATCACAAACTTGATTTTACAGTGTTGTAATCTCTTCTGTTACAAAAGGAATGAAGGCAAGAACAATAAAGAGAAACAACTTCAAACATCATAAAGAATGCATTCAGTTCAGAAAGCAATAATAGAGAAAAACATAATTGGGTTTTTAGTATGAAAGATTTAAGTGTCGACAAGAGGGGCATCATGCATATGCTCAGACTATCAAATAATTGTAATGAAAATTACAATAAATGCTAACAATGTCTACATTCTTCTAGTAATATAAAACACAACTAACATTTTTTCATTATTCATTTCTACTCTGATGCTTGCAGCCACATATGTTTTTCTGACTAAATATAAAATATTGTTCATGGTAATTCCAGCCATACAGGGGTAGGCTGGAAGATGGAACTTTTGCTGTCATAAGATGTTTGAAATTTGAGTGGAGATACACGATCCAAAATTTGAAGATTCACATGGAGCTACTATCAAAGTTAAGACACCATCATTTAGTCAGTCTTCTTGGACATTGTATTGACTATGAACATGATGGATTGACTGTGAAAAGAATATTTCTCATCTTTGAATATGTACCTAACGGGACATTGCGGAGCAATCTCTCAGGTAAGTATGACTAAACATTTAGTGCATGCTTTCTAAATTGCTATCAGTATATCTTATCTGTGAGCCTATGACTTAATTGTTCAGGTCTGTTGACTGATGAAATTCTAACCTGGCCACAAAGGCTAGCTGCTACAATTGGAGTGGCAAGTGGCATGCATTTCTTGCATATAGGCGTAGAGCCTGGAATTTTCCATAATAATTTGAAAATCACAAATGTTCTACTAGACCAAAATCGGGTTTCAAATTTGAAGCGCTATAACTTGCCAATATTTGCAGAAGATACAGATGACCTTGAGGTGAGTTCTAACACTGTAGAGGTTTTATATTAAAACAATGGCTGAACTCTATCTCATGGCTAGCTTTCAAAGCTTTTTCCCCTTTTTAATTTTCTAGTAGAAATTTATCTTCAAATTTTTGGGACAATTGGATAAGTGCAGCTGATTAGAAAGGTCTGATTGACCAGTTTCAGGTCAAAATAGAAAGCTTTAATTTGGTGCACAAAGAAGCAGAAATTAAAAGCAAGTAAAATTTAACAGTCAAATATTTTAAAATGTTAAGTAAGCAAGTACAATTTAACAATGAAATGTTTTAAAATGTTGTTACTTTACATTGATTGTTATTATTAGCGTAGTTTGACAACTTGGTGAGTTGCCGAGTACTAGCCATTTTTTCTGCATCTGAGTTTGGGTGAAGTTTTCTCATCAAGTTTCCTAGTGGGTTTTTTGCAAGTTTTGTGGTGAGGACGACAGGTTGACTCATCTTATGTGCCAAAAAGCACCAAAATGTGCCAAAAACAATGAAAAAAGGGTTTTTTGCCTATATAAAAATTATGATAATGTTGTGTGCCATTAATTTTTGTGTGGTTTTGAAGGCCTTCATATAGGCTTAAAAATTATGATAATGTCGCGTCTCCTGAAGAGTTGTCTAGTTTTGAAGGCCTTCATTTAGGCTTGGTGGCAGGGGCTCTGCTCCTCGACCTGGACTTGTATTAGCAACATGGAACAAGCCAGGGACACTGATCCTTGACCTCCACCATTCTCATTTGATACATTTTGTAGATGTATTCATGAAAATTATCATTTTCAATTTTATTTTCTATATATTTAAGTATTTTGTTTTAGTTGG
>MU228375.1:228523-241661 GCA_018584345.1 Thuja plicata | reverse complement strand
TCATCATAGACATTTTAGAAGATTAATAAATAGCATTAGACTTGAATTGAGATTTCACATGTGAATCGATAAGAAAATTAACAAAATTCAAATGCTTTCATTATCAATTTATGACATACATATAGAAAAAATGCCCAAAGGCCCCAAGTTTCAACCATGAATTGACATAAAATATTAAAATGTAAATACTATAACTAAACTACTAAATAGTAAACATAGAAGTCCATAATAATATATAAAGTTATCCATAATCAGTAAATGGTAGGTCTAAGAGTCATGTGTTCACTCCTTGACGAGCTAATCCTTCTCTTGCTTCTCTTCTCCTTTGTGAATGTGAAAATGAATTTATTTTTCTTATTTTTGGTTATTTTATGCTTAGATTAGGTTTTCATATTGTTAAATGTGGTTTGGATGTCCTTGTGGGCCAGCCAACTAGCCAGACTTTTTTTTCAAATTTAAAAATGTGTTATTTTCTAACACTAGCCATCCAAAAATGGCTTGGGCCATAGGGGACAGCCAAAAATCCCTGGGATGGGTAGGGACTTCTAGCCGTCCCCAATCTTCCCCTTACGTCCCCCACTCTTAGAGTCATTCTGGGGACCATTTCCAAATTTTGTAGAAAAGGGTACGAGAGGTGGGATGGGAAAATGACATCCCCATACCATACTAGGCATGGGGACATGTCCCCATAGAAAATAGCAACATTTGGATAGTACAAGTGTAGAATAAGAAAATCCAGAAAACTGTTGTTCTGTTTAACTTTAAATTTATGGATTGCAATGGTGCCATTTGAAAACTTTCCTTAATCCTCTATTTATTGAATGATATTCTCTTTCTCAATTGGAAAATGGCTAATATCCCATTTGTCTACATTTTCTTTCAATTAAAATGTCAACGTATAAATGTTATCATCCAAGCTTACAGTGGGCAATAGCGGATGTTCCTTAGTTTTTGTCGTATGCATATTTGTTTTAACTTTTAACTCTTATGAAAATAAAATCAAAGGAGATGGTCCAAACTCTAGAATAGTATAGACATGCAGCTATCATTCAGATATGTTAAAGTGAACTCCCAATTTCCTTCGTAATGAAAGAAAAAAAAAGGGAAATTTTCCTCTGCCAAGGAATCTGCCCTTTCAACATTTTTGAACTTTTGCAATGCGGTTTCACAGTAGAGAGATGTTCATAGAGAAAGAAACTAGAAGCTAAAGGATACCTTGACATAGTTGCATGTAATTGAATTTTGAGGTGGTTCAGCTCAAATAAATCCTAAGGATCAAATTTCAATTTATCACCTAGAATTCTTGATTTGATAATCTCAGTATGTTAGGAAGATTTCATCTCTACTAAAAAAATTGATCCAGAGGAAGATAAAAATGAAAATAGCATTTCCGTGTGAAGGAAAATATTTCCACTAGACTACAATTTTTTGAATAAAATCATGTGATGATGTGATCTCTACTCTCCAATACATTTTGATAAAGAACAAAGCAAACTTTGCTTATCTCTTGTATCAAAGGTAAATCATGAGTGATAAGAAAGATCGTAGAAAGAATGAAGCCCCCAATATTGGAGATGACAAGTTGGTAATGTTCTATGGATTGGAATTCTTAAAATCCTCTTGTATATGGGGTTAGCTCCATGGAACTTGATATATGTAAGATGCAATGTGTGACATCACTTCAAATGCAATCTATATTCCTGTCATTTCTCAAAGTTTAAATTGCATATATGCCATGACAACTTCGTAATAATTCTATGGACTGGCATTCTTACGAGTCATTTTCATATGGAGTTAGCTCTATGGAGCTTGATATACAAAAGATGATGTGTGATGAGTATGCAACTGCAATCTATATCCATGTACCTGGTCTATTTCAAAGTTTAAACTGCGTAGATGTAACTGCAAGATAAGGGCTCTAAGTTCCATCAATATGCCATGCCTGTATTTGAACTAGACATGTGAGCCTAGCATATTGTCAAGTCCCATGACCTCATCCTAAAATGAATGTTGTAGGATGACTTGTAATGGAGGTCGAAGGATGATCCAAGTTGGAAAATGAATTGGAAAAATATATAGACAAAGATACCCGTAAAGAACCTTTCATCACACCTCACCATCAGCAAATAAATTGACTCATCCAACCAACCAATTTGTAAAATATATAAAGAATAATGCCTTCGTGGTATCCCATTGCATGCCAGTTTGGTGGTTTGCTGAATTTTGTTTCCAGGTTTGATACAGCTGGGTGTGGCAGTACAGTGCGTGTGTGTGTGAGAGAGAGTGAGATTGTTATAGTCAGCTGATAATTAAATGGTAATTATCAATTTTTAAATATGTTACTAGGTTTTTCCCATGACCCCCTCAGACCCCGATAAATTTGAACCAGTTTGAGGCTCGGGTCCGGTTCAACTGTGGGTCTGAGAATTTCAGGCAGGGTCTGATTTTTTAAGACCAAATTCGAACCCAGGTTGAGATGGTTCCAACCAGGATGAATTTTTCTAAAAGAAAAAAAATTGGTGCAAATTTATGATGAATTTCACCCACACACCTCATTGTTTTATCAAATTACTTCTATTTTCAATGTAATAGGATGTTTAAGTGTTTTAAGTTCATCTGAAACAATTTGTAAGGCTTTCAAAGCCAAATATGTAAAAGTTATCCTAATAGGTCCTAGATTGGTCAATGGGGTCAAATCATGTAAATATATCCATGAAGGGATTAAAATTTATTGTCAAAATTCATTTAAGTTCCATCTTGATGCACTTGGAAGGTTCATACAAAGGGTTAAGGTCATTTTATCAAAAATTTACAAAAACATGTAAAAGTTGCTAAGTGCAACTTTACAAAAGTTGCACCAAAGGTTGTAATAGGTGGTTATATGGTTCCAAGGGAATTTGGGAAGTTTATAACCATAAATATCATTATAAAAATGCATTTCATGGTTGAATGTAGGGCAGGTTGGTCAAGTTGGAGGTGTGAGGAAAAGATGGATTTGAGACACCTCTAACTGTCCACACTTTTCTGCAGAAAGAAAGGAGGACAGTCATGGTGGGAATGATACAATTCCTTCTTGGAGTTTAGGAATCAAGGAATGGGGAATGTAATCCATTTCCAAATCAATGTAATGTATTCTTTTGAAGTTTTTAATAGAGATTTGTATTGAAGTGCAGTTTTTGTAGACCATTCTTGTGAACAATCACATTTTTGTTTGTTTCAGAGTATTTATTTTTATGTGAATGGATTAAATATGGGTTAAAACCTATTTTTAATTGAATCATCATCAAACACCTTTCATTTAAACCTATTTAGAGGTCTATCCGTGAGATATAAAGGAAGATCTAAATGTTTTTTTATAAAACTGGTTAGAAACCCTTCATGACTAGGTCTGTTACAAAAGTTTGATAATATATCTGATGTAAACCAATAAAAATTCATGGTTCTTGATTCACTTTAAAGATTAATCAATTCCCTAAAATATGCACTTGGTTTTTCATTGATTGGTTATGTATTTTATAAGAAACTTGATGCCCTAGCAACATAAAGCAGTATTTTCTGAGTTTTTTTGGACAGTTTAAAATAGTCTTGGTATGAAGGGCATAACACAAAATTTAACCATTGG
The DNA here is from genome assembly GCA_018584345.1 of Thuja plicata. Classification (NCBI taxonomy): domain Eukaryota; kingdom Viridiplantae; phylum Streptophyta; class Pinopsida; order Cupressales; family Cupressaceae; genus Thuja; species Thuja plicata. The sequence continues at coordinate 238,039 of MU228375.1, read as the reverse complement.
ATCATAATGCGCTTTGGATATGATGTTAAAATCCTAGTTCCCTAAATTGTGACCAGATCGATTCTCAAAATAATGTCATTTCTAGAATTTATGGGTTACAGGGTGAAGGTATATAGACCTGTCATGAATTGATAGTTACAATCATTTGGAAAATGATACATTGAAATAGTTTGTTGGTTCTACTCAAGAGATTTGATAAAGATAGGATGTGATCTTGTTTAAAGGTAGTTGATAGGTGTATGCATTATTAAATCGTATGTTGGATGAGTTAACACTCATGATACTTGAATGTAAAGGCACATTGTATTGACTCATTCTTATGTGCAGATATGAAAGGATGATGCATTGTTTTATGATAAAAAATACATAACTATTTGGTGTGTGTAGTATTAAGGACAAATAATTCTCTTGAATTATTAAAGTGTGGTACTAAGTCAGGGTGAAGGAATCAATGGATTAAGGATCAAAGGTATGAGGAATACCTTGAAACATGTGAATGAAGTGTTGTTATGAACATGATGTTTTCTGCAAAGGTTATGCTAGGCTAGAAGATCCTAATGGTATAATGGAATGATAATGACTTGTTTGATATGATGGTTGGTGTTTTTCTCTAAATGGATGACAATTGTGAATATGATTGGATGAAGAAGGTTAGTACTTGGTGAATTGGTTGTGAACCTTGGATGGTTAATCTTGTTGGATGCCTCTAATAAGTTGTCTACATGATGAAATGAAGGTTGGATCACCATGATACTAGATAGTTGATTGTATTCCATGATGCTCTGCATCAAAAACAATTTAAGAAGCAAGAGACTAAGCATTGTCATGGAGCTATCACAACTAATGAAGCTGTTGTTTCCAAATACTAAAGGAAATTCATGAAGAACACATGAGAAATGCCAGTTCACAAAGGGCATTCATGTAGTAATTGAAACATTCCTCAAAGAAGGAAACCCACAATAAAAGAATGCAACAAGAAATGTTCATCCTCGTGGACACTACATCTTCAAAATGTTTATAAGTAAACAAAGAAAAATTTGTAGTTTTAGTTTCATGTACTTGTTAAGATTTACTTCAATAATGAAACATCTTTTGGACCTTCCACATAATTGTTTTTACTATATTTAGTACAATATAGAAAGAATATATGTGTATCATAAGTTGGAAAAAAAGGAGAACATACTTCGTCATCATCTTGCAAATTTATGTCTTCAAATCTATTATGCAACCACTCCCTCTAATCTTTGGCTTCCTATATCTTTCTCCCACCAGCACTGTGTCTGTGCATAGAAAATGCAATATTACAAAAACTAAAATTTTTGATGGTATAAACTGGAAAATGTTCTTCTAGACTCAATACAACTCTATAAAAACTTAATTGACTATGAAGAAAACTCAATATTTTGATTACTAAAAATATTTCATGCTTAGATTTGACATAATGCTTATATGAAAATAACTATTTTTATCTACTTATTAACAAAAACAAACCAAGAAGGTGAGTTTACAAATTACATAATGATCATATTTCATTGACGACATAATAGGTCCACTTCACACTCATTGCTATAGACTTAAACAAGAATAAGTAAAAAGAATCGTCCAATTAGAATATGCATTCCAATCTGATGTAGAGCCAAAGGAGTGGATGGAAACAATTCAAAACTCAATGCAAAATGATAGTATCATTGGCTTCACAAGTGGGCTCCATTTACCAACTCAACAAGGCATCCTTAAGGCAACCAAAAATGACTTCAAGGCTATGCTCATGGTAAACACATACTATCAATGAGATTATGGATTTTTGGGAATTTAGAGAGTTAAGGGACATTTAACAAACTCTTCCAACCTTTGGCATCAATCTTGAACAACTACCAAGAATACTTCCTTCAATGTGCATCATTGTTCCTACTAGCCCCCATCCAGGCAGTTTTTAGCCAATATATTTCAAACTACTAATATCAGAGACAAAATGGAGTCACTTTTAGTCACCCATTAAGGATTTAAAAACCATCAAAGACCAACATAAGTTTTTTTGGAATGAATTGATCAACTATTTCTGATTTCAAGTTTTTTGAGGGCCAAATAGACCTATTTTCCAAAGCACCCACTTAAAATATCCACCCAAATTCTCAACCAGTGACTTGGACAGGGTCTAAACATCATAAAATCACCATGTCAACAATCTCTAGGCACCAAAATGCTTTGATTTAACACATATTTACAAATTACTAAAAACTATCATCTTTTATGACTGTTACATGACAAAATCAGCACTAAGGCTTCCTTGTTCTTCCACCCAATGTGCCATCCTACTCTAAAACCAATTTAATCTTAAAGAATACATATAAAACCCAACATTCCTCAAAGTTATAGTGATTTCCCATGGTTAGATTCAAAGTTATTAAATTTCTAAGCCCACTAGTTACCCTAGGACAAGGTTTCAACCGCCTGCTACTAAAATTGTAACAACTTTTGCATTTATGAATGAAATTGGATGAGGCTTGATTAAAATGAAACTATATTCAAAACAATTTCCAACCATCTATATTAGGCATTAAGAATCTATGGTATGGAAAAGTATAATTTGTTGTAACATGGAAAAATCAATAATTTCTCAGGAAAGTAGTTTTGTTTTATTGAATTTCTCCATCCAACATCCTCCAATCGACCAACACTAAATGCATAGACCAAAAGAGGATTTGTAAAAAAAAAAAAAACCTTCCACAACTATTTTTAACCAAAATTCAAATTAAATGACTATTATTTGTCAATTTGATAGAATTGACAACTTTCTTGCAACTTTGCAAAATTGCAAAGTTGGCAACTTTTGGAAACTTTTGAGGATTGCTTCCAAAATTTGTGCCAACACCCCAAACTGACTCAAAACAATTCATTTTACCAAATATTTATTCATTTTAAAATATTTATTCATTTATGACATTTCAAGTTTTAATATTCAATGGGCTGTCTGAAATTCAAATTCAGAATATGTACTAAAACAATAAGAAAATAGATCCTCAAATATTGAGATATTTAATCTTTGTTAATATAAAAGAAGAATCAACTCACCTGAATCGATTCCGTCTGTATTTGGTGAGCACAACGGAGCAAGGATGGTTACATCTTTAATGTGGAGATTTTTATTTCACCATAAATATCATTCGATTACAATATTATAATGATAGTTGATGAAACAAATTAATAAATTATCAATTAAACAATAAGATTCTACATAGAGATTGGTTTATAGAATAACTAATAATGCAAAGGTTTGAAAAGCATGCAAAAACCATCCACATAATAGACAAATTAAATTCAATGCAAACCTGAAGTATGTTGGATGTATAGTCGAGAATGGTGAATTTTGGAAAGTTAGATTTGAGATGAGGACATCAGTTGAGTCTACCACCTCAACAAGGTGAGGACGAGTGTAACCTAGAGTATAATTATGGTACCAATCTCACCAAATAGATCCCTTCCCATCAATAGTACTATTATCACCTGTGAAAATTTATATGCTGAGAAAAATATTATAAGTTATAAGAAAATAACTAAACACATATAACAACTTTGAACTAATGGCTTCCAAAACCATCTAATAGTGGCACATTTTTCTAATGGCTTCCAAAAATTTTAACTAATGGTTTTTTTCCTCTAGCATTATCTTCCAAAGGGGAGGCCATGGGCCCAAAGATTTGACCATTGTTTTCTCTTTTGAAGAAATGGCACTATTTTTAATATCATTCTATCATTATTTCCTAATGCATATTCAACCTTGGTTATATACCTCTTAACATAATGAATGAAGGTTTCTAAGAACTAAGAATGCATCCCATTAAAGAATAGTAGAATATCTTCTAACATTTAGTGAAACATCTCCATGTGACAGTGCATAATTGCCAATATAGCGAGTCTATGATCTCTTAAGAAGGAAAGAGAAACCCTTAACTGGAACAATGAAGTTCATCTCAAATAAAAAAAATGAATATACCCTAAAACAAAAGATATTTTGAAAGAGCCCGCCCAAAACAATAAATTACGTTATTTCTCCCAAAATAATCAAACTAATTACAATAAATTACGGTATACCTTCATACACTCGACTGTATTGTTCTCTTCAACAGAAACTCAAGATTTCTCCTCAAAATGTGCTATTCTAACCATGAAATCTACCCTTCTTCTATTGGATCTATTTTTTTTCTTCTGTAGATCCAGTTGTTCTTGCTGTCATTGATATTTCTCTTGTAAACATGGGCATCAAGGCTGCTAAATCTAAAATAATTAGAAAACAATACATTATAGCTCTTTCAAATTTGGAAATGAAAGGAATGGGAAAGATAAATGCAAGCATCTCCAGTCAAGCTAAAGCATCAATCGACAGAGATTAACATAAGAAAGTAGATCATTTAGGGTGTATCAAACCAAAGAAAGTTGGATTTTTGATCTGGGAAAACTGTATTAAATTGGTGAGGTTGTATAAAATTTTCTTTTGTTACCCCCAAACTCTTGTTCTCGCATGAAAATATACTCTTATTGCACACTCCATTTCTCTTTGGCAAGCTTATCATGTGAATTTAGAGTCGAGACATTTTCAACAAATGAAAACTCAAATCTCCCTCCCATTTAAAAACTATTTTCTTTACAACACCCAAAATACTTCATTTATTGTAATTATTAATTGATTAAAAAATGTTATATTCATTGTATTTTAATTTCTTATTAATTAAATTAAATTTTTTATTAATTAACCTCAATTTTTAATTAATTAATGTCTATACAATATTACCATAAACTTCAAAGAAAATATGATATGGCCTTTTCAAATGAGAAACACCTACACAACACACAAAATGTACCATTTCATATATTTATTAATTAACTAAAAATTGAAATACAATGAGTATAACATTTTTTACTTCAAAACATTACCTTTACTTCTCTTCATGAGGGGGCCGACTTAATTAAGCTCTATGGATTATGATCAAATTCAAAAGAAAAATCAATAAATGAGTAATAGTCATTTTTTTAGTCAATTTTATTTGTATGACTAATTATTTAGTTGTGATTTTACCCGATGACCAAATTAGTCATTTATTTAGTCACTTAGATGAATTGTAAAATGCAACCTTAATCTAACAAGAATAGTTACCGTTTAGAGATATTGGCGAATAGTGGCCAGAATAATATTCGCATAATAAGTCTATTGGCGAACACACATTATTGGTGAAATACAAGTTCTAAGAATATAAGTATATGATATTATCAAATTTTAATGTGTAAAGGACTATTAATCATTCATTTAGTCATTTTTTTTAAGGGTGATTAATTATTTAGTCATTTATATGGTCATTTATTTAGTCATTTATATGGTCATTGATTTAGTCATTTATTTGGTCATTTTATCCGATGACAAAATTGGTCATTTATTTAGTCATTTTATTTGATGATCAAATTAGTCATTTATTTAGTCATTTTACCCGATGACCAAATTGGTTATTTATTTAGTGATTTATTTAGTCATTCTAGTTGTGATTTTACCCGATGACCAAATTGGTCATTTATCTAGTCATTTATATTTGTGAATTGCAAGAAAATGGTAGACACATGATAAATTTTAGTCACCTGGTCATTTATTGCCCAAATTCTACTAGTGTTTATGCTTCAGAACAAAAGTAAATCCTTGGAGGAAAGAGACCCATTTTGCATGTCTAGTGTTCAATTTATTTTGTGTGTTCGAGTATTTTAGAGAAATATGGTCTATAAAAAACACAAATTCTTTGGGTACTAGATAATGCTTCCAATGTATCAAATCTTGCACAATTGCATAGAACTTTATATCATATGTGGAATATTTCATTCGCACATTAATCAGTTTTTCACTAAAAAAGACAATGGGCTTACCTTCTTGGTTGAGTACAACACCAATGCCCACATGTGAGGCATCACAGTCCACTTCAAACACTTTATCAAAATTTGGTAAGGCCAATATAGGATCTTCAGTGACCCTGTTCTTTAGGTACTGAAAACTCTTTTCTGCCTCTTTGGTCCATGAAAACTCTCGAACCTTAGTGCAATCTGTCACAGGTGCTACAATGTTGCTGAAATTATGAATGAAATTTCTATAGAAAGTAGCGAAGCCATGAAAACTTCTCACCTCGGTGATACTACGTGGACTATGTCATTCAAGAATGGATCAAACTTTCTCTAGATCCATACTGATACCATCTGCAGAAATGATGAATCCTAGAAAAACCAGGTGTACACCTCTCTCTCCGGTTCCCACAGCTTTCCAAAGGTGAGGGTTAGTAGTAAAGGTTCACAAATGAATGCAAATCAAGTATACAATGACTACTAAACGAATAATAGAAATGTGAGCAATAAAATCTACAAACAAGAGAAAGGAAGACAAGTAAATGCAAACCCCTCGATGTTTGAAGCTTCTATTATTTCTCTCTACTCCTTCTGAAATACTATTCTTGATACTCAGTATTGGCGGGGCAACGTCTATGACTTGAGAAGCGTCGAGAACTTGATAATTGAAATGTGTGTGTGTGATCGCAAGATGGCTTGAATGCTAGAACCAAACTGACAGAGTAATGGCGCATGAGAGCTTGAAATCTTAGATCCTTCAAATGGTTGTGAAGGGTTTATTATATAGGAATTGGTGATGAAATGAATGGTTGAGATCAATCCCAAAGATGGGGAGATGAATGGTTGAGATCAAAAGGAACGGGAGAGGTCCTCAGTAAACTCCACCTCTTCATTTGGTAAAGAGGAGATAGGGTTTGGTTAACTGAAGAGCTATTTATGAGTTACCTTTTTGAACTGAAGAGGTGGGTGAAGTTACCAATGTGGACTGGAGAAATGGGTGGAGTAACCCATGTCATGTAATTGGAGTTATCTCTTTGAAGATAAATGAGTATTTAATTCATTTATTTATTAATTATTTTCAACATGTGAGATAATTGAATTCTTTTTGATTAAGAATTGCTTTATTTGATAAAATTAAATTAATTTAATTGGAAGAATTTAATTAGTAAGTTTAAATATTTTGGATTTAAACTATCAGAAATTGAGTTTAATTAATTAAATAATGATAATTAATCAATTAAAGCTTAATTAATCAAATAAAATTAATTATTTAATTAATTTTGGGAATTGAATTAGATGATTTGAGGAATGAATTTAGAAGAAAAAATATGATTAATTAATGATTAAAAAATCACTAATTAATAGATGAAAATTAGTGTTTTTAATGTAAAGTCACAAGCTTGTCTATTTTAGGGTGTCTACATTTGCCCCTCTTTGATGCGATGTGACTTTTTGCAGTGTGTCAAAGATTCTTTGATTTTGCCCCAGCTTGTCCTGACATTTAGTAGGTGTATTTATGCCCCCTCAACAAATTTGAGCGAAAAGTCACGAGACGAGCGTTAATTTGTTGAAACTGCAAATTGTAGAATTGGGTAGCTGACAGATCTGAAAAATAGTTTAAAATTCCCCTGTAATTGACCTTTGAAGTTTTCAGGGACCGGGAAGAAATTTTAGAGCTCCTAGGTGAAATTAGGGTTTTTAGAAACCCTATAAGTAGCAAAGAGATCTCTTCATTTGTCACTTTGTGAATTGGAGCTCTGATCTTCTTGGTGAGTTTGTTTATTATTTTCTGCTTCATTTTCTTCCTTCTTTCAAGTGATGGCGGGGCTTCCAAGTGTCGTTCACATTTCTGATCGGGTCCGTTCATACCATCGACCTCCTAGCTCTGGATGTCCAGTGAGTTTCCGTGCATTGTGTGTCATTTATTATGTCTTTTATTGCTTTTAAATTTTGTACTTTTTTGAAAAATTTATGCCTTTGCCGCAATCGCCTGCGGTTTTGCCACAATTGTTGTTTAAATGTCACAATTACAGGTTCTGTGCCGCATTTGATAAAAGTTCCACACTTGATTATGTAAAATGCCACAATTGATTTTGAGTGCCGCACTTGTAGTTTGAGTGTTGCAATCGCATAAAAGTACCACAGTTGACCATGTTTATTATCGCAATTGACTTTTTGACACTATCTGCCTAATTTCTTTGCCTTTTATCTGCTTGTTTTTGCTTCTGTTACGTTCCTCAATATCTAAAACTGATAATTTTCTATTTTTGTTCTCTGCGCAGTTCATCAGACACATTTTACAGTGTCGAGAGTCCAGGCCAGCGGGACTCATTTACAGATTCCAACTTTCAGAGGATGAGAGGTTAGTACTTTGTGACCTGGATTTATATTGGATCTACTACATGCCTGAGATAACGACCAACACGGGTCTGATCTCCGCTCTTATAGAGCGATGACATTTTGAGAATTGCATCTTCTGGCTTCCTACTGAGGAGTGCACTGTGACCTTGGAGGATGTGTATCGCATCCTCCAACTCCCTATCTAGGGTGAGTTGGTGGAGTACTCCACTCATACTGGTGTCACTGCTTTGACCGAGTTCACTGGACTACCCAGGGATTAGCTTGGGCTGACCGGTGGTTATGATGTTCCATGGTCTAGATTTGGATTGGGCTTAGATAGACTATCCGCATTATTGGGTAGTTTGATTTGTGGCATCCTTTTCCCCGATTGGCGTCAGCGTGGATTTTCTGTAGGGTTTGGTAGTGTTCTTCAGAGTATGGTCCAAGACCATACTATTTTTGCATGGGGCCCATGCATGTTGGCACACATGCATTTTCATATGATGTATGTGGCTTACCTTGATGGTAAGTCACTCAGTTGTGGCACCACGTTATTACAGATTTGGGTGTGGGAGCACATTGTTGTCTGCCGTCTTGTAGGTGCCCATGCTCTCCCGGCCGATAGGCCATATGTATATATGTATGATGGTGCTATTGTTCAGACCCATATGGGTCATCTTTCTTACTGGCGATAGCAGCTAGATATTATTTCATACTTTATCTGGAGACCTTATAGAGATTGTCCTATTTGGGATGGAGAGGACATCCATCTCCCCTTTTGTCGACAGCGACGGTACCTGATTGGCCATGTGAGAAATCATGTGCATATGATTGATTTTCATAACACTGACAGGGTGTTATGTCAGTTCGGAGAGTAGTAGGATGTGTTTGATTCTTATGCCTACTTTGCTCGGCAATCGAGGGATGCTCGTGTATGGGGTGCTCTAGTGTCACTAGATGTTGCATGCATTGAGTTCTTAGGATTGCTTCCTGTAGCATGGACCTGGCATTCTGCTACTTTTGACCCAGGTTTGTCATATTTGTGATTGCTTATGTACTTCTTTTTTGCCCTCTGATTTGTGGTCATACTTTGCTTGGATACTTGTATATATCTGCTCTAGTACTGATAGTTGACTTATCTTTTTCAGGTACCACTCCACAGTATGATGCCCATTGGCTGCAGCATCTTCCTATTGCCTTGATAGATGTGTCACGTCCTATTCCCAGGACTATCATGCAAAGGGCTCAACAGGTACAGTGCGGTAGGGGAGGCCATGATGGAGGGAGAGGGGGTGGATGGGG
>MU228375.1:187344-226909 GCA_018584345.1 Thuja plicata | reverse complement strand
GTTTGGATAGATGTGCTCTGAGATTGATCTTATGGAATGGAATGATAGAAAGGATGTTATCTTTTTTTGCATTTTTTGGATAGATATGATTTGATAGAAAGGATGAATGTCCCAAGTCACTGCCCCTATTTTCCAATAATTGTCATCATTGCATCTTTTTTTTTGTATTTTCTGATATTCTGAAAGAGCGTCGAATGATCTAGATCACATACTATCTGGATACTGCCACGACCTCTTGATAGTGGAAGGAGTAGAGAGATTGAATAGAAAGAGACCCATATTGTACCCAAATATTGACCATCTAGATTCGACTATGTTCCCTGTTTGAAAAGAAAGAGAGCCAAAAGCAGCCAGATATTGACCATTTGATACCGCTTGTCCTCTGAATTAAACTAAAACAAAGAAACCAAGATAGAACTCCTATGCCTCCAAAGTCCATCTGGATAACACTGTAAGATCTTAATTTCTAAAAGGGAAAGCCAAGAAAAACAAGATAGAACTCCTATGCCCCTAGAGTCCATCTGGATAGCATCGTGAGCTCTTGTTTGCAAACATAAAGGGAAATACCATAGAAACCAAGATAGAACTCCAAAACAACTCAGAGTCCATCTGAATATTGCTGCGAGCTCTTGATTCTATAAAGAAAACAAGCAAACTAAAAGAGAAGGAATGTCCAATTCTTTCCCAAGTTTAATCTCAGATCGTGGAACTGCACGGCTGCCAAATAAGTGACAGTGCCTACCGCATTTATCCTAAATCATCATGGCCCTGAAATCAAAGTGAACATTCAACAGATAGCAATCAAAGAAAAATAAGTCATGATCTATCATGGCTACTCTCCTCACATGGTGGATCCTGGAGTAGCATAAGAACGTAACCCCAAAATATAGACTAACATCTAACTGACTTGACTGACCTAGTCAACATTTTTGCATGGTTCCTCGATGCAGTGGGTTCTCTTGATTGGCTCAACTCTTTACATGGGCTTGTTTGGCTTGTTTCGATTGATCGTGTTGGCAGCTAATTAAGCTGTGTCAGATGGGCCAAATGCTTGTTTGTAAAGCTCATGATTGTGATAGTAATGATTGATAGATTTGATTGATCTGATCGTATTGGCAGCTGATCAAGCTGTGTTAGATGTGCCCAATGCTTGTTCGCAAAACTCATGATTGTGACAATTTTATTGATAGATTTTGATTTGATCAATTTGGCAGCTGATCAAGCTATGTTAAATGGGCCCAATGCCGATTTGCAAAGCCAATGATTGTGACAATTGATTGACTAGGTGTGCTTTTCCTTTGCTATCTTGATAACTGAGTTGGTTTTATTGCTTGGGTTTTTGTAATTTTTTGAATATTTTTGATGAAGATTTGATTTTCTCTTGATTTTTGACCTTTTTAGGATTTTTTAGAACTTTTGGAATTGCCCCCTAGTCTAGTGGACCAGTATTAACCATGGGTAAGTTCTTGGTGCTCAGAGGGCTTCGTGCTTCAGGATATTGCTTGGGATAGTCAGTGGTTGCAGTTTGAAGTGTGCTCAAGTTTTTGGAGCTCATTGATGGTGAAGCTGGATTTGAACACTTGGAACCTGTTTGCTAGGTTTTCACCAAGGTACCTACTCAATAGTGCCTGATTGCCAAGTTTTCACTTAGAGAGTGATGTTGTTTTCTCTTTACTTTCTTTTTTTTTTCTTTTTTTTCTTTTTTTTTTTGTTGCCAAGGTGCCTGATTGCCAGGTTTTCACCAGGGTAACTTTTGTATTTTTTTTATTTTTTTGTTATTTTCTAGATATGTAGATAAATGATTTAACCATAGAGACATTTAAGGGTAGAACCTCTTCAGGTGCATATTGTTGATGTAGCCAAGGAGCTGATCTCCTTCTGGTGTTGCTAGCATGAATGCCCCACTCTGAGTAGAGCTAACAATAACAAATGGTCCTAGCCAGTTAGGCTCAAACTTTTTGGGTTTTACTCACTCTACTTGATTCTTCTAATTTTCTATGAGGAAAAGGTCTCCTACCTCAAATTATTATGGCTTCACCTTCTTATGATAGTTCCTTCTAAGTCGATTTTGATAGCCTTGTAAGTGGTCGAAAGCATGTTGCCTTCATTCATCTAGTAACTCTAGCTCACTGAGCCTTGCTACTCTATAGTCTTCATCAAAAACTAGGTTCTTTAATGATATCCTCAAGGATTGGATTTCCACCTTGAGGGGTAATACTGCCTCTGTTCCATAGACTAGGGAGAAAGGAGTTGCCCCCGTTGGTGTTCTCACACTAGTTCTATATGCCCATAATGCAGGGCTAAGCTGTAGATGCCAGTCTCTCCCTGATTCGTTCATTGTTTTCTTCATAATCTTCAAGATTGTTTTAGTCATAGCTTTGGCTTGTCCATTTCCTTGAGGATAGTAAAATGAGGAGAACCCTTGTTTGATACAGAACTGTTCACATAGGTATTCAACATCCTTGTTTTGGAAAGGGGTACCATGATCTATCAGGATTGTTTGGGGGATCCCGTATCGACAGATGATGTGATTAAGCATGAACATTGCTATCTGTTTTCCAGTGATGTGAGGAGAATTGCTTCCACCCACTTTGTGAAGTACTCTGTTGCTGCTATGATGTACTTGTGTCCGTTTGCTAAAGATGGTGTTATCTTACCCACTAGGTCAAATCCCCACATTGAAAATGGTAATGGTGATGTGATGGGATTTAATTATTGGGCTGGTGCATGGATGAGGTCTCCATGAATTTGACACTTTCTGCACCTTTGTACATGTTTGTGTGCATCTGTCTCTATTGTTGGCCAATAGTATCCCATGCGGATTATTTTCTTAGCTAAGCTATTGCCACCTTCGTGGGTTCCACATATTCCTTCATGTACCTCGTACAAAGCTTTCTAGGATTCTATGGAAGTGAGACATCATAGTAATGTTCCATTGAGACTTCGTCTATATAGAGTAGCAGAGAGGAGGGTATACCTAGAGGCTTGGCGGATGAGGGCTTTTCTCTGGTTCCTAGACAAGTTTGGGGGTAAGACATTGTTTTGGAGATAGCTATAGATGTCTTGGTACCATGGGGACTTAGGACCAAAAAGGACACATGTTGATTCTATGATAGATGTTTGATGTGATGGCACCAAGATTTGCTCCACTAGAAACTAGAATTTGGTATCGTTGCCTAGAATATCAATCAGTGATGCTATGGTAGCCATTGCATCTGCTACTTTGTTTTGTGCTCTTGGGACTTTCTCAAAGACAATGTAATGAAACTTGGTGCACAGTTGTTCCATCTATGCCCTGTAAGGTATGATATTCTCATCTTTGGTCATGTAATCATTTTTAACTTGGCTAATGACCAATTGCGAATTACCAAAGACTTTCAGGTTCTTGATTCTCCATTGAATGGCTATCTTTAGACCGATGACCAATGCTTCATATTCTTCTATGTTGTTGGTGCATTGGAAGTTAAGTCTGAAAGACTTTGGAATTATATCATGGTCTAGAGTGATAAGTACTATCCCTACCCCCGTTCCATGGTTTGTACATGATCCATCAAAATAAAGTTGCCATATCTCAATCGCGAGTTTGTAGTGTCATAATAGATTCATCAGGGAAATCAGAGATAATAGGCTGGTGGTCTTGAATCGGTGCCTTTGCTAGTTGATCGGTGATCACTTGTCCTTTGATAGCCTTTCTATCTACATACTCAATGTCAAACTCACTTAACATCATTACCCATTTTTCTAGTCTTCAAGTGAGCATTGCTTTTCTTAATAGGTACTTGAGAGGATCAATATGTGAAACCAATTTTGTTTGATGACTCAACATGTAGTGTCTTAGCTTTTGGGAAGTGAACACAACTGCCAGGCATGACTTCTCTATCGGTGTGTAGTTTAGCTCATATCCAACCAACATTTGGCTTAGATAGTAGACGACCCTCTCCTTTCCTGCATCGTCATGTTGTGCCAAGAGAACACCTAATGCTAATTCTGTCGCTAAGATATAAAGAAGCAATGGTCTACCTTGTACTAGTGGTACCAATATCGGAGACTTAAGAAGGTAGTATTTGAATATCGGAAATGCCTGTTCACATTTTTCTGTCCATATGAACTTGATGTATTTATGCAATAGATGTTGGAATGGGTGGCACTTGTCTGCTAGTTGAGCTATGAAGCGTCTTATCGATTGGAGCCTTCCTTGTAACCCTCTTAGTTGTCTTAGGTTTGATGGTGGAGGCATGTCCAATATTGCCTTGACCTTTGCTGGATCCACTTCAATTCCTCTATGTGATACTATGAACCCTGGTCTTTTTCCCACTGTGACACTGAATGCACACTTTTTTGGATTTAGTCAGACTTTGAATTCCTCCATTCTATCAAAGATGGGTCCCAAAACCTGTAAATGATCCTTTCAAAGTATGGACTTTGCTAGTATGTCATCCACATAATCTTCCATTGTCTAGTGGATGAGATCATGAAATATGGTTGTCATTGCCCTCTGATATGTTGCTCCAACATTCTTTAGACCAAATGGCATGACATTCCAACAATATGTTCCCCAAGGACATGTGAAATCCATTTTGTGTTGGTCCTCTAGCACTATCTTTATTTGTTTGTAACCTGAGAAGCCATCCATAAGTGACAACATTTCATGTCCTGTAGTTAGGTCCACTATCATGTCAATGTTTGGTAAAGGAAAGTCATCTTTGGGACATGTTATATTGAGATCCTGGAAGTCTGTGCAAATTTATATTTGACCACTATGCTTCATAACTGGTACTAGATTAGATATCCAATCCACATATGGTATAGGTCTGATGAATTTGGCGTCCAGGAGCTTTTTCAATTCTGCCTTGACTAACAAAGCAACATGAGGGTGCATCTTTCTTAGCTTCTGTTTGACAGGTTTAGCATTGGGTAACAATGGGAGATGATGTAATACTAACTCCAATCCTGGCATGTCCGAGTAAGACCATGCGAAATTGATCATTCTTGCCTTGAAGAAACTGATGAACTATTCTCTCTCCTCAAGGATGAGAGATTTTTCTAAGTAGATGTTCTTTGGGTTTTTTTCATCTCCCAAGTTGATTTCCTCTGTCTCTTCAGCTAACAATGTTGACTTCTCCTCTATTAAGGGAAGGAGTTCTCTCTTTCCATCTTCTAGCGCCTCTGTGAGGTTTTCGCTAGAAGATACGTCTTCTTTTAGCTTTTTATTCTTTTTTTCTTTTTTCTTTTGTGGACTGGAAAGAGGTGCTTCCTCCCTGAAGTATGCTGCTCTGTCTAGGTTGATAGAGAATCCTGCCTTGTGATCTCCTGATGGAATGCCTTCCCTTAGTCCCATGAAAAGACCTATTGCCTCGTCATTTTCAAAGACATCAAGATCAGGTGGTCCTTGTTGATCCCACTCTATAAGCTCAGGGTGTACAAGACAGACACTTTCACTACTGTTTAGCTTTGGTTGACTGAATGAGACTACTAATATGGTGCCTACGAAATTGGATTGTGATGAGGACGCACCACTTGAGGTCTAATGAATGATGTGTTTGTCTATACAAGGTTGTTCGGTAATGGTCAATTGTTCAAACAGGTCTGCTAGGTTTATGATAATATCAACTTGAGGAAAAAAGTAAGGGATTGATGGTTCAGAGTCGTGGAGGGATCTCCACTCATACTCATTGGAGTCAATCTCAATGGAATGTTCGTCTGAAGTCTCACTTCCTTGGGTATTGTCGATTGCTAAGTGTAGGTTTATTTGGGATTGTGTGGATTCCTCTTCGGCAGGAAACAACTCTGCTAATATGTTGCTTATTAGGAAATGCTCAGTGTTGTGCCCCCGGTGCATCTCTGTTATTTTCTCATGATTGACTTGAATGTCTTGAACCACAGGACTAGTGCTTTGTTGTCCATAGCCCAAACCTCTAGTGTTTCTTTGGGTTGGTGGGAGAGGCAATTCATATATGCCCTATTGCCTTGCCCCTAGTCTAGTTGTACCATCGTACCCAAACCTTTGTATCATTGTGTAACCATTACCATAGTTTTCCAAAGGTAAGGGTGGTCAGACTATCTCAGGGGAGTCTCTGTATAACCAGGTATTGATGTCTTGCTCAAAAGGATTCTCTTCTGCTATGTCCCCCCATCAGACAAAGGTTGTGGGTGGACATCTAAAAAGAATTGGCTGCTGAGTTTCTGTTGCAATGACAGGTAGTGGCATACCATGAGTTCTGGGGCTTAAAGGCATGTGCATGATTGTGAAAGCCTCTTCATATCTATATTCACCACATCCTTTGTCCGTGATGGATATCTTTCCTACTTTCTCTGTGACATCCTTAAGATTTGGTTTTGAAGAGGATGAGATGCTTACATCTTGATTAATGACTATCTTACCTGCTGCTCGTGTGACATCCTTGGGATTTGATTCTAAAGAGGATGGGATGCTTGCATCCTGGTTTGATGGCACCTGGTTATCTGTGTTGGTTTGGACCGCATTACAATATTGGAAAGGACTGGGATCTCCCTCTATGATGATCTCCTCCCCTTGGTGAGGGAAATTGATGCATTAATAGTATGTTGACGGTGCAGCTTGCATTTCATGTATCCAAGGTCTCCCTAGTAACATGTTGTATCCCAGTTCAAGAGCTAAGATTTGGAAGGGAGTGCTTTTGACCACAAGTCCAATGCGAACAGGTAGAATGATAATACCCTTAGGGGACCTTTCCTCTTCATCATATGCTCTGATATTTATCCTTTTGGTGACATTAATGCTTGATTTGGAATAGCCTAGTTGCTTGATTAATTTTAAAGTACAAATGTTTAAACCAGCTCCACCATCGACAAGGACCCTACAGATAGCGCTTTTGTGGATTTGGACAAGCAAGTGTAGAGGATCATTATGCAGGGGTTTATGCGGCGGCACATCATAGTCTGTGAATGTGGCATGTTTGTTAGCTACTATATGATTGACCATTGTTTGGAAGCTTTCAGATGTTATGTCCCTTGGGACAGCTACATTTTGAAGTGCTTGGTCAAGTGCTATTTTATGATGTGGAGATATGCGCAAGAGGTCAAACATGGATATTTGGGTAGGTGTGTGCTTCAGTTGGTCCACTATGCTTGTTTGTGGATCCAAATTTTCTATAGGATTGGCTGATGTAGTAGCTAAGGATGATACTCCTTGCAAGATGACTCTAGCACGACGTGTAGTTACAGCGCAATTGTTACCTTGGTCCCTAATAGTGATTGTGGCCACATGATTATCTGAAGGATTTAGGCAATTTATGACATTATCACTATTGGCATATGTATAGTTAACTTTATTGGTTTGTCCACCAGACCCGAAGGCTTTTCCTTTGTTGTGATCATGGAAGGTATCATTAAAAATGGTGTGATCAGTTGTGCCTTTAGCTTGAGTGTTCATCACATCGATGATCCCTGTGTCAATGAGATCTTGGATAGCATGTTTCAATCAGTAGCAGTTGGCTATTTTGTGCCCCTTGACCCGATGAAACTCACAGAAGTCTTTGTCATTATACCACCTTGGCTTGTTTTCCTCTTGTTCAAAGTCTCTGATTGCTGGGAGAGTGATAGTGTTTGATTGTATCAGTTTACGTAAAGCAGACTCTATTGGCTCTCCCAATGGTGTGAAATCTCTTTGTTGGAATTGAAACCGTGGTTTACGTTGATTCTGTTGTTGACTGTTTGACACAGCAGCTACTTGTACAGGGGGGTTGGTTCTAGATGTATGCTTGTTGAGTGGGCCCTATGGGGTTTTGTTTTACCATAGGTGTGCCTTGCAGTGACACCTTGGGTTGCGCATAGTTGACCGTCTTTACATCAATGACACCATCACTAGTGACATTTTTGTTCTTGTTCCACCACTTAGCTTTTTCTATTGCATTCTTATTTATGTTCATTTGTGTAGGATTTACAAGGATTCCTCTTTTGACCAAGTTCTGTTCACACCAAACTCTTCTTTCGATGCGTTGTGTGAAGTTTGGAGCTAACTATAGTTTTGTTGTGAATGACATGTCTGGGATCAGATTGTCAACAAACATGACTATCAAGTCTTGTTCTGGCACATCATATGTTATATAGTTTGTCATGTTCCTCCATCTCTGTAGGAATTTCACAAAGGACTCTCCATCTTTTTGTTTAATGTCGCAAAGGTCCTTGATGCTGACCTTGCACTTGATGTTATGATGGAAGTGAGCTATGAACTTTTTAGCCAATTCTCCCCAAGATTGAATGCCATGAGGTAGATGTGAGAACCATTCCATTGCTAGTTTGGCTAAACTTTGTGGGAACAGTCACATTAGATATGTCTCATCATGAGTGACTTTGACGCAACTAGCAAAGAACTCTCATATATGCTCAATAGGGTTGGTGTTGCCCCTATACTTGTCAAATTTTGGCACTGAGAAGTGGTTTGGGATGGAGACATTTGAAGAGAATGGTCAAAGGGGTATGGGTATAAATCCTCTGCAGTATAGGATTTAGTTTGCCCCTGATTTTGCATATCCATCATTTGGGTTTGAAGGGTTTGCATTTGTTGCATTAGCATGTCTGTTTGATATTGCGGCTCATGCATGTGGACATTCCTTTGTGCTATGGTGGGTATGAGGCTGCGCCTCTGTGTCCCTTGAGTAGGAACATATGATTTCATCCTAGGGACTTGATATTTATTCCCCACCGAGTGGTTGGTGATTGGAGGGACATGAGTAGTCCACGATGGGCTATGATGTGTTTGCTGTTGTGACTGAAACTGGGGTTGATAATGCTAGGGTTGGTATTGTTGTTGCTGAGGTTGGGTTTGAAACTGGGGTTTCTGTTGCTGAGGTTGGATGTGAGGCAACTGAAGTTGGGGTTGATATTGTGGAGGTTGGATATGAGGCAACTGAAACTGGGGTTGATGTTGCGAAGGTTGGATATGAGGCAACTGAAGCTGGGGTTGCTTTTGCGGAGGTTGGATGGGTGTCAGAATGGGCAAAGATGTAGCTTTGGGCTGGCCTTAACTATAAATAGGTCCTGTAGAGATGGATCCTTGCGGGCATGATGTGTTGATCCCAAGGTTAGTGTAGACGGACTACAGTAGTGGCATAGTTTCAGAATAACTGGTGTTTGGTGGGATGGAAGGCATAGCATGAGAGTTGGACTGCGCGGACCATGAGATTAAGGGTGGAGCCATACTAGTGACCATGGGTGCACTTGGTTGCGAGCTTGTCATGCCTTGAGTAGATGATGTGCTGGCTTGGGTTGGGTCATTGGTTTGATTGGATACAGTTTGCGTTGATCTGGGTAAAGCTAATGGTGGAAAGATCTGTGACACAACAAGTAGTATCTGAGGAGTGTGAGTAGTGTTTTGACCTGCGAGAGGGTTTTCGGGCCATATAGTTAATACGCTGAATTTAGTGGGGAGCTTGACTCCCTTCTTTATTAGCATGGCTAAGTAACATTCAGGTTTCCTCTCTACAACAATGTCAACTACTTTGGTGGAGTAGGCATCTTGTTCCACATCTTCAAGTTCTTCTTCTGTGATATCTTGGAAAAAGGCTGCCCCACAGGGTGGCTCAATGAATAGAGTAGAACTAGTGTTCATGAAGGGATCATTCTCTTGCTCTGTTTCCCAAGCGGGGAAATGGTTGATATATGACTCATCTGGTTGAGCTCTAGCCATAGACCTTGTGTAAGGTCCTCCATGAGGTGTTTGAGACATAGCACGGTCCAGGTTTTGTAACTAAAACAAGTGATATAAAGCAGACAAAGAAGAGGATCCTTTCTAAGATAAAGTCTGAGTTATGTTTTGGACAAAGGTAATTCTAAGGATAGATTTTGATATAACTTGATCTCAAAGTGGTGATGATAAAAGATAGGATTTGCCGACCTTTATCTTGGACAAAGTCTATTGGAAAAAGATGATGATGTTTGATAAGATGAGATCAAGATACTTTAAGTCCGAGCTTTCGAACTAACAATGTTTTTGACAATAATCGTGCTTTACATAGAAAGGGTAATCTTTAATGTTTAGAGATTCACACAATGTTCTTTGCATTTTCCTGGGATAGACACTAGTTTTGGACACCAAATGAAGAATTCTTTCAAGGTTTTAGGTCAGAACAGGAATATAGTATATCTGGTCAAATGTGGTTCAATTTCACCAATTGCGGTAAAATAACTGGTCGAATGTAGTAGTTTTATCACACACAAGGCTTCTGATTCGCAAGATAGTTGATGTTGACAACCCTAGACTTTAACACATTTGACTCATTTTGACAGTTTGAATGTTTTTTTTTGCATTTTCAGAAACTAATCAAAGGAACAAGCACAATAGACACTATGTTTTTGAGAAATGAATCCTGAGATTGTGTATGTTCTACAACTTTTTCAAGTTGCAATGTTATCACAAGGTCTTAACAATGAACAATCAGATTAATCTAGGTCAAATTGGCTTCAGAATACAATGTTATAGGCCCAATGCTTGAATGTCTGCTAGCTCACACAACAATTGTCACGCTACTAGGACACGAAGGTCCATGATGTAGGTGCCCATGTTTTTTCTATTTCCAGGTATTGTTGCCGTGGAGTGAAGATCTCTTTCACTACACAAATACCGTGGGACACATATGTTGGGAATCTTGGGGGGAAATTTTTCAACCCCTTGCACTATAATAAGGTATCTGTTCAGAGGTAAAATGGGTTGGCCTCTAATTAATCTAGGTTGTAGTAAGGGTCCGTGGTGTCTCTCCAATTAGTTTGTACATGCGTGACTCACTTAAGAGCCTAGTTGATCACACTGGCTCCTTAGGGATATTCACCCGATCCAGACTATCATCAACACACCTCACCCGAGCTTAGCTAGATAAGACAGAACTTTGGTTCACGCCTTGTTTATATACCGATCGGAAGGATTACCAGTTTAAGGTCATTCTCCAAGGAAGAAGCGCATTCCCCAGACATGCCTTTCTAAAAAAGTATAAAGGTTTGTAATCTAAAAGTTTGTGCAAGTGCACCCAAACTCAAGACACAAGGTAAATTGATTAAGCTCCAAATTTTGAAATGTGAACGAAGCTACACCACCATACAAGCACGAATGTTCAATTTTTAAGTCCAAAAAGTAGGTGTTGATTGCTTGTTCAATTTTAAAGCACCAAACTAAAAGATTTTTTGGCCTTTGTTCAATTTTAATCCTCACGTCAATTTTAAGCCCAAATCTGAAATATGAGGTGTGATATATTTTTGCAAGCACTATTCTTTTTAAACCCAAATTGACAAATGAATTCCTTTTAGTTTGTGTTGTTTAAACAAGTTAGTACCAAAAAGGATTATTCATAAAAATGAGAATATGTGAAACTTTGAAAAAATGAAATGGTGCTTACCAAAACTTACCCTCCTCTGTTCTTGATGACTTTGATCCAATCCTGCACAAAAACTAAAAAGAATGTCAATTAAAAAATAGATGGGCAGAAGACTTGGATCTGATATTTGCAATATTTGCTGTGATTGCGGCAATCTTCCTACAACTGCGGTAATCTTCTAACAATTGTGGTAATTAATTGGCAACTACAGAAAAGTGTTGTCAATTGTGGTAATTAACTGGCAACTGTGGCAAAGTGCTATCAATTGCGGCACAGATCGGACAACTACGGTAAAATTCTTGCGATTGCGGTACGAATCGGGCTATTACAGCAAAATACCAGAAGTCAGAGACAAGAAATGGACAGAATAATTGTGAAAGCCTGCAATCAATACAATATTAAACCAGTCGATTACGGCATAGTATGGGCGATTGCAGTAAAATACCAGCAATTGTGAAATAGTACAAATGTCAAAAAAAAGTGCAATTTTTAAATTTACGACCGTACAGCCATGGTTGATCAATTCATTTCTTCGTCTGCAAGAGATATTTGGGCTATTTCTTCATGTTGGGTTCACCAAAATGTACGCCTCTCTCTCCGGTTCCCATAGCTTTCCAAAGGCGAGGGTTAGTAGTAAAGGTTCACAAATGAATGCAAATCAAGTATACAATGACTACTAAATGAATAACAGAAAAATGAGCAATAAAATGTACAAACAAGAGAAAGGAAGACAAGTAAATGCAAACCCCTCGATGCTTGAAGCTTCTATTATTTCTCTCTACTCCTTCCAAAATGTTGTTCTTGATACTCAGTATTGGTGGGGCAGCGTCTATGCTGAGAAGCGTCGAGAACTTGATAATTGAAATGTGTGTGTGATCGCAAGATGGCTTGAATGCTAGACCCAAACTGACGGAGTAATGGCACACGAGAGCTTGAAATCTTGGATCCTTCAAATGGTTGTGAAGGGTTTATTATATAGGAATTGGTGATGAAATGAACGGTTGAGATCAATCCCAGAGATGGGGAGATGAACGGTTGAGATCAAAAGGAACAGGAGAGGTCCTCAGCAAACTCCACCTCTTCATTTGGTAAAGAGGAGATAGGGTTTGGTTAACTGAAGAGCTATTTATGAGTTACCTTTTTGAACTGAAGAGGTGGGTGAAGTTACTCATGTGGACTAGAGAGATGGGTCCAGAGTAACCCATGTGATGTAATTGGAGTTATCTCTTTGAAGATAAATGAGTATTTAATTCATTTATTTATTAATTATTTTCAACATGTGAGATAGCTGAATTCTTTTTGATTAAGAATTGCTTTATTTGATGAAATTAAATTAATTTAATTGGAAGAATTTAATTAGTAAGTTTAAATATTTTAGATTTAAACTATAGGAAATTGAGTTTAATTAATTAAAAAATGATAATTAATCAATTAAAGCTTAATTAATCAAATAAAATTAATTATTTAATTAATTTTGGGAATTGGATTAGATGATTTGAGGAATGAATTTAGAAGAAAAAAGATGATTAATTAATGATTAAAAAATCACTAATTAATAGATGAAAATTAGTGTTTTTAATGTAAAGTCGCAAGCCTGTCCATTTTAGGGTGTCTACACCAGGCTTGCTTGCATGAACCTACACTTCTTCAAATTAGCATAGAGTTTCTCTCTTCTTAATACCCCCAATATGATCCTCAAGTGCTGCAGATGTTCTTCCCTTCCCTTACTAAAATCAGTATATCATCAAAATAAACTACTACAAACTTGCCAATGTAGGGACGCAACATAGTATTCATGAGTCTCATAAAAGTGATAGGTGCATTTGACAAACCAAAAGGCATAACCTTCCATTCATACAAACCATCCCTAGTTTTGAAAGCATTTTTCCATTCATCCCCTTCTCGGATGCGGATTTGGTGGTACCCACTTTGCAGATCAATATTATTGAAATGTGTTACTCTAGCAAGAACATCCATCATATCATCCAAACGAGGGATAGGAAAATGATACCTGATGGTTATCCTATTGATTGCTTGACTTTCTATGCACATCCTCCATGTTCCATCCTTCTTTGGGGTTAGTAATGCTGGTACAACACATGGGCTCATGCTTTCCTACACTAACCCTTTATGTATGAGCTCAGTTACCTTTTTTTTAGTTCTACATGTTGTGTCTGACTCATTTTTTAAGCCGCTTGATTGGGAAGACTTGCTCCTGGGATAAGATCAATATGATGTTGGATATCTCATTTTGGGGGGAGCCCATTAGGTAGTTCCTCTAGAATGACAACTCAATACTCTTCCAACACCATAGCTGCTTCTAACGATATTATCAAGTCCTCCTCTTTCCCTCTTTGCACTACCAATGTGTAATAACACCCTGTTACTTTCATCTCCTTGACAAGTTCCTTTTCAGATAGCATGCTTTTCGATTTTCCTTCATTCCTGAGAGGTAACAAGATTACCTTAAATCTATCCTTCCAGAAGGTGTAAGTATTCTTCTCTCCATTATGAATAACCTTTCTATCATACTGCCAGGGGTGACCTAATAGGACATGGCATGCATCCATTGGAATCACATCACACCATAACTCATCGTTGTAGACCTTTCCTATGGAAAATTTAACAAGGCACCTCTTATCTACTGTAACTTCATTTCTCTTTTTGAATCATGCTACCCGATAGGGATGAGGGTGCTTTTCACACTGGAGATTTAGTTTCTCCATGATTGCTTTAGAAACCATGTTCTCACAACTACCTCCATAAAAAATTACTTGACATACCTTTCCACTTGAGGTATATCTTGTTCGGAATATGCTAGTTCTGAGCCATGAATCATCAGTGCCTTTCTCCTTTATATCTTCCTTTTTTGGAATAATCATTGTCCTCCCCATCATGAGACTTTCTCCGATATCCAGAGATACTTCTTGTTCTGATCCTTCATTGTCAACCTGGGCTAGGTTCACTCTGGATGGCCCTCCTTGATTTCCATCTTACATGTTAAAATTGGAACACTCGAAGGCCCTGTGTCCTTCTTCTCCACATCTGAAACAAGTGAATGGTCTTCTTTGGCCTTCCCATCCTCTTCCATTACCATAGCCTCTACCAGGTTGAAACCCCCTTCCTCTTTGTTGATTCCATGGATTCGAACGGGTTTCTTCTTGTTTCTCACTCCCTTGACTGGAACTTGAGCCTCCTCAAAATAGAGTTGATGTACCTCTTCGTCCTCCTATATTCCTCTGATTGTACTGCCTAGTTTGTTTTTCTTCAGCCTTTAAATCCAACTGATAGGTATCCTCCACACAGTTGATTCGATGCATTTTTAGCTCATCCTAAATAATGTATTTCAAACCATTTAAATACCTTGCAGCCATCTGCTCATTACTTTCTTGATGTTCTATACAGATGGACAACTTGTAAAATTCATCTGTATAATCTTGCAGAGAAGACAAGTTCTATCTCAAATTCTGAAACCTTCGAAAGAATGTTTGAGCATAATCCACAGGTAAGAACTTTTCTCTCAGACTTTTCCCCATTTTCTCTATTTCTTGATTTTATCCTTCCGTTTCTTTGTTCTTTCATTTTGGAGATGATCCCACCAGATCATCGCATGTCCCTTTAACTTGGTGCATGCAAACCTCATTTTCTTTTCTTCTATCATAAACCTCTATTGAAAAAAAATTTCCCATCTCATTTAACCAATCTATCACTTCCTTTGGCTTAAGACTACCTGAATAGTCTGAAACATCAACCTTGATCACTTCATTTTTTCCCTCCAAGACTCTGAGCAGCCTCTCTTCGAAACTCATTTCTTTTTCTCATCCTTCTTCTATTCCTTCAGCTCCTTGGTTCACCTCTCCATCAGATTCATCTTCTTCTCTTTGTAATCCTTGGTTTTCCAATCGGTTCGTGAGTTCTGCTACTTGTCTTTGCAAGCTTATCATATCTCTCTGCATTTGGGTGAGACCTCTACCTCTTCCTCTTCCTCTTTTAGCCATCATCCTGCTCCGATACCAAATGATGTAGCACCAAAAACCTTAAGAGTAATTACTCAGAAAATTACCATATTTGGTAGATTTTCGGGAAAAAAAGATTTTTCCATTTTTGGTAATTCTCAAAACTCATCCTATGAATCTCGATTTTTCCCAAGAAAATCTCCCAACTTAGGCAAGATGAATTTCCAACTAACCCACGAAATCAGAAACACAATTTCAGATTTATTACAAAAAACAAAACTCAAAAAATTGGAAAGAAATAGAAAAAGCCAATTTTGGAGGTCAAGATGAAATTTTAGGCTCCCGAAAAAGGTCAAAATAGCCACCAACAGAGCCAGCTTGGTTTTAGTTGCCATTAACTCTTTTTCATGCATCTGCCTATAAAATTTCAGCCAAAACCCACATCCGAGTCAAAAGTTATGACCCTCTGAAGCTCCTACATCAAAGCTCGAGCTAATCATACTATATAAAATAGTAAAAATCGGTATAATTAATGTATTTATGTTATTTTTTAATTTTTATAGTATCGTGGAGGTGGATTATGAAGATCATTGTGCAAAAATCTATCGTGATATGCAAAATTGAATTTTCGTACAGATGTATATGATGGTGCTATTTTATTTAGAGAATAGTTGCATCCAAACAGAAGGTGGAACATGAAAGAAAAAGTGCTTTATTTATGAGCCATTTTAAGTTTTCCTTGTAATGTATGATTTAAGTTTAAAGGGATTTTGTCTTAAGAATGTCAATTCAAGTGGACTGTGCCAAATCTTCTAAGATCATAAAACTATAGACTTAAAATCAAACTAATCAAATTCTCATTGAAATCTCTTTTGTGCCTATCAAAATATTGAGGAAAAAAATAATAATTTTGCTTCACTTTTTAGGAGATCAAAGAAAATAACAAATTTATGGATATAAATCTCTCATTATTAAAAAATCTAGATATGCTTTTATGTTAATATCAATTAACAAATTAATGATTTAAATATACAATTTACTAGAAAATTATTAAAAAAAATATCCATGTCCTAAAACCAATGTTAGTGATTTAATTTTAAAAATTCATGAAATTTTTTATTTGTAGAGAATATTATGTTATGTGGTAAAATAGCACTCAATAATAAGTAATAGAAAAATGAAAAACAAATATTTTTTTAAAACAAATATAATGTGAATCTATAGACAAGTCATACAACTTGTTAGTTTTCATTATCATTAAATTACTATCTATCTTTTGGTATAATTTAAACAAATTCAAAATCATTGAGAAATGAGTTTGGTGGCTCAATAATGCAAAAACGTGGGTCACACAATTGTATTGTAACCCCATGAAAGAATATTAAGAAATTAAGGAACAAATGCATAGCATCATGTTGGCTATAGATGAAAAATTTCACCAAAGTGAAACATTGGAACAATCACAAAACTAAGATAGAAATGAGAAAAAAAGTAAACATGGACAATTTAAGAGTCTCAATTTAGAGGCCCCAAATTAAAATAGATTGAAGCTAATAATAATAATATTTAGATATATGATTATTATGTATATCAACACATAATAAACAATTTGTAAAAGACATCTTAATTATAGAAAACCTAAAATATAAACGAGGACACAAAGAATACATTTTTTCCATGACATTATAGATATACACAAACATTAACAAAATAAAAGAGAAATTCAAAATTAAAAAGTTTTAAGTGAAATTCACTCGTAGTTGACACAAAATGGAGGAAATTTAAGTCCACAAGTAGTTGATGAATTGAAACAAGTAGAATGAAAAGTAATCGAAGTCATAATTTGCATAGTTAATTTTCCACATTGTGAGACATTTTCTTGTTTGACACGGCAGCCAATTTTCCACATTGACACGACATTTTCTTGTTTGACACGGCAGCTGAAGGAGGATCGACGAATTTGATGTGCTTTACCTTCCATCACATGGCTTTTCCATCAATTCAGAAATGCACAAAAATGTTATTGTGTCATCTTTGCATACGTAGAACTTTCCATGCAACAACATTCAACCACGGTGAGGAATTTAGACATCATCAGGTAATTTCCCCTGATTTCTGATCATCTCTTTTTTCCCAAGTAACTAAAATAATATTTTCTTGTTTGACATGGCATCCATCACAGTTAGACTTATTGTTCAAGAAGGACGAATGTGGTGTGACCTACCATTACATGACTTTTCCTCTCATTAGAAAAATATTGACAAAAATGTTAGTGTGGGCATGACACTCTTTCTTTGCATACATGACACCCCTCTTTCCTTGCCACTCCACACGGTAATATTTAACCATGAGTAGGGATTTATTTAGCAATCATTTCACCTCATTTCATACCATCTTCTCCTTAAAAATTAAATTGAAATTTTAGTGCGTGGAAGATATGGAAGCTACATTTTTATGTGACAAAGTTGCATTTGTAATTATAAAAATGTCATGTTGGATCTACTGCTTCACTTGTCCTCCTGCAATTGGAGGCGGAGAAGTGAAGCAATAGATCCAACATGATATTGCTATGATTGCAAAAACAACTTTCCCACATGAAAACGTAGCTCCCATGTCTGTCACATACTAAAATTCCATGACTGGAACAGATTCAATTATAGCTCTATCATCCCTGAAAAATGGATTTTATTACATAGAATAGAGCATATCAGACAACCTCTAAGCTCTGGATCACAAATAATCAATGTGTGAATATGTACATTGTAATAATGATATATCTCCTTAGTATGTGTGAAGCATATCAAAAGATTTTAAGTTGAGATAATGTAATATGGATCCATTCATCCCCATAACATGTGCCTAAGGTGATGTGCCACATTATGCATCAGTTTCACCTTAGTACATCTTCTTTCTCTATGAGATAGATATAGTGGTAGGTAGCAAAGTGAATTAGAGATCTTAGAAGATATATATTGCATTTACTGAAATTGAGTGTGAGATTTCAACTGCTATAGGGAATTCTATCAATTAGGTTGCTAGGATTAAGCACAACAGACAATCTGAGAAAGCCAGTCCCACCTCCAAACTTGCCTAATTACTTCTCCCTCGCTAGGACCTCTTCTCTCCATATCCCTATTAATCTCAATCTCCTTTCTCAGGTTTTTCATTTAGATATAGTGACAGATTAATTTTGGTACATAATAAGTGCTAGAGAGGAATTTCTATAGACCAATGCCCTAATTGTCTGATTATGAGGACTTGGCCAAATTTGTGAGATCTCCATAACTAAATTTGTGAAAAGTGGAAGAAATTTATATTCGATTTGATTAACATTTATGATCTTGTCAAGAGATTTTTCATCTTGGATTGTGAGTCTGGGAATGACAACCTGAATTGGTCCTCAATGCTGGACCTTGGTTTTCTGTTAGGGCCTTTTACACATGAAGTATCGATTCTCTCCCTTTGACTCTTGAATGAAGACATTATGCTATGCATTTCTTGGGTACAATTTTGGAAGATGGAATGTCTGAAATCCATCGATAATTGGTTTGGGAAGTATCATTCATAATTATCAATATATCCATTGATAATTATGAATGATCCACCTATGCACGTCTTTGCATAGAAATGGATATATCAAAAGATCTTCCAACTAAGATTCCAGTGAGAGTTTGCAATATATGTTGAAGAGAAATAATTGGCAATGAGAAAATTGCATTTAGATTTATGTTATTATTTTCATCTTTTCTCCCACTGCAGGAAGAAGTACTTTCATGTTTTTTCCACCTCTATGTTGTTCCTCCAAACAAAACACATATATCTACCACCCTAAATGCTCTTTGTGACAGTAGTCCTTCATTAGGCACACCCCCTCACATGGCCCAAAAGATCCAATGTTCGAGCTAATAATGACAATTGATTCAGATGCATTTATGATAAAACTTATATTTTCAGGGGAGAAATCTAATGATCAACCAAACAAACTTTCTTTCACAATTGTGCTTGCCAAGTCTCCTAATGTCACTGGTTTTGGTGAAAAGATGAAAAGGGAAGTGACTTCTGAAATGAATTCCCCAGCTAAAAATGAGAAAGAATGAACTAAGAAAAAAAATATTAAAATTAAAATCATTGCATCAAATGAATTTAACATCATCAAAGAAGTGAGAGAATAATGTGTAATTCCAAAGCACACTCATTTGAATCATGCATTTTCTCTTCTTTAAAAAAAAAAAAAATTTAATCTATGGGAGTGGTACTCCTTGTCTACAATTTGTCTAAATTTAAAAAATCTATTTTATTTTAGTAATATTATGGATATACTTATCTTTCAATATTACTTATAATCTCTTTGATGAATCCTTTCCTTGGTACTTAGTATTTTCTTCTATTCCATATCATTCATGGAAAGAGCTAAGAAACATTCTTTTATATCAATTTGTTAGATTCAATCATTTGTAAATGTAATTTCAATAATCTAAAGGCACAATAAAATTTATTTTGATTTTATAGTTTCAATTTTATATATGGTCAAACAAGCTTGTTTTCTTATATTTTTTTTTAGAAATGGCTCTCCCACACATTGTTGAAACCCTTGTGGGCTCTGCTCCTTGTTTTCCATTTTTTGTTTTTAGTTTGTCAGTAGTTGTTGTATTGTTGGCTGTCGGCTCACCTCCTTCTGGTCTGTTGTCTATGTTTGATTCACCATTGATGGTTGTTGCAAGCTCCTTGTTAATGGTCATTATTGATTTGTAGTCTTTTGGTGTCTTATCTTCTATCTCACTATGAGCGATTGATCGTTCCCTTGTTGCTACAAATTTCCCACCTTTGGAATTTGGTTCTTTGGAGGTGAATGCTTTTGTTGCCTCCCCAACTTCTTTAGCCTTTGATAAGGTCATTGGCTCTTCTAGTGGTAAAATCCCTTCTTCAGCTCCTATTCGTCCACCTCTTAGGGGTAAATCCTTGCATTGTTCTTCTTTAATTGCTACCATTATTTGTGGGGAGAAGGTGTTGTACAATGAAGAATACTTCTCCAAGCATGCTCTTATTTGCAGGTTCAATAGTTTATGGCCTTCCCTTCCAAATTTGTATAAATGGGTTTCAGATTGTTGGAGGACCATTGTTGAGGATATGAATGAGCTTTATCCTATTGCTATGTTTTTTTCTTGTGGCTACTTTTAAAAATGAGGAGGATAGGGATAAATTATTTGAAGTAGGTATTTGGTTGTGGAGAAAGAACTCTCTTTCTCTTAGACCTTGGTTCCCTTCTTTCAACCCTCTTATTGAATCTATTAATATTGTCCCTACTTGCTAGGTTAGACTTCCTTATTTGACTCTACATTTTTGGGATGTGTCTTGTTTTGAATCTATTGGCAATGTCATTGAAAAGTTTGTTGCGACTGATGACTCTTCTCTTGTTTATGAGCATGCCACTTTTGCATGCATTCTTGTTTAGATATTGACATCTCTTCAGATTTGTGTAGAAAGTTATCTTGATGGTTGGGTATTGATCTTGGTCATAGATTCTTGATTATAACACTCTTCCTTTTTGCTGTACGAAATGTTTTTCTATAGGTCATTGGGCTGCAAATTATCAAAAAACTCATTGTAGTCATGCTACTTGGTTGACAAATACTGTACATAAGCATCTTACTATGGAAAATGAATATTATTCTAGGGACTAGGGTTTAAATAGTCCTATTGAGACATTTCCTGCAAAGCCTCTTATTTTGGGTATGGCTGGGGTTGATTTTCCCATTGCTAGTGGTTCGTCGTCAATAAATGTTACTGGTATGTCATTGGCAACTTTTGTTGGTCAGCTATTGAAAACTATTATTTGTTTGTAGAATTTTAAGCATATTATTCCCAACAAGCTTGAGAATGTGGTTGAGGTTGCTCCTTTTCAACCCTCACCAGTTTTTCCTCCTGCATCCCCTTGCTCTTCTCATTTAAAGGATGGTATATCATGGACGGTTATGCACATAAGAAAGAGAGGTTTTCCAAAACATTTTGATCCCTCCCAATCTCCAATCAAGGGTTTTCATGATTGTTGAAAGGTAACAAAAGTGGTATAGTTTTCTTATCTTTAGTTCAGCTTTCCATTCTTTGTAAAGGGTTTTGAGGGACATCCAAAACTTGCTTGTGTTTTATGGTTGATTGGCTAAAGTTTATCTTTGTTATATCTTTAAGAAGCTTTCTATTTCAGGGTTTAAGATCCCAATTAAAATCTAATTGTATTGGGTTTCAAGTCCCATTCAAACCTATTTTCCTTTAATAAAAACAAACCTTTTTTCTCGTTTGTAATTCTTAATGCCACTACATTATAACTTTTTTGAATTCTCTAAAGTGTTTAACTATATTGTTCATTAATGGAATGGTTGCCAAAGTGAAAACTTTAGAAGATGCCTTCAAAGATCAGATTTATCTTGTTTAAAATCTCATGTCTCAATGATGTAATTGTGCATGTGAACATATGTCTTGAACTTCAATTTTTTGACTCCACGATCTAGTTTACCAAAAGTTTAATTTGAGTCATATATTTTGGTAAGCTTGTATATTTACTATATGCACATGTATAGTTCCTCAGTGAGTATCAAAATGGGTCCATATTTAATAAACATAAACTCACTGACTATCAAAATGGGTGCATATTCCAATAATAGGATTGTCAATGCATGTCCATCTGGTCCATGTGGCGCCAATCGACCTCTCATGGTGAAAAAGATCTCAATATGCTGGAACATCGCGTCACTTCTCCACTACATCCATGCCATACAAGGCACGTAGGAGGTAGCTAAGGCTAGTCACTCTCCTAGCCCACTCATACATAGTTGGCAAACTCCAGGGCAACTCAAACCATGGCCAACAATCTCTAGGCCATCATTGTTAGTACTACTCTTTCTTAGTTATTTGTTTTAACCCTATTATTTTAATATTTATTATGTTTTCACTTGATTAAACTCTTCAATGGGTTACCCTGGTAGATCCTCTGTGCCTCAGTCCCCCATTGCAAATCCATTACCAGAAATGACTAAACATCCATTCGAGCACACACATGTCATACAGTGAAATCTCCCAACATAATAACTGGCATATCCCTTGGTAACCACACCATGAATCATATACAAATAAGCATGGCATATTATCGACATAACCCTTGACAACCATATATTAATATTCATCTATGCATAAGAAAGCTATGAGAATACCCAAGAGGAAGTGAATACAAATGCTAATCATCAAGGAGATCTCATACAAGAATCACAATGCCAAATCTCTGCCCTCAAAAGAAAATTTGGTCATCATATAACATTAACATTACAAGAGCCATGTGCTCATGCACACATAAGCAACTCAAAATCCACAAGAAATCAATTGGGGATACATAATGCCCCAAACATTACAATTGTCCATTGGTTTGGCATCCAAAAACTCACAACATACCTAGTCACATAAACCACTATAACCATGATTTTGTAACTAAATAATGAATTGTATCACACTAACATTTTTTGGATTCACAACTGGTAAGGCACAATTGTAGCCATGGAAAGGACCAAATAAACTCAAATAGGAGAGACACATGCCAATCACATAAAAACAATCACAAAATTTCCTATGGAAATAAATCCAATTAACATTTCCACAACTCTCAATACAACATCTCATCCACATATTGTTGGAGGTTTTCTTGGATCCGGTTACACACATTAACATGTGGTAGTCATATACACCCAATCATTTCCAAATGAATTGTCAATTAAATCCATATCAAAATTATAGAAATCTCTATCAGTAAAATAGATTTTCACATAATTTCCACATTCTCATTCATCCAAGCACAAATGATGATTAAATTACTTTAAAACGGATGCATACATGCCTCATAGCAAAAATCATTAAAATTTTGAACTTGATAAATAGTAAATCCAAGAAAACCCATTGATACTCAAAGGATTTGAACCCAAAAAATATATTTATTTTACACATTCAATTACACAAGAAAATTTTGGGAGCATTTAGATATAACAAAACCCTTGGTTTAACAAATTCTTTCAAGAAATAATCAAATCCATTCAAGGAAGTTTGCAACACGAAGAAATCCTTATAAATTTGATTTACATGCCCTCTCATATCAAAACCATAAAACAATGATAAGTTAAGAAGTTTCATACCAATCAAAATAAAATTTTGAGGGGAGGAGTTCAACATGAGCAATTCATTGAGCCAATACCCACAAAATGATTTCAAACCAAATTCCCTTGCAAGCAAATTTTGAATTCAGCCTCAAGGATTTTAAAGAACTTCAAAAAAATTCGAAAGAAAAAGACAATAATCATAATAAAGACATGAAAATTTTCCCTATATTAAAAGAATCACTTTTGAAACATAAAACATATTAACCATTTAATTTAAAATTATAAAGTAAACTCTAAAATAAAAAAACCAATAATAAAAAAATTAAAACACCAATTATAATAAAATATCCCAAAACAACATTAGTGGGTGACAACTAAATAATATGATAAAATGGGTCGACAACTTCGCCCAATGAAGCAATGCACAATAGAACTTTTATACTGACCCGTGAATATTACAAACATCATAAAACCAACCATACATATCTCAACATGCCAAACAGAGCCGCCGGTTGTTATCACCCGGTAACGAACTGGCCAAAATAATCAATGTGACAATTGTCACCCAACCAGGCATGACAATTGTGGTAGGGGTATGGGTGATTTAGTGATTCTCAAACTCAGTAACTACCCAACGATAAGGTGAAGATGAGCAAGAAAGTTCAAATTTGGCCGAGTTTGAAAATGAGGGTAACAAGTTTACAACTGAAAATGGTCAAAAGTGCAAAGAATTGGTCAGCCTAGTCATATTAGTCGCAGGAATAGGTTGCCCGGCTAACAAAGTCCCTCCAGTTAATTTTTAAATTGAATTTACAGGTTAGTTACTATCTCAGAGTTCTGTTTTTGGTATTAGAATTAGTTTTTCAGGTATTAGAATTAGTTTTTCAGATCTTCGTCAATCTCCGTTTGCTGAAAATCAATCTTTTTCTACAATTTGATCATAAATCTTGCATCTTCCCATCAACTATACCATTTCTATCTTCTATTAAGTGACAAATCATTGTACCCATTTAGCGCTTGGGCCTTCTTGAAACTAGTTGGTCATATTCCATGTGGAAAAATAAATAAGATCAACACTCTTTATCCATATTTCTTATGTTACAGAAACTTTTAATAAATTTTGTATTTGATATCATCCTCTTTTAGGCCCTCCTTCAAGCCCTCTCTATTGATGTTTGTTTTGGCATATCAATAAGTATGAGGAAATATTTGTTCCACTAGTTCAAAGATGTCAACCTCAAAAGCTTATATATACATGTTTAGGTTTCTAAAGAGAAACATAAATAGCATGGTATGTGAGTATTTTGGTTGTCCTATTTTAGGGGCTCTAGTAGAATATGAAGGGATTTCTATAAGTCATAAGTTTTTTTGACTACATGATTTAGGAGCACCCAGTGTATGAGTGGTCATCATCAACTAAAACATTTTAGGTCATATTTTTTTCTTCCATTTTGGTTTTAGATGTATTAATTCATCTTTTGTTTGTTTTGATGTTTGCTTCAAGAGATATTTTTTCAAGATGGAAATTTTTGACAAAGGAATATGTCATCTTGTCAAATGGCTTCACAAATACTCATGCACTCAATTTGAAAAAGAATTGAGTTAATTTGGTAAATTTATTCAAAGTTGAAGGTTTGAACCTCATCATGGATAAATTGACTATTAGGCAGTTTTAAGGACCATTTAAACTACCAATAATTCCTAATTTATTTACATTTCAATGATTTGTTTTTTGTCTTTTATCTTTTGAGACTACACGAATCGAGTATAGCACCCTCTATAATTTGTACTACATCGTGTAAAAATTTTAATGTAAATAGTTATATTGGCACAACATGTCCTCTGGGACAACGTGGGCTAGGGAGGAGACTAGACTTCGTGAGATTTTTCTTTATCATAACAAAATCTTGCTAATTAAACTAAACCCCTAGCCCTACATTCTAATGATTCATAATCATTATATAAAATGACTTATTTGACTTGAAAGGAGTAGAAAACACCATTGGCATGTGCTTCTAAGAGGAGAAATAGTGTCCAAATTTTTTGGATGAATGACATGCAACAAAATTGCCAATGTTGTTGTACCAATTCTCCTAACAAGAATCAAATCCAAATTCCTAATATAGAAAGCTTATATAAATAATGAAGCCCACAAATTTAATAAGCTTTGTGTTACTACACAAAAACTTTTCTTACAAAGAAGATTACATTTCCTTTTCCTCCTCTCCTTTTAAGCCATTGGTTCAGCTATAAAATTATTTTCCTCATCAAGGCCATATCAATAAACAACTTTGGTTGATTAGGGCATCTCTCATCTAAATCAATGCTTGTTTTCTCAAGATGAAAAGTGCTGATATCTTTCATGTCTCTACTTTTTGAAAAATCTCATCCTTGAAAGATAACTTTTATATATACTTGAATACAAAAAAAATCACTATTAATGCCCATGATGTTGAACAATGATTTTACACCCATATCAGAATTCTAAATTATTATTTGTACCCAATAATTGTACATCCATGTTTGCCCGCTTCAGCCTTTCAATACCACATGTTCTTCTCTCTCATTTATTTATTATGAAGCAAATGTAGTAGGAATTATGGAGTTTAAATTTTACAAATCTTTCTGCAAAGTCTCCAAGCATAACTTTGAAAAAAGAAACACTCAACAATTTTTCTCATAGTAATGGTAGTTACAATGAATTCTAATAAATTTCTAACAACACATCCTACATGGTATAAAGTTCTCTCATGATTCTTCATCTTCCATGTAAAACAAAAATGCAAGTATTATAAAGATAAAACCCTAAGATACATTAAAAATTTTGAAATAGCTACATGCATGAATCTATCCGCATCACAACCAAAGTCTGAATAACTGACTTGCACTTGAATTTAATGAATACCTAGAGAATGTCAAGTATAATTACATCATTGTGAATAAAAGAGAGTATGATATCTTAATCATTGTGAGAGTCGTATCATGAAAAAAATCATACATTTGGTGAACATAAAATCAAGAAATATACAGTATTATCACTTGAATTTATCATCACCTACAATAATGAAAATATACAGAGCACGTGCCATTAGTTGTGAGTGACACGATACTATAATTGACTCTACTTTGGAAGATGTATGAGATGTCCTTGCAAAATCTATCGAATTCATTGAAATATATATTTAAAAAAATAGTCATATACACTTTATTGTGTTTTCTATATCTTTTGTGTAGACTATGAAAAGTGATCGTTGGTGTGGAAACCCTAAAAATAAAACTTGATGTAAATTAATATGTCGAGGAGAGGATAGACAAAAATGCGGAGAAAATTACCAACCACTGGAAAAACCTATGACATAATTTAGTGGAGAAATTACTAGCATGAGAGACAATTTTGGTTGGTGGTTTCCCATCAATAAAATCCTATCGGCTAATAATATGATAACATTTTTTTTTTCCTTTGGTCAAGAGTTTAATAGAAATCTACCATCAAAATAAAAGGAAAAAGAGCTTAATAGAAATATTAAAATATAACAACAACAAGAACATTTTGGCACTAACAATTTGCAATCTATTGTTAAACTATAGCAGTTTTTTATGTTGACATGTTGTTAGTGTGCTATTAATTCTATGTTTTGTTGGTTTTTACACCTTTGAGTTATGGTTGTCAAAGGGACAACACTCTTGCCTTGATGCTATTTAATATATAAAAAAATGTACTAATTATTTTAAACTTTTGTAAATACTTTAATAAACATATAAACATATGATAACTTAATATTAATTATATATATAATAATATAATAATTGTTAGAGTGAATAATGAACAAATATGACACCTTTTGAAATACTTTATCAATATTTTCTAAAGATAGATGTAGTAGTTAAGATATACTCTAATTATATTGTCTTTTATGTTTGATTAGTGCGTGTGTTGACATTATATTACACAAAATTCCACAAAAAAATCCAATCTCATTCCATCTCCTTGCATCTCAAAGTTATGAACATGATCAACAATCTCCACCATTAGTTGGTATGATTTTTTGATTCTCCATGAAGAATTTTTATTACTTTTTTTTTAACAATGTACTTTTCTCAATTAACATTTTGATTTTAACTAAGTGTTTTCTGAAATGTTGATTGAAAAAAATCAAAATTAAAACCAAAACTAATGATATCAAATATCCAGCATTCATCATCCTAGTTTAGACCCACAAATACATAATTGATGTAGGTCACTTGCATGCATTCATATTTGAACGTAACAATTTAATATTGGGTTGATATTTTCCTCCCTTTTTTACCTAATGTATGATTTAATTAAAGTTCAAATTATTTCAAATTACAATCTAAGTTAGTATATTTAAGGAATAAGATTAATCGTTTGAATTATAACGAGATAATCAAAATAATATTTTCACAAAAGCATAATAGAAATGTCATATAACATCCTAGCAAGGGCATCATTAACTCACACCATCATTCTAGGAATCCTTATTTTCCTAATGTGTTTACTCTTTTTCATCACCATTAATTCAGCTCACTTTGTGGGTTAGCTAAGAGAATATGACCTTTTCTTACTAAGTTTCTAAATCGTGTCTATAAACAACACTCCACTTGATTCATGTGTGACTACACTAGATTATGAACTAGTGTTAGTCATCTCTAAATTGCTATGCAACCTAGCATGTGACTCTATGTGCCATACACCATGCACATATTTTTAGGAATCATGTCACACCAACACATGTACCTCTGTATAACATGTACTTCCCTAGGTTTTATCAAGAGCCATGCAACATCATCACATTTAGCTCTTTGATTCGTGCACCATTCTTGTCACACTTGGAACCGTGGTGCACAACTCATAAGGCTAATCTTGCATATCTTTCTACATTGTGTGTGACTTATGAGATGTCAAGAATTTCACAACATAACTTTATGGTTAATTCTATTTGAATTTCAAACTTCATTTGCACTTATACCTATTAATGAACACAAGAAACATTATATTTCAATCCTTATTACCACACAACTTTTAAAAAATAAAACAAAACACTCCAACACAAATTTTAGAGTCATTCCATAACTATTTTCATATTGAGGAAGTAAAATTCTAAACATCAAAATATAAAATGTTACACTTAGAAGCTCACTATTTCACCTTACATTATGAGCTGTGTCTTTATAAACTTCAATAATGTATATAAACGCACATCTATAACATAACAAAATAAAAATAAATGTAAAACTATATTTGGACATAAGAAAAAATAGAAAATATAGGAGGAAATACGAACATTAATCTTCCTTGAAAATATACTATGTACACAACCTATAGATTAACAGAATAGTTTATTCAGTTAGTTTTTAGAATCTCTTCCATCTAAAGCTGTGTCGCTATATTGCTTCCACATTCATATGTCCTTAGAGTATTATCTACTCGACCATCTAAGATGTAGAATGTTAGTATCCGAATTATTCATCTTGCACCATCATACAAGGTTGCAGCGAGTTTAAGAATTACAATTCTTTGGTAGATATTGTTGTTGTCGTCAAAAGGTAGAAACAAGTGCCTTATTACTTTTCTTCTATAAGAAATGTTATTTTCTATTCAGTCCTTTGTTATCCTTTGTGAAATTCGTCGGTCCTCCTTGAACGATAAGTCTACTTGTGATGCCTGTCATGTCAAACAATAAAATATTATTATCTTTACTTTGAAAGAAAAGAAATTATAAAAAATCAGGGGAAATTAGTGATGAATAAATCCCTTGCCATGGTTAAATATTGTCGTGTGAACAGTGCCACGTATGGAAAGAAAGAAAGTGTGTGGGCCCACACAATAACCTTTTTATGTGATGGTAACGCACAACAACTTCGTCCATCCCACTTGAGAAATAATTGTGATCAAACAGGAAAATGTCAAGTCAACATGGAATGTTAACTACGTAAATAGTGATCACATCATTTCAATCCGATTGCAAACATATAAAGTATTAACCATTGTAAACATATAAAGTAGAAAACATCTTTTTATGAAAAGTTGGCAAGAATATCTTGAGTATAAATTTTCTTTAGTTTTCTTCCTAATTATACTAATGTTTTTTATTAGAAAAGCAGTCAAGACAAGGGGGCTGATCCGAACATAAACAACCAGCATGAGAAGTGCAGACTACCAGCACACCACCACAAACATCACACCCTCAGCCTATACCTTTTTTAAGAGCCAAAAACTAAAAAATAAAACCAACAGGCCCCAACTCCACCATGGAGCTGGTAACCACCGTGTTACCCCTAAGAGACCCCAGCTTCACCTTAATGCTGGTAACCATTCTGTGAAAATAAGTATCAGTGTAGTTAATTCTAACAACAGAGTAGTGAGTAACAACAAAACAAAAATTAAAAACAACAGGCCCCAACTCCATCATGGAGCTAGTAACCAGCCTGTTACCCCTAACAGACCCCAGCTTCACCTTGAAATTGGTAACCAGTTTGGGGTTTCTACCCCCACCGCTCAGCAACAACTTGAGCCAATCTTCTGCGAGGAATTGGAACAACTTTTCATCCTTGTGATCTTCCCCTGGATTAGTCTCTTT
This sequence comes from Thuja plicata, assembly GCA_018584345.1. Classification (NCBI taxonomy): domain Eukaryota; kingdom Viridiplantae; phylum Streptophyta; class Pinopsida; order Cupressales; family Cupressaceae; genus Thuja; species Thuja plicata. The sequence goes on along the minus strand of MU228375.1, from coordinate 196,874 downwards.
CTCCATTTGCAGTAGTTGGAGCATAGTTGCAGCTGAGTGCATGACCTAAACTGCGAAACCAGCAACCCTGTTGAAGCTTTCACCTAACTTTTTGATCTCCTCTGTGACCTCCCGAAGATCCTTCTTGGAGACAGAATCAAGGGAGGAGGCCTGCAACACTTTAACATCCTTCTGCATTTGGGAAAGTTCACTCACAGCTTCTTGCAAGCTCTTTCTTTCCGCTTTATTTTCCTCTAGAGTCTCAACTTTGTTATCCCCACCAAACTTAGGGTTCTCAGTCATCACCTGGGGGTCATGCAGCGAAGTGGTCGTAGGCGGCGAGTCTGCGTTCTTATCCTCTATTTTTTTTCTTAGACAAATCCATGGTGGGGAGAATGAAGCTAGCCGAGATATGGGGCGAGTCATGGCTCTTCTCAGTCCCGTCCAAATTCTAGAGGTTTTTTCCTTGTCCGCTCTCCGCAGTCTTGATTTTCTTCCCTTTCTTTATGTTCCCACTGGTATCCTTCATCTTTTTGTCCTCCTTCTCTGAATCTCCCTCTTCCTCATCTTCTTCAAGGTACCTCTTCCTAACAGCTTTCTATTTGTAGCGAGTGTGGGTTGCAATTCTGTGGGACCTCCACCTACTATCATTTTCATCCTCTTCGTCCTCAGAGTCGATAGTAATTTGGGTTCCACCCGTAGACCCAGATTTGACCTTCTTCAATTTCTCAGGGGTTTTGGAGGAAGAAGAGGGGTTAGATTGGGAGACCGTCAATTCCTTAGGAACCTTCTCAGACTGCGGGTTAATGTCATGTAAAGTGACAATCCTTGGGGGGCATAAGGCAAGATGAAAATTGTAGAGATGTAAGATTAGCCCTTGGTGGAGAATGTTGTAGTTCTATCTAGTCTTCATTTTTTCCCTAATGTCCATGCCCGTAGCTTCAAGGGAGTGGAACAGGTAAAAGGGGAAAGAAATGGCATCATTATACTGGAAGTGGTTTAGCAGCGGGAAATGGTAGTTGTAGCAGGTGCCAAAGAGGCCTTCCAAGGTAATATATTTCATAAGAATGAGACATACCTCATACCAAGGGTTTGGCAGCGCCTCCCTTTTAAACCCCCTGCGAATACAAACAGTGACCTCTGATTTTTTGAAGAATCTCTTCATACTGGAATCATCCTGGTTCTTAATAACCTTTTTCCATTTTTTCCCCTCGGTAGAAAGCCTCGTAGCATGGGAAATAACTTATTTATTTATCTCAAAGGTAATACCATTAATGGTTACCCTACGCTCAGTCTAGGTTTTCACCAGCTACATAGAAATAATCTCATCGCAGCCTCCCATGGCTTCCATAAAGGGAAAGAAACCACCCTCCTTCAAGTAGGTCACAACACATTGGTCCTTGAGGAACCCATCCTCAATTCTAGGAGGTTCAATGTGCACCATGTCGCCACCCAGCTCTGAGCTATTCTCAGTGGATACTTCTTCCTGTGTCTCCAACGACATTCCACCTTTTGAACCATTGCCTAGAACCCACTTAACCAGAGCCTTGCAGAAAACACAAAAATCACAGTACCAGAGAGTAATTTTACCGAAGGCAAATAACCAGGTGGGGATATTAGCTGTCGTCTTAATGAGTTGGCGAGTACAGATCACATGGTTGGCCAGAGTGATAGCAAAGCCTCTGCATATCATGAAATGATTGCCTTTTCTTAATTTAATGCACCACTTAAACCCATCCATCTTGTCACTCTCCCTCAAACTCGTGCCTTTCCCCACGTCAACACCAATTTTGAAAAAACCTGTACTTTTTCCAAAATTGGCATTAAGAGCCCATCTTTTCAAAATTCTATTATTATTAATTTCCTTCCCCATATCATTTTTAAAATTTGAATTCACGCCGATCCTCGTGATCTTGTCTGCTGCCTTTTCCATCCAATCAAAATCGTCTTCGTACTCCATAGATTAATTACTTTCTTTTTCCATAAGCAAGGTCGTTTTCTTGGAAAGGGAGTCCAAATTTCTCCAGCACCTTAAGCCTTGCTGATTAAGACCCATGGCTACCAGCTTGTCAGCGATTGCATTGCCTTCTCTAAATATGTGTTGAAGTTTGAAATCATCAAATCTAGGGAGCAATGACCAGATGTCCTACAGTAGATTAGACAGACTCCAACCAACTCTAAATTTTCCCTTAACCATCTCAATAATAATTTTAGAGTCACCCTCAATGACCAGCCTTTTTATTCCCAAAATAACTGCCACCTTTAGGCCCCAAAAGAGGGCAGAGATTTTTGCCACATTATTTGACCCCGTCCCAAGATTGATCGCATAAGCGATGATCATATTACCATTTTGGTCTCTGAAAATACCTCCTCCCACAACAGATCTTTTGGAGGCAGCTCCATCAAAATTCAGTTTGGTATAATTTTCCTCTGGGGGGGGACCACTTAGTATTCCTTCTCTCCACAATCTTAGAGAAATTAAACTCATAGAAGGAGGGGGGCAGCTGCCATTCCTCAACTCCTTGGGGGGTGAGGGATGGGGGAAGAAGGAATTTTCAAATGTCAAGTATCAAGGTTTATCTTCAAAAGATTCACAACCATCCACGCCATCCCTTCAACATCTTTTTCCTCCTCTCTAAACACCCGATTATTCCTTTCCTTCTAGAGGCTCCAACAAAGATTTGGGGGTAGCAATCTCCTTAGAGTGTTGATAAGTGGGTGCTCCACGAGGTTCCCCCAGTTGCAGACAAATTGATCCAAGTTCTCCATAAAGATCCAATCCAATCTTAATTTGCTCATTATTTTGGACCAAACTAGAGTTGCATAGGGACAATGTAAAAGGATATGTTTGACAGTCTCAGCATGTATTTTACATAGGGTGCATCTATTGACCAATTGAACTCCTCTCTTCTGGAGGTTATCCAGCGTAAGAATTTTACCATGGATAGTTGTCCACTAGAAGAAATTAATTTTTGGGATTAATTGGGGAATTCAAACCTTCCCCCGGCTCTTTTCATCAACCATAACTTTTAAGTTAATTAGATACACAGATTTCACCGTGATCTCCCCCGACTTATTATGACACAAAATGGCTTTGTCCGCAACATGCGAGATAGGAATCTTGAATCCATCAAGAAGATTTGAATCTCAAGGATGTAGGGAGGCACATGATCCTGATCGTGAAAAGCATCAGAAAGAACTTTCCATTTCTTATCCTGCGAGATGTAATCACTCACTTTACCTCCAAAATGAGCATTCATTTTATCTCTGATGAGCCCAAATCTTTCCCTTCCGAGCAGTTTTTCCCCCACCCACCAGTCCTCCCAAAAATGAATCTGAGTACCATTTCCAACCACCCATTTTAAACCTTTAAAAATATTTCCTTTACTTCTGGAAATGAAGTTCCAAATTTTTGAGCCGCAGGGTAAATTTTGATCATAGGAGAATTGGTCATTAGAAAAGTATTTGGCCTTCATTATTCTGGTCCATCTAGAAGTTTCTCTGAATAGTTGCCAGCCCAATTTAGTTATCAGAGCCTTGTTTAGGTCCTTGATCTTCCTCACTCCCAGACCACCAACCAACTTCGATTGACAGACCGTATCCCAGTTGACCAAGTTCATTCTAGTCTTTTCCTTCGTCCCCGACCACAGAAAGTTCCTCTGGATTTTTTCCAGTTTCTCCGCCGTTCTATCATTTATTTTAAAGAGAGACAGGAAATAAATAAGTATTCCTTAGAGAGCTGCTGCCAGCAATTGAAGTTTCCCAACATTGCTAATAACCTTACCTTTCCATCCAGCGAGTTTTTTCTACATTTTTTCCAAGATGGAGTTCCAAAATTCATCTAATACCTCCTTCACCATGAGCGGGAGTCCAAAATAGGTATCAAGGAGTGCAACTCCCTTATAGCCAAGACAATCCACAATTTTTAGCTATGTCCTATGTTCAGTATTAAAGAAGTAAATTTTACTTTTGTTGCAGTTAATCACTTGACTAGACGCCATCGCATAATTATTTAGGAGGGCTTTCCATTCTCTAACTTCTCTAATACAGGTTTTCCCAAAGAGGAATGTATCATCCACGAATTGTTGTAGAACTTCTGGGAGAAGAGTGGAGGCCGGTTTGAAACCATCAATAGATCCAACTCCTTTCAATCTCAACAAGTTCTGAGACAACACCTCAGTGACCAGAAGGAATAGATATGGGGAGAGAGGGTCCCCTTGATGTAACCCACTCTCCAGAGTAAAGAACCCGCAGGGTGTGCCATTAACCAGAACATCAAAGTCAACTGTTTCCACTGCCACCTTTATAATTTTAATGAAATTATCATGGAAACCAAATTTCCTAAGCACCCCATACAAACATTTCCACAACACCTTATCATATGCCTTGGAGATGTCCAATTTTAATGCCATACCATCATTCTTCCCTCTATCCATAGAATGTATTATTTTATGAGTTGTGATAACTGCATCATACTAATGTTTATGCCCCTCCATATTATAATAAAAAAATTATATTTTAATGTCCTCTTGTATGCTTTAGGTTTACTTTAATTAAGATTTCTTTTATGTATTGAATATTATATGCATTAACATGATTTTACATGGAATTTCAATAAATTATCTTAATATCATTCAATCATTATGCATCTCATAGGTCTAAACATGATCAACAATCTCCTAGTAAGAGATTTTTTGGAGGGATTGTAAAATAACCTTTCATATAAAACAAAAATCATAAAGCATCCTAGTAAGAGAATGTTTAGCTTGCACCATCTCTAGGAATCTTACATACTTTCTTAACATCTAAATATTCTCAGTGGGTTAGCTAAGGAGAACATGTATCATGGTTAGCAAGTTCCTAAATAGTGTTTATAAACACCACCCCACTTGATTGATGTGGTAGCTCTTAGTAACAATAGACATAGGGAAAGTATTATCTACCATATTTTCCCTCATATCCAAGATAATTTTAGATATACCTTGATCCCGAGGAACATTATCAATTTATTTTTTACCTGGGCAATCATTTTCACAGTGTTTAATTTGGATAGATTTATTAACCAAAGACACCTGATTAGATTGAGGTAAGTTATTTTGATGGTAATCATACATGTATGTGGTATGGTCCTTAAACAAGCATTTTAAAAAAGGGGTTTTTAAACATGCCTGCTAAAATGCATTTTCTACCATGTGGGTATTGAAATAATATACATATTTGAAAAGTAGACTCCGAGCACTAAATTTTCAATTAATGAAGATTTTTGAGATTCCATCTTTAAGTGCCTCAAATTTTGACATCAATTGAGAGAAAATTTGAAAATAGGGAAACACTTCCACTTTTTTCCCAAAAGTGGGACTCAACTTCTTGTAGCCACCCATGCATTATATATGAACAATTAGTGTCATTCTAAATTTATCTATTAATGGCCTATCAATCTACACCCTATAGTTTGCCAATCGACTCACACTAAGTTTAATTTGTTAAAAGTAATTATTTTCATTAGTTGGGATCAATAATACATTTGGGTCTCATTTTCGACCTTCATTTTCGACCAAAGGACATTTTTTTTGTGATGTTCACTTTTTTTTTGTTTATGTCCCAAAAAGGTGGAAATTTCAACTTTAGTTAAGTTTATTGTCAAAATTTTGACCAAATCAGGATATAAACAAAAACAAAGTGATCAAACTCACTTCATTCTATCTTAGATAGATCATGGGCGGGAGGAAGGGCTTCATGAGCATTGTGTATCGTCTGAATACTGGAAGGGCTTCATGAGCATTTTGCATCGTCTAAATACTGGAAGGGCTTCATGAGAAATACTGGTATGTTTCTTTAAAAACTCTAGAGGACACAACATTACATTCTTAGTGTTAGGGTTTCCTAACTAGATTTGTAATGCAATTTTATATACTAGCTGTTTCAAAATTGAGGGATTTGTTTTTATTTATGTTTTTGTTTTCACGCGTGAACGAGCTTGCCTCCATGCACTACTGTGTTTTTTTATAACAGAAGACAGAGACCTAAGATTGAATACTTTCTGTCATTTCCCAATAATTTATATGTGCATCCCACCCTTTTTTGATTAAGTAAAACAGGTTTTATAGGGTTCGTGAAACCCGAAACAAAATAAAAGTAACATTAAGCCCAGTTTAAAATGAAGCAAAGAAAAAAGACAGAGAAGACCAACAAAAGGCCAGAGAAAAAGAACAAACAACTTCTACAAAAGTAGAAAGAATAGGGTCAGAAGAAAAAACTAGGGACCCTCATAATAAGTCCACCATCAAAGTAGCCGCCTTGGATTCGAGCAATTCCATGTACCCTATTCAGTGTTCGGATCTGTCTCCACCTCCATATTGGCCGCCTCCAACCAATCTAATTTAGCATGGACAACTTCTCAATGATTGTGTTGGTGTGCTCTTTAGAAGCCTTAAGGATATTATAACTCTGCTTCGCTATATTCTTAAGGGTAGCTTCAACCCTAGTCATGTTCTCCAACTTTTGCACTCTGTTGTTTATCTCCTGATCCTCAGTAGTCTTCTCCTTTCAATCCTTTTCCTTGCTATTAGTGTAACACCCCACTAGGCAACTTGAGAGGACAAGACATAAAATATCTATAAGACGCAAATATATATATTTTTTGTTTAACTAGAATAATATTGATCATTGTACTTCATATTTCTAAAATAAATTTTAATTTTTTTTTCTACAACTTGAATGCAAGATTTATTCAACTTAAGTCCTCACAGGTTCCCTAACATTGCTACTAAAGAAACATTATCTAAACTATTTACATGCATAAGATATCCATTTAATTATGAGCTTAAAAGATCTACATTAATTTTAATGCACCAAGGTAAATTTCCCTAACTTGTTTCTTTCATTAAACATAAGTTAATCGTCTAACATCATCATTCCTTTTATCAACTGATGCCATTAGATCATATTGATTTTATAAATATCTATTATCCTTTCTACCACTTTCCTGTAAACATTTAGGTAAGAGATTAGTATTAATAAGGTAGATATTATGCTAGGTACTTCATTAACCCATAAACATGAACCAACCCTTAACATTACTATCAAGTTACTATCTTGTTTCATTATTTCATAACTAATCATTATTAATAATTCCAATCACTAACCTACCATTTCTCAACAATTTCCTTTGAGCCTTTCATCAAGAGAGAATACATTATTGTTGCAGTACATCATTAAATATAACTATATCTAAGATTATTTCCTTTATATATGAACAACATAAGAGAACAGGATGAATAACATAAACATTTTCTTTTAATTCTAATAACATGTCCAATATATCATATATTCTTTTCCCTTTCTTTTACCTAGGACTACCCATTCCCTAATCCACTACTTTGAATTCAGATTACATCAATACTTCAAGATTATTTATAGGAGATTACAATTACATGAATAAAAATACATAAGTACCTCTCAACATAATAAAATATCCAATAGGAAGTCTTCAACTACATATCTGGAAAGGAACATGTGCTAGGATCATCCAAAGAACCATGAACAATACCTTGATATAAATATTAACCACCCAACCATGTGGGACCAATAGGGCCACTCCCCCGAGCTAGGAGATAGAACCAAAGCCCCATGCAAGAGGTAACAACTAGGACATTCCTAAGGTGGTGATAACTTTTCCCCAAATTCACAGCACAAAAAGGAAAGACAAGAAGACCACAAGGACTACTAGAGGGCGCATCAAAATTGGTAGGGACTTTAAGCTATAAGCTAGGTGAGTGTCATCGCATAGCCCTCACCCCTTGGGTTGTCCTGGTACTAGCCACTTCGGGGCCCGGCCCCCAAGTAGGCACATGTGAAATCAAATGCCTTTTGTATAGATAAGCGTCATTCTATCATACCTACGCATAGGTACCTTCTCTCACTCCCATCCATAGCCTTTACTAGCGCTAATGGCATGGGAGAGGCATACATTAATCTTTTCAGTGTTTGAACCCATTCCCATAAGTTTAATTAAATTTTCACTTGTTAAATAACTCTTCAGTCGGTTATGCTAGTTCTAGCCACTTAGGGCCTTGGCCCCGCACTGAGAGCCACTCACCTAGTGTACTTAGGTTCCCTAACCTACATAAAAGAATCATAATAACATAATAGATCCATTATCTAGTATACAATATTTCATATCAATATCATAACAACATTTGAATGAGTTTATGAAAACATATGTTGTCCATAGTCCACTGGACAACCCTAAACCCTGATATGACATTTAGAATGTTCTAAACACATAAGAAGACATCAGAGTGATATTATAAACATATTCAGAATACACACAGATCCAACCCAAGAAATAAAAACCCTAATAGCCTCTGGTAACCATACAAAAACCCAAAAACTTGGTAATGTTCTTAAACTGATATATTTCAAGAAAGGATTAAATGCAAAGAATATAAATCATAGTACAGTTGCCAATATATTCCACAAAAAAAATAATAAAACTAATCACTTCGGTGGGGATTTAGGTAACATTATTATAGAATCTCAATTTAATTTTGGTGACATTCCAACGGTGGGAAAGAGGGTTATGACTTCTGATTTAAAATAGAAAACTCTGGTTAGGGTTTAGACCTGCCTTCACTAAAATGATTGTAATTATCACAAAAAACAATAAAAATGACCCAAAGCAATTGTAAATGAAATATAAGACATTGGAGGATATATTATATCAAATTTAGACTTTTATATTATCATAACAGTCTGTATAATATGAATACATTTGACAAAAAAATCAAAATCAAGAAATGACAGGCATAGTCTGCTAAAATATCAATAATAAGGCATTAATTCAACCCTCAAAATAAAATCAGAGAGATACCCATTTCAATCTATGGATTTTAATTCTGGGATTTTTTTTATAAAAACCAAATATTAAATTTATATTATTATAATAATAGATCTCCAAAAATGGGTTGCTAAAAACCCTAGGAAAACACATGACAATTTTCATAAACAAAAACTCCAAACTTTTAAATAACTATAGGAATGAAAAGTATAGATATCATAAATCATGAAAATATGTAAATATATCCATATTTTATCATATAATTTAATCAACCAATAAATTCAATCCATACCTCAAATCCTACGAAGATTCAACCGAAGAAGGAGACAAAAGAGGAAGACAAATCCAAACTTGAGATGCATCCTTCAAACCCTATCCATTTTCAGAAATCTCCATGAAATAAATCACAAATCCAAAGTAATGAATCCCTCTCTCAACTATTGAAACTCTCACAAAAATGTCTCTCTCCCAAAAGCAAAGATAACCATAAATTCATAAAGAAATATGCTTACAAACTCTCCCTCACATCTCCTAAGTTTTTCTCCAAAATATCTATGAAAGAAAAGTCATCCTCCCCTCAATGACTCAGCCCCCAAAATTCCCCCTCTTCAAATGAAAACTAGTGCATATAAATATATTTCCAAAGGTTGTGAGGAAAGGTAACCAACTCCCAACTAACTCTTAACTAAAGGGCATTATTAAATAACTTAAT